>JANFOE010000342.1:600000-972861 GCA_025667525.1 Glebionis coronaria
AACCGTGGGTGCCAATAAGGAACCGTGGGTGCCAATAAGGAACCGCGGGCAGATATAGTCGTTGGATGTTTTGTCCTATAAATAGTGAATCAAATCTGCATTCTTATCAACCCTTTTTGGACATCTTCTTCAGCCTTCTTTCTCCTTTCTAATCCTAGTCATTTGTAAATGATCACTTAATGTGTTAAGTATGTTTACTCATGATTATCCTCTTTATCTCCTTCTTTACCTTGTCAAAAGAGAAGATCACTCACACACTTGTGATGTGATTAAAGATGTAGCATTGATGAAGATCACCTCCTCCTAAAGATCTAGTCATGTTCATCATTTGTTTATTTGTGTCTTGTGTAGATCCAATGTATTTGTGAATACTTGGACTAGTTGTGTTCATCCAAGTTATTTATGAATACTTGGATTAGAGTTGTGTACATCCACTGCACATGTGTGTGCTTGGATTTATGTTGTGTAGATCCAAGATACATGTGTGTACTTGAATATGATTAGTTGAGTTGTAACTAGTTGTGTTAGTTCTCACTAAACTATAAAGTGATGTGGTTGTGTCTTGTTAGTTCTCATTAAACTATAAAGTGACGCGGTTGTGTCTTGTGAGTTCTCACTAAACTATAAAGTGATATGTAGTTGTGTTGTGTGAAGTTCTCACTTAGCTTCAAAGTGAAGAGTTGTGAAGATTGGTTCTAGCTTTGGATTAGAACTCGACATCTAGCCTTTTGTCGGAAAATGGTGAAGTAGGCAACATTGTGAAGATTGGTTCTACCTTTAGATTAGAACTCGACATCAAGCCTTGTGTCGTAAAAGAGTGAAGTGGGCGACGTTGTAAGGTTTTCTCCGCCAAGAAGGGAACTTGTGGATATAGTGGAAATCAAGAGTAAGGTGTACTCGAGGAGTGGAGTAGGAACGAGGATAGAGCCTCGTTGCCGAACCACTATAAATCTTGGTGTCTTCCTACTAGGTTGTTTCTTTCCTTACTCTTTACTCACATTCATTATCACTACACTTATTATACATTGTTAATGCATTAGAATTGAACCTAATCATTATGCAACTAGCTTTGAAGTAAAAGATAGCTTTGTGCAATCACCTAATTGAAAGGAATTTTAATTAGGAGATAAACCAATGTGAAACTATTCACCCCCCCTTCTAGTTTCTACATGTGGTATCAGAGAGATGGTGACTGATACACGGCTTTTGACACCCCGTATAAAAATTAGTTCGTTTAAGTATGTCTCTTCGAATTAAAAAATGGTTTTAAGTATGACTCAGTCGTTCTTTGGTGGAAACAAAAGTGTGTCGTTGTAGTATATTAAAAAGTGCGAGACGTAAATGTAAATGACTTAAAAGTAAAATGCGTTAAAATAAAATGGCGTTAAAATAAATCTAAGTCTAATTAAAAGAAAGGGTGCAATATTTAAAAACTTTGAAAAATAAAATAATTAAATGACTTAAAATTAAAGCGTGACGAGAATTAAAATTTGACAAAGTATAAAAACATAAACTTAAAATTAAACAAGACAAAATATAAACATAAACCTCCCAATCGGAATGTTGATCGGAACCCCAAGATCGGAATATGTCACCTACCTCTGATCGGAATAACCAAAAACACCCTGATCGGAATGTGGACTAACCAGATCGGAATAAGGAGTGGTCTCAGATCGGAATATTGTCACTGGACTGATCAGAATAACCAACTTACCTTTGATCGGAATGTTACAAGCCTCCCTATCGGAATGTTAAATAGACTCCTGATCGGAATAACTGGCACTTACCCTGATCGGAATATACTAGACTCCCCAAGATCGGAATGCTGATCGGAACCCCTAATCGGAATGTGTAGTGGGCTCAGATCGGAATGTTGTCACTTACCTTCTGATCGGAATAACCAAAAACACCCTTCTGATCGGAATACCAATCGGAAAATCAAAACCCTTTTCCGACCAAGCCAAGGAGCTATGGTCGGAATAATAAACCCTTTTCCGACCTCTATGGTCGGAATACAGTAAAAGGAACCGAAAATAAGCTAAACAAATAAGCTATAAATCAAATAAGCACACACCTAAAATCCTAATGTAAACCGTATAAGAAAAAGCTAATAAGCTGAAATTTAAAGACTTTTAAAACACGAAATGAAAAAGATTTACGAAAAACAAACTTTTATATAAAAATAACTTTTATAAAACTTAAGAAACTTGAAAATAAGCACAAATAAGCTATAAAAATCAATGATCCAAAACAATCAAAAGCATAAAAACATAATCTTTAATCAAATAAGCAAGACAATAAGCATGTAAACAAAGATTAAAGCATAGAAAGAAAGGAAGAATGAGAGATTAAAACAAGAAAATTAAAGAACACTTACTTGGAAATTAAAGGTATTAAAAGTGCAAGACAAGTATTTAAATTGACATGTATTTAAAGAGCAAGAAATTAAAAGGTGGAAGAACTAGTGTCACTCTAGCCAACAAAGAAAAAATGAAACTAGATGATCCTATTTATAGTAGATTAGGGAGATGGTTAGAGGAAGCTTCCTCCCCTCCTTCCTTTCTTCTTAATTGCACCATTAAGTCCTTCCCTTCTTAATCTTTTGTTAATCTTGGACTTTAATGACTTTTGGCTCTGGATTTCTTTAAACTCGTCTTTTAATTCTTCAATAAATAAGACTTGAGTTCTTCGGCTTTTAGTAAACTTCCGTCTTTTGACTTTTTCTTCGATAAATCTTCAGAATTGGTCTTGGACTTCCGTTCTTTTTGCACTCTTGACTTCTTGACTTCGTCTTTCATCTTTTTCTTCAATAAAATCCCGTGAATGCCCGTGTTTTCTCCACTTTTCACCTTTTCGTCCTAAATCACAACAAAAACACAAACCACGCATAATTCTGACATAAAAGACATAAAATACACGTTTTGGCCGGGTTATTATTGTAATTAAGTGGTAAAAAGGATGGGTGTTTACACACCTATCAAATCCCCTACACTTGACCATTGCAATGTCCTCATGCAATGCATTAGTTACAAAGCACGTTTAAATTTTTCATCACAATCAATCCATAATGGCCTTTATTAAAGAGATATAAAACTATAAACATTTAAAGTAAAGAAATCAAAAGCATACCTTGGGTTTTGGAAATGTCATGAATAATCATCATCCTCAAGTTTTCGCTTTCTCCAAACCAAGCTTAAAAACGAGATCATTGTTATTATAAGTTAGCAAACTATCACGAACTCATGTGGGCCATTATTCACTTAGAATCCCTTATTCCTAGGGGTATCTCTTATATTTTATTATTGTCTTGAATGATCACGAGGATGCATTGTTGACTTATTTTGATAGTTATTTAGTCCGAAAATAAAGTGAACGATTTAATCAATAGTTAGCTAAAGGATAAAATCTTTTAAAACTGCTTCTCGGGACCTCATAAAGTTCATATCTTGGCATAACTCGCTTCGCGATTTGAGACCTTTCTCGGACCGATATTTGGCAGCGACTTCATACTTCAAACCTTGAGAAACGTTCATGAAATAATGGTCTTCTCTTCATAATGGAATTTCTTCACTTGATGTTTTGAGAGATTCATACTTGGACCATGACTTCTTCATTTTTCTCCAATCTTTATTTTGGATTTTGATATACAACGATCCGCCTCCTTTTATGACTTGGATCTATTTATCCTCATACCTTGCTAGGGTCTTTTCGGATACACTTCTCCATGACTTTTGGGGAGTTTTTGCTTTTCGTAGTGTGTCTCGATCCTTCATATTGATTTTCGATAAATGATTCTTCACATCACTTTGGATCTTTAGCAACAAAATATAGCCCTCATGCCTTGTTAGGGCCTTTTCGGACTCGCCAATCTTCGCATCCCGCTTCAATAAGTTATGCATTGGCTATGAACTCTAATCCATACCGAGCATCTTTTAAACGATCTTGGGCTAGAAGCTAAGTAACTTTTCAAATCGTACAACCTTATTTATTGCAGATAATTTTATTAGCAAGCGATGGGAGAATAGGCTTATAATTAACTCACATAAATTCACGAAAGAATACCGAACTTATAATTGGCTCTATCATCTCTCGTTCTCCACAATTTAAAATCTTAAGTAATGAGACTCGTGGATGCTTAGCCTATTAAATCAAAGTTTTGGGTTTTCGAGTCGCCTATAGGATCTTGCAAATTCTTAGACTTTTTCAAGTTTAGAAATCGCATTTTAAAGTTCCCTTGATAAACGACTCTCTAGGATCAATTATAGGAACTTGCGAAAAGTTCTTGTTCTTAACCCGTGAGAGTTAAGACTTTCGTGTTTTATAGCTCCCTATATAAAAGCCTAGCAAAACTTGACTTAAACATGTTAAGGATACTAGCTAGAGTAAACTTAGATAAGTAAACTCGGGTTGAGTCAAAAGATTCACAACGTTTGAAAATTAAAACCACTTTATTAAAGATTTATTCTAGCAAGGAAATAAAATAACTATATAAAGGTAAAAACTAATAGGCCAAAATAGATCAAAAATTTTGAAAAATGTCAAAAAATTGATTTTCCGGTTAAAATGAGGACAAATACAAGGAAAAGGCCACTTAACTTCGATAGAAGCCCCCCCTACACTTAAGATAAACATTGTCCTCAATGTTTAAGCATGTGGGAGTAAACTCCCCTACACTTAGGACATTGTGCACTTTGTTTAAATCTCGCTAAGGAAAGGACAACTAAAGAGATTCCTATTTTAATATTGAGAAAATATAAAATAGTGAATCGAAAAGAGTTTAGGATAGAACTAGGAAGATGGAACACGGAATCATGGGTCGTCAAGAATCATCAAGAGTGTGTCTTTGAAGCTCGAATCCCTGATTAGAAGAGGAAAGTAGAGGAAATAGCAAACCAACGGGTCTCCCCTACACTTAGGATAAAGAAAGCGAAAAGATAGATACATGGGTTGCCTCCCAAGAAGCGCTTGATTTTTGATTACCGAGTCGTGAGCCTGACTCGACCTTGATTATCAACGGAAGAAGCATGAAATATATCCACCAGGATCAAAGACATAGTTTTCGTCCATCAAATAGCACAAGCTTAAGGCGAACAAGGCAAGCCAAAGAAGAGTAGGCAAGGTTCCCTTAAGCAGCGATGGAGCACGGTGGAAGCAAGAGTGAAGTGGTGCAAGCAGATTTCCATGAGTTCCAAAGATATTTCCTTTTATTTCATCAGGTGGATACTGAGATGGCTGTAGAATATCAATACCGGGGTCGAACACCTTTTCCTTTAAGGGAAAATAGCACTCAGGCTCCGCAGAGTGTGAAGAAGATCCGCGAAGAAGCACAACCTCGTACTCAGAAGGGGGACAAAGAGGTGTTAAATCATACGTGCTGCGGATGTTGGTGTCGACTGGTTTCTTCTCCTTTGACAGAATGTTCTTCAAATCCAAAGTAGGATCAAGACGATAATCTTCAAAATCATAAGGAGGAGCATCACTCTCATGAGGGAAGTAAGTGTTGAGAAATGCAGAGAAGTCGTCCTCAAATGAGTAATCGTCCAAAGTAGGATCGAGTGATGGCGGAGGATCTTCATCATGTGAAGAATCACTTGAAAGAGTATCGGCCTCATCAAAATCATCATATGTGGGCAGGTCGGGATACTCAGAAGTACAATCATCAAAATCACCCGAATCTGAGCTAGAATCATCATCATAAGCATCAAAGATTGGTGGAGAATCATAAATGGGCGAAGGTTCCAAATTGGATAGAGAATCATCCACATCATCTTGAAACAGTGGATTATCATTGCAAGAGTCGAATAGAGGATTGTTGTAGACGACAAAATCATCGAGCACATTAATCATATTCACTGATTTTTGTCCAAAGGATTTGCTTGTAAGCTTCCCCATTTTAAAAACTTGTGAATCATTCCCGACTCTTAAGATTAACTCACCTTCGGCCACATCAACTAGAGCTCGTCCAGTTCTCAAGAATGGCCGACCAAGTATTAAAGGAATACGAGGGTCCATTTCATAATCAACAACGACAAAGTCGACCGGGAAAGTAAATGTGCCAACTTTAGTGAACACGTCTTCGGCTATACCAACGGGGTTAGCGAGAGTGCGATTTGCAAGTTCAAGAGTCATCTTCGTTGGAGTAAGGTCGGGCAATGATAGTGTTTTCCAAACACTCAAAGGCATAAGATTAATACTGGCCCCGAGATCAGCAAGGGCAGTAAATTCTTCAGTTTTGTTGAAAACGCAAGGCAACACAAAACGACCAGGATCTCCAAGCTTTTCCAGAAGTTCTTTAAGAATAACTGCAGAGCAATTTTCATTTAAGCGTGTGTTGGCGAGCTCAATCAACTTTTCCTTCTTGTTAAGCAATTCCTTGAATGATTTGACAAATTTCGGCATGTGGACAAGTGCTTCGAGAAAGCTAATGTTGAAGTTCATTTGAGAGATCATCTTCACATAGCTCGACACTTGAGAGTCATCCTTGGTTAGCATTTTGGTCTTGCCTAGCCGTGAAGGATAAGGGATATTGGGTTTGGGTGGTGAAGGTGTAGAAGGTGTAGCAGGTAAAGGTTGAGATGTTGAAGGGTCCTTCCTAGGTACATCGTCATGACGAGGCGGAGACGGTAATGGTGCACTAATACTAGGTGTAGGAGGAGTAGGGATAAATGGTGGTGGAGGAGGTGTAGATGATGGGGGTGGGATCGGTGGATCGACAATGGTAATTCCACTACGGGTAGTAATAGCACTCACATTCGCTCGCGGATTGGTGACGGTGTTTGAAGGTAGAGAACTCGAAGTAGAAGGTTGAGCGGCGGGCAAAAAACTAGCAAGCATATTCTTCAAATCATTTGTTTGATTGCTGAAGGAGGATTTAATATTATCTCGAAGCTCGGATCTAATCTCATTTCCTTGCTTGGTAATATCTCCTTTCAGATTGATAATTTGGCTATGTAGATTCTTGATTTGCTCACCTTGGGTTCTCAATATGGCTTCAACATTAGGGTTAATGGGTGGGGTTTGTTGAGCGGGTGGGTGATAAGGATTAGAAGCTCTTGGTGGGATTTGGTTGCTTCTATTGTAGTTGTTGGCGGGGTTTTGGTTTTGAGGAGAAAAACCGGGTGAAAGGTAGTTGTTGGATCGGTAGCTCAACAAATTTCTATCCCCTTGTGGTCGAGCTTGGTAATTTTCCGGTGAATAATTACCATAAGCTGCATACACATTTTCCGGATTTCCTTGAGTAGAAGGACAATCGGTGTATGAGTGAGGACCGCCGCATGTTTCACAAGAAGGTGCTACCGCTTTAACTTGTTGTTGTTGGTTTGAAGCGAGAAGCAAGATACTTTTGCTCATTTCAGTCATCATGCGGGTGAGTTCGGTCATATCAGGGTTTGCTGAAGTAGAAGAGACATTGACTCTCGGGTTGTTCCTTGAAGAAGCAGAGGAATCCCAGTTTTTGTGGTGAGTAGTCATGTTCTCAATAAGCTCTCTACACTCCTCGGGTCTCCTTTTCATAAATGTGCCACCGGCGGCTGCATTAATCGTATCATGATCTCGAAAAGTCAATCCGTTGTAGAAAGTATCAATTAAGGTCACAGGGAGCATGTTGTGGTTTGGACAACGATCAATCAAGACATTATATCTTTCCCAAGCATCAAAAAGAGATTCATCGGGTTCTTGCATGAAACCGCTAATTTGATTGCGAAGGCTCGTGACCATGGATGGTGGAAAGTAGCGCGACAAAAAGCGTTGAGTCATGTCATCCCAAGTGTGAATAGAATTCTTCGGGAGACAATCAAACCATTTCTCGGCATGATGTGATAAAGTATGTGGAAAGAGTTGTAGGCGAAGAACATCCATTGTGGCACCGGGCAACTTCATGCTTTGGGTGATTGTAATGAACTTGTCGAGGTGTTTGTTGGCATCATCATCAGGCAATCCACGAAAAGGATTTGTTTGCACTTGCTGAATCATGTGGTGCTTCGACGAAAACTCCGGAGCGTTGATTTGAATCGGCGCAATCGGTCCTCCTCGTCCAAACATGGTGGGTTGACAAAGTTCCTCCATTGTCCGAAGATCGGGCTGTGGAAGAACATTGTTGTTATTGTTGAGGTGCGGTGGATTATTGTTGTTGTTAACACCTGACATACTTAAATCTTCTCGAGTCTCGGGCTCTTGATAATTAGAAGATCTAGTACGCATACACCTACAAAGACAAAAGAAAACAATACCAAACACAAAGACAATATATATACACAATAAAGATAAAATCTTTTTGGATTTTTAAAATTTTTAATTTTTATGGATCTTTATCAATTTTAATTTTTATGGTTTTGAAATTTTTTGTGCAAGAAAATAACGCTCACAAGTGAACGGATCCCAAAAAGCAACACGTCTCTCACAAAAAACCGTTAATCTTTACGAAAAGAGCCGGCAGCGGCGCCATTTGATACACGGCTTTTGACACCCCGTATAAAAATTAGTTCGTTTAAGTATGTCTCTTCGAATTGAAAAATGGTTTTAAGTATGACTCAGTCGTTCTTTGGTGGAAACAAAAGTGTGTCGTTGTAGTATATTAAAAAGTGCGAGACGTAAATGTAAATGACTTAAAAGTAAAATGCGCTAAAATAAAATGGCGTTAAAATAAATCTAAGTCTAATTAAAAGAAAGGGTGCAATATTTAAAAACTTTGAAAAGTAAAATAATTAAATGACTTAAAATTAAAGCGTGACGAGAATTAAAATTTGACAAAGTATAAAAACATAAACTTAAAATTAAACAAGACAAGATATAAACATAAACCTCCCTATCGGAATGTTGATCGGGACCCCAAGATCGAAATATGTCACCTACCTCTGATCGGAATAACCAAAAACACCCTGATCGGAATGTGGACTAACCAGATCGGAATAAGGAGTGGTCTTAGATCGGAATACTGTCACTGGACTGATCGGAATAACCAACTTACCTTTGAACGGAATGTTACAAGCCTCCCTATCGGAATGTTGAATAGACTCCTGATCGGAATAACTGGCACTTACCCTGATCGGAATATACTAGACTCCCCAAGATCGGAATGCTGTTCGGAACCCCTAATCGGAATGTGTAGTGGGCTCGGATCGGAATGTTGTCACTTACCTTCTGATCGGAATAACCAAAAACACCCTTCTGATCGAAATACCAATCGGAAAATCAAAACCCTTTTCCGACCAAGCCAAGGAGCTATGGTCGGAATAATAAACCCTTTTCCGACCTGTATGGTCGGAATACAGTAAAAGGAGCCGAAAATAAGCTAAACAAATAAGCTATAAATCAAATAAGCACACACCTAAAATCCTAATGTAAACCGTATAAGAAAAAGCTAATAAGCTGAAATTTAAAGACTTTTAAGACACGAAATAAAAAAGATTTACAAAAAACAAACTTTTATATAAAAATAACTTTTATAAAACTTAAGAAACTTGAAAATAAGCACAAATAAGCTATAAAAATCAATGATCCAAAACAATCAAAAGCATAAAAACATAATCTTTAATCAAATAAGCAAGACAATAAGCATGTAAACAAAGATTAAAGCATAGAAAGAAAGGAAGAATGAGAGATTAAAACAAGAAAATTAAAGAACACTTACATGGAAATTAAAGGTATTAAAAGTGCAAGACAAGTATATAAATTGACATGTATTTAAAGAGCAAGAAATTAAAAGGTGGAAGAACTAGTGTCACTCTAGCCAACAAAGAAAAAATGAAACTAGATGATCCTATTTATAGTAGATTAGGGAGATGGTTAGAGGAAGCTTCCTCCCCTCCTTCCTTTCTTCTTAATTGCACCATTAAGTCCTTCCCTTCTTAATCTTTTGTTAATCTTGGACTTTAATGACTTTTGGCTCGGGATTTCTTCGAACTCGTCTTTTAATTCTTCAATAAATAAGACTTGAGTTCTTCGGCTTTTAGTAAACTTCCGTCTTTTGACTTTTTCTTCGATAAATCTTCAGAATTGGTCTTGGACTTCCGTTCTTTTTGCACTCTTGACTTCTTGACTTCGTCTTTCATCTTTTTCTTCAATAAAAGCCCGTGAATGCCCGTGTTTTCTCCACTTTTCACTTTTTCGTCCTAAATCACAACAAAAACACAAACCACGCATAATTCCGACATAAAAGAGATAAAATACACGTTATGGCCCAGTTATTATTGTAATTAAGTGGTAAAAAGGATGGGTGTTTACACACCTATCAGTGACACAAGATCTTTGAAGTATATTGTACTTTAAAACTTGGATCGATCCATTGTCTTCTCAAATCAGAAGGTTAAGTTGTACTAAAGTGTTTCTTTGGTTAAAACTATTTTTTGTTGAAACTAAGCCTTTTAAATGTTAATATTGCATATTACTTAAATTAGTAGTTTAATGCATTTTAGATTTACTCTTGAAATTTATCTACTAGTTTGCATCTTGTTATGTGTAGGTACTCATGAAGATAAATCATTCTATTGATTGTGGATTGAGTTACTTACATTTGTAGAAGACTCATCTTCTTTAACTTCCAACATCATTGAATGATGATATCAAGATGGGTAGAAGTGATACTAGTCTTTGAAGACTTAGTAGTCATTATGAGTCATTGTTGGGCTTTGCATCGATTCCTTGAAAGCTTGGAATACAATTTGTGGCTAAGGTACGCTTTCGTTCTTCCACACTCCCTATTGATTATTCTTTTGATCATTAATTGACTATATGCTTGATCTTGGCACCCTTGCCTTGACATTTAGTTGTGGTTTGTGATTCTTTTCTTTTTCCCTCTCAAACCTTTATTGCGTGGATACTTAACGCACTACGGAGATGTAGGGTGAGTTAGTAGAAGCTTAAAGTATCAAGCGTGATTTCCATGGTTTGTACCCTTATGGTTAGTAGGCCCTATATCATGTGTAACTTGTGCAATTAAGCTCATCTCTAGGATTATTAGTGAATCCCTTGAGATACCAAACTACTTCATTAAGTTGTAGGTGGATTTTACACATTTGTAATTGAAATATTCCAAGGATATTGTTATTGTTAATTCTAGCAATAATTATCCGATCATGTGGGAGAGAAAGTGAATCTATACCTTGCTCATATTTTGAAATAGAATAAGACTACTCTTGAAAATGATCTTATTCTATGCATCAAAATTACTTGCTTTATATCATTACCAAAGCTGTCTAGACTATCGCCAGAAAGGCACGTCTTAAACCACCATATATGACACAAGCTATTCACATCATCAATTTGAAGAATGTCATTTTTCCTTTGAGCAATTTTCTTGGTCTTGATTCACTTCTCTTGACTCCTCTCCCTTTTCCTTTTTGCTACGAGTAGTCGTTCGTTCATTTCGGTCTTTTCCTATCTCGATTCAACTCGTAATCCTTCAACAAGGCATTATTGCCTAGAGATGTGGTGGTCCAATGATATCCTAAAAGGTTTAAGATATATTTTTAAGTATTTTAAAAAATTTTGTTTTCAAAAATTCATTGTTTTTCTTTGATAAAAACCTGCCTCTGTAGGCGGTTCTTTATCTCGGCGGCTCAAAGGCGCGGTTCCTTATCGATAAGGAACCGCGGGCAGTAGCTTTTGTCAGAGTGCTAGTTTTATTTAAATAGCTTTTTCAAACTTGTCTTTCTCTCTCCTTCACACACATCAGACGATTTTTCTGTGTTTTTCCACCATTGTTGAAGCTTCTAAAACCTTCAATTACTCAAATTAATTGATTCAAGTTCGTGGGTTTCACTCATCCATCATCCAAGATCAATTAATTGTAAGTTATTTCTTTCAATTTCATCTAATTTGTTCTAGGGTTCATACATTCATAATTGGGGATTTTTAAACTGACATTGAATTAGAACCTTACTAGGAATAAGAGTTGACATAGTATTGTTACTATGATTCCTTAGGTTCATATTCATGGAGATTTCACTAAAACCCATTTGTAGAACAAATCTGAATTTTGACAAAATATTTTGGTTGATTGATGGAATTCATATGAACCTATGAACAAGTTGGTAATGGCATTGTTAAATGCTTACCTAAAAACTTTGTTTTGAAAAACCAATGTTCTAGTTCATTGTTGATTTTACATAGTTCATATGTTTTGATCAATGATGAAATGGGTAAATTGTGAATATGAGAATGACAAGGATTAAACCTTGATTTATCAAGAGATTGATAAAACACATTCTCGCTTTCCTTGATTTTTGGTTTATATGTAACATATGAGTAATTGGAGAAATATGTTTATATGTTATTTTTAGGTACTATCATCATGACCACGGGATATCAAAATGACCATCTACTCAATAGAAGATACATGCCTAATCCTTCGTTGACTAATCAATCTCGCTCTTTTCAAAAACCTTATCATAATCTCGAGTCTCGTTGTTTCCATGAAGGACGTATTGCTCCTTCTAACCTTCGTGGACTTGATTTCTTTCGATTCATGTTCAGTACCATTGGATTCGATTGTTTTCTTGATATTGATGAGCCAATATTCCCTTCTTTCCTCATGGAATTCTTTAACTCATTTAAGTTAATTCACATCAACAATGGTTTATCTTTAAGATTTTCCATTAAGGGGAAAAACTTTGTATACACTCTCGAGGAATTTGGTGAGATTCTCGGAGTTCCATACGAAGGTCAATGTAGGTTCACCGATGATTGGAGTGTAAACCACTTAGAATAGGCCCCTGTTGATGTGCATTACTTGACTGAGATTCCTTCGGCTTCGGCCATCATTCGTGCCCTTGCTTCACCTCGTGCACATCCTATCCTTGGTAATTTTGAAGGAGAATTTCGTGCTCTCACTCCTTGGGAATTACTAACTAGCGATCTTAGTGATTTCATGGTCCCTTGGGCCGAAATCATTAGGGAAAATGCAATGTGTTTGGTTGGTGATCGTAACCATGTGCCTGCTTGTCTTGCACATATATTGTATTGTGTTGTTACCACTACTTCATAAAACCTTGCATTTTTCATGGCTAAAAGGATAATATTTGTTCTCAATGGATCTCGGTCTACTCTTCCTTATGCCATGATTCCCTCACGGCTTCTTAAGAGAGTTCTCCTTGATCATCCTCCTCTTAATCCTTCCTCTTTTCACTCCGTGGTTCGAGTCATGTTCCCCATTGAAGGAAATTTCCCTTCAATTCTCACACATGACTCAAATGAAGATGAAAATGTCTCTCATGACAATTCTCTCATTTCTCAGTATGATTTGTTATCAATTATCTCTAAATTGTCTTCACTAGACATTGATTCAAACTATCAGTATTGTCTCAATCTTCATCTTCAGGATCGAATCAGAAGTGAATCAAGGCAATGAGGAAATGATCATAGATGAATGACATATATCACTCTTGTGAGATTAACATGTGTGTAAACATGTATGGATTGTTGTTCTTTATCTCTTCTCTTATCTCTATTCTTAGGATGTTGTGTATTCTTTAACTAACATTTTTGTGTTTGAATTACCTAGTATTTTAATCCTAGTTATCCATGGTATTGATTTTTTTTATTTTCATGGCTCTTTGCATCTTATATGTTTAGATAGCCTCCTAGTCTTTGATTGTTAGCTCTCTTTGGCTTTATAAACCTTAGTATAAAATATGGGCTAGCAAAAGTTTAAGGAAGTGCCTTTTTCAAACTCCTCTGGTCGCGGTTCCATATCGAACCCGCGGTTCTTTAGCGATAAGGAACCGCGGACCTACGTAAGGAACCGCCGAGTACTGTTTCAACATAATCTTTACTTTACACTGTTTTCTTTAATCTGTGTAAAACTTTGATAAAACTTTTGCAAAAACCTGCACTTTCCTAAACTAGGCTACCTAATTTCATTGTTTACATAAAATGATTTTAACCTATTACTAGTTTGGATCATCCCCTTCTCTTCTTAACCTCAACATTCAACCATGGTATCCACTAGAACTTCCAACTCTTCTTTTAACCTTAACATTCAACCATGGTATCCACTAGAACTTCCAACTCCTCCAAAACATCTTCATCTAAAAGAATTCTGAAGGTGAATCTCAAGTCCTCTAAACTTGGTTCTCCATCTTCTTTCAAACTTAAAAATGCAGTCTCACATATACTCATCTCCTCATCACTTTCACCACCACTTGCCTCTTGGCAAACAAACTCAACCCATGCTACTAACCACTCTCATGGTTCTACCTCCTCTTTATTCCAATCAAGGATGAATGAGTTTTCCTCTCCACTAATTTCTAGCCCTACCTTAAATGTGAATGCTCAACCACAACCTCATCAAAGGATTCCCTTGGTTTTTGAGCCTCTTCCTTTCACTCCACTAAATTCACCCATCTCACCTATTTCACCCTTGGATACCATGCCTTCTCCTCATCATCCTACCACCAACACCCCTCTCTTGGGTGTTCCCATTTCCCATCTCGTGGGTGATCCACACTTGTTTGATTTTTTCATGCACAATGGAACTAATTGCCCTTGTTGCTTGAACAACTTTCACCTCATTGATATCCTAAGGTTGGAAATGATTGGGGCTCACATCAAGTGGCAAAGCTTCTTGTTGAACCTATTTGCTAATCCTCCACCTCCTAGGAGATAAATGATGGACTTAAAAATTAACATGCTTTTCAAAAGAAGATCAAGCTAAAAGAGAACTATGAACTCAAGACCTAAGTGTTAGCTATCTTTTTAGTAGTTAATTGTCTTTTTAATTATTGTATTTCCTTTTCTTTCCCTCATGATTTTTTCATGTGGATGATTTATGAATTTAGTTTTTATTTGCTTTAATCTATGTGATCACATTAAACAACTTCAATTTATTTAAGAAATGAACCTAAATCTATTACAACCTCTAAAAACTTGACTTAAAATTGGACCAAAATGTTATTTAAATATTTTGTCACCCTTTGTCAAGACATTCTTTGTGAATGTGTTGCTTTTATGCTACCCTTGGATACTCTAGTCCTAGAAGAGGTAAAAATCCAAGATTTGCAAATTTTTAAAAAAGTCTTGTCTTTGTCCAAAACTTTTGAAAATCTGGTTTTGCAGTCCACTGGACGCGGTTCTCAAGCCTCCAGGCGGCTCCATATCGGAACCACGGGCCTCTTTAAAGAACTACGCCCAGTAAGGCCGATTTTGGCTTACTTTTAGTCTTTCTTCTTTGACCACTGTTTTGGTTAAGATTCTTTGTTTAGCCAATTTGGCTAAACATTCTCTAAAACCTTTCTTTTTCATTTCAAATCTTTGCATTGTCTATTTTCTTTAAATTCTTCTCTTTTGGGAGTTCTTTCCTTCATCCCTCACAATACCTAATTATTCCTTTTCTAACCTTGACATTTCTTTGTCACAAACTTCTCAACCTAAAGCTTCCTCTTCTAAGCTTTCAAAGAAACCGAAAATCTCGGTCAAACCCATTTGGATCAAAAAGAACAAGAATCCTCATGATTCTTCTTCTTCAAAATCCTCCAAAAATTCCTCTTTCTCTCTGATTCAATATTGGAATGAGACTTACTCTATAAATCCAATTTATCGGAGAAAAAGAAATTCTTCCACCACCACCTAAACCTTTCAACTCTCCTCAACTCAATGACCTAAATTCTTTCCCTAACCTCACTAGGCATTGTGAAAACATTTCTTGTCCATTATCTCCCTCCCCACCAAACTCTAATCTTGATGGACCTCCCCCATCTAACGACTTTGTTTTGCATCATGGTTCCTCGTGTGCTTGTTGTCATTTTCAAGAAATTGAACTTGCTCATATCTATAAAAAGCTAAATTTTCTTGAATTCCTCCTCACTCTACCTCCTCTCAAAGTTTTCGTTCCCGTGAACAAAACTTCGAATGATGCTTCGTCGTCTTTCTTTTCCAACTAAGGCACTCTTTGTACTTTAGTTGTTTGAGTCAATAAATTTTTGGCAATCTTGGAAGATTATCACTATTTGAATAGCTTATTCTTAGTGGTCTATTTTCCATTTTTTTGTTTCGAATATTCATATTGTATGTATGAATATTTATCTTTTATGTTATTTCATATTTTTGTAATATGAATGTTATGTGTGTTACCTTTCCCTCTAATTTTATAACACACATTTGGTAAGGAGTTGATCATGGTTAAAACTTAAAATTAATTATGGGTGATTCAATAAATTCTAAATTTTAACCCATTGACATTTTAAATCATCTTTGATTGGTTTGGATGTTTCTTTTCTTCCTTTATTCCACCAATTGAACTATGATGTTGTCAATACATACTCTTTGGACATACTTAGCAAATGCTTACTTCTAATTTGATATTTCTTTTCCTTCTCCCTCTCAAGTTAGTTAGTAAGTAGTGCACATATATACATTGGTGTTTATTTTCTTTCATCTAACCTTTGTGTAGCATGACACCTTAGCTCATTGACTTGGTGCCCCAAGCAAGGGGGAGTAAGCACCTAGGGGGAGCTACTAGCAAAAGTCCGGTTCTTTTCTTCTTCAAAGACTTGTGCTAACCTTTTTGTTTCGACAAATGGGGAGAAATGATAGTGATAAACTCGTTAATAATTCGAATAAACTTGTATTTTATGTAAATGAGTTTATAGTTTGTTGTAACCAAAAAGGGGGAGATTGTTAATGCATAAGCAATGCCTAAAAACATTGTTAGTATTAATTAATCTTTCTTAGTTTTGATCACGACAAATGACAAAGACATTTATTGTCAAACACAATCATAAAACGAATTATCTAGCAAACACTATCATCAAGGTAATAATCATTACACTAACATATCTTAATCATGCTTAGTGATCATAAAAGTGATTAGCCTTGTCAAACATTACAAAAGATTTTTAATAAAATTTATTTTTAAGAAAATGTTTTATTAAAATTAAAATGCAAATTTGAATATGGCATATTCCATATGACATAATAATATCCTTTGAAGGTTTAAACAGCCTCAGATATTTCAAATTCACTAAAAGACAAAAAGGAGCGGAGTCTACGCCAGCGGTACCTTAGCACCTATGGCGGTTCCTTATCGATAAGGAACCGCGGGTTCCAATAAGGAACCGCGGGCAGATATAGCCGTTGGATGTTTTGTCCTATAAATAGTGAATCAAATATGCATTCTTATCAACCCTTTTTGGACATCTTCTTCAGCGTTCTTTCTCCTTTCTAATCCTAGTCATTTGTAAATGATCACTTAATGTGTTAAGTATGTTTACTCATGATTATCCTCTTGATCTCCTTCTTTACCTTGTCCAAAGAGAAGATCACTCACACAATTGTGATGTGATTAAAGATGTAGCATTGATGAAGATCACCTCCTCCTAAAGATCTAGTCATGTTCATCATTTGTTTATGTGTGTCTTGTGTAGATCAAATGTATTTGTGAATACTTGGACTAGTTGTGTTCATCCAAGTTATTTGTGAATACTTGGATTAGAGTTGTGTACATCCATTGAATATGTGTGTGCTTGGATTTATGTTGTGTAGATCCAAGCTACATTTATGTACTTGGATATGATTAGTTGAGTTGTAACTAGTTGTGTTAGTTCTCACTAAACTATAAAGTGACGTCGTTGTGTCTTGTTAGTTCTCACTAAACTATAAAGTGATGTGGTTGTGTCTTGTGAGTTCTCACTAAACTATAAAGTGATATGTAGTTGTGTTGTGTGAAGTTCCCACTTAGCTTCAAAGTGAAGAGTTGTGAAGATTGGTTCTAGCTTTGGATTAGAACTCGACATCTAGCCTCGTGTCGGAAAATGGTAAAGTAGAAAACGTTGTGAAGATTGGTTCTACCTTTAGATTAGAACTCGACATCTAGCCTTGTGTCGTAAAAGAGTGAAGTGGGCGACGTTGTGTAGATTTGTCCTAGCTAAGATTAGGTCTTGACATTTAGCTTAGTGTCGGAAAATAATGTAAGCGACGTTGTAAGGTTTTCTCCGCCAAGATGGGAGCTTGTGGATATAGTGGAAATCTCGAGTAAGGTGTACTCGAGGAGTGGAGTAGGAACGAGGATAGAGCCTCGTTGCCGAACCACTATAAATCTTGGTGTCTTCCTACTAGGTTGTTTCTTTCCTTACTCTTTACTCACATTCATTATCACTACACTTATTATACATTGCTAATGCATTAGAATTGAACCTAATCATTATGCAACTAGCTTTGAAGTAAAAGATAGTTTTGTGCACTCACCTAATTGAAAGGAATTTTAATTAGGAGATAAACCGATGAGAAACTATTCAACCCCCCTTCTAGTTTCTACAATTGGTATCAGAGAGATGGTGACACAAGATCTTTGAAGTATATTGTACTTTAAAACTTGGATCGATCCATTGTATCCTAAAATTAGAAGGTTAAGTTGTACTAAAGTTTTTCTTTGGCCAAACCTATTTTTTGTTAAAAATAAGCCTTTTAAATATTAATATTGCATATTACTTAAATTAGTAGTATTAATGCATTTTAGATTTACTCTTGAAATGTATCTACTAGTTTTCATCTTGTTATGTGTAGGTACTCATTAAGATAAATCATTCTATTGATTGTGGATTGTGTTACTTACACTTGTAGAAGACTCATCTTCTTTAATTTCTAACATCATTGAATGATGATATCAAGATGGGTAGAAATGATACTAGTCTTTGAAGACTTAGTAGTCATTATGAGTCATTGTTGGGCTTTGCATCGATTCCTTGAAAGCTTGGAATGCAATTTGTGGCCAAGGTATGCTTTCGTTCTTCCACACGCCCTATTGATCATTCTTTTGATCATTAATTGTCTATATGCTTGATCTTGGCATCCTTGCCTTGACATTTATTTGTGGTTTGTGATTCTTTTCTTTTTCCCTCTCAAACCTTCATTGCTTGGATACTTGAATCACTATGGAGATGTAGGGTGAGTTATTAGAAGCTTAAAGTATCAAGCATGATTTCCATGGTTTGCACCCTTACGGTTAGTAGGCCCTATATCATGTGTAACTTGTGCAATTAAGCTCATCTCTAGGATGATTAGTGAATCCCTTGAGATAAGAAACTACTTCATTAAGTTGTAGGTGGATTTTACACATTTGGAATTGAAATTTTCCAAGGATATTGTTATTGTTAATTCTAGCAATAATTATCCGATCATGTGGGAGAGAAAGTGAATCTGTACCTTGCTCATATTTTGAAATAGAATAAGACTACTCTTGAAAATGATCTTATTCTATGCATCAAAATTGCTTGGTTTAATTCATTACCAAAGTCGTTTAGACTATCGCCGGAAAGGCACGTCTTAAACCACTATATATGACACAAGCTCTTCACATAATCAATTTGAAGAATGTCATTTGTCCTTTGAGCAATGTTCTTGGTCTTGATTTACTTCTCTTGACTCCTCTCCCTTTGCCTTTTCGTTACGAGTAGTCGTTCGTTCAGTTCGGTCTTTTCCTATCTCGATTCAACTCGTAATCCTTCAACAAGGCATTATTACCTAGTGTTGTGGTGGTCCAATGATATCCTAAAAGGTTTAAGATATACTTTTAAGTATTTTAAAAATTTTGGTTTTAAAAAATTCATTGTTTTTCTTTGATAAAAACCTGCCTCTGTAGGTGGTTCTTTATCTCGGCGAGGCGCGGTTCCTTATCAATAAGGAACCGCGGGCAGTAGCTTTTGTCAGAGCGCCAATTTTATTAAAATACCTTTTTCAAACTTGTCTTTATCTCTCCTTCACACACAGCAGACGATTTTTCTGTGTTTTCCACCATTGTTGAAGCTCCTAAAACCTTCAGTTACTCAAATTAATTGATTCAAGTTTGATGAGACTGCTTTTATACATAGTCTCATCGTCCAAATAGGGCTTAAAATGCATTAAATATCATCAAAATACCCAAATATATGCTTGTGTTTGTTGCTTGTGTATTTTAGGTACGGATATTGAGAAAATGACAAAAGATCACAAGAATCATGCAAAAACGAACACGGGAAACGAAGCCGCACGATGAACCAAGCCCTAATGAAATTTTTTCCAAGAAAACCCTTGAAGATTTGAAGAATTATGAAGATTGGTCCTCCAATATGGAAGAATTGACACTTTATACCCTTGTATCTTCATAATTACAAGTTTGGTCCCTAAAGTTTGTCAAAATTACAAAAGGACCCTTAACTTTGAAGAATTGGCAATTTTAGTCCCTCAACAAAACTAAATTGTCAATATTGGCCCTCCAAGAAGTCAACAAACAAGTCAACACCTTGAAGAATGAAGACATGTCATTAAAAGCCCTTGAAGATTGCCAAAATTACACTTTTAGTCCTTAATCAAAGTTTGTAAAACCCTTGTGCCAAAAATGACAAACTGCCAAAACTTATTTACAAAGGGATTTGAAGTTTGTGCTGTTTTATACAAGATGAAGGAAAGTGAAACCTTTGGGGGCCAAAGCTGTCAAACACACCAACCTTTCCCAGCCAATCAAATAGCCACCTCACCCACCTTCACCAATCACACAACACCACATCACCAACCCCATCCCAGTCACTCTCCACTCACGACTTAATTAAATACTTAATCCCTTCCCTCCAAACACATAATTTAAAAACTAATTTCCCCAAAAACAGATTAAATACTCTCTTAATCACTAGATAAACCCTAAATTCCCCAGGTCGGATTAAACACAAATCAAAGGGGTTTTTGCCCAAACCTTCCAGTTTGCTGATTAACCATCACTTAAACCTAAACCCACCCTTAAACCCCCATCACCATCACTCCACATGCTTGTGCCACCCTCCCCTGCCCCACTATTCACTCCCAAACAAAAAGATGACAGCAAGATCAACAACTCACAACATTTTCGTGCTCCCAAAGGAAAAATGGACGTCCAAGATCTCTTCTCCACTGCTGGCATCTCACAAACATCCAAAAATCATCACATGGGCTCTTGACAAGTTCAAAAAAATGGCATCTAACTGGCATCTTCAAATATTCGTCCAAGGGTAGCTTGGGAAGTTCAAGTTATTAGGGTTTAGAGTTCTATTCAGTTCTAGGAGCAATTTGTAGCCTCTATATAAAGGCACATAGGACTTAGGTTTAGACTGTTCTTTTTCCTTCTCCTTGGTCAAAACCTTGTAAAGCCAGTTTTGTTTAAATGAAATGAAATGGTATTGAGTTTGTGACGAGAAACAAAAGAGCCCATTTACTTTACATTGCATTTTTAAATTTCTAAAGTTAAAATTTCAGTTTAAGCTTCTGTTTGGTGACTAAAGTTGTTAAGTTTTTAAGCATTGGGTCCAAGTGTTTTAAGCTGATCACATAAGCCTGATAATCTTGTTGATTATCAAGCTTAAGTGAGGGTTAAAGCCTTGTTGATATAGTTGTTAGTTAAGTTTTAAGAAAATCAACAAAAATCAGTTTTTTCTATTTTCAGACAAATAAGCCATAGGCAGCTTAACTAATAAGCTGGTTTATAGCTTATTTGCTTTGTGACCAGCTCACTTTACTTGTTTTCTTTCTTGGTTTGTTGTGGTTATGCAGGGACAAAACCAAAAAGGGGGGTAATCAAGACCCTCATTTCCATTCTCACCTTTTTGTACCAAGTAGCATCAGCAGCCCAAGTGTTCTGCACAGACCCCAGTCTGTATGGAGATGGCAAAGCAGCCATTGTGGGGCCTGGATGTGGGTCCCACAAGGTAGTCACCTTGTTTCCTTTTTCAGCTTTATAAAATTTAAGTTTTATGTGAATTTGCATGAGAAATTGTTTAAGTGTTATTTTCCTGGTTGGATATGGCTTATATAGGTCTTGTATGCATGTTTAGATAGCTTAGGTTTGATTTGATTGAGATTTGTTAAGATTTGGTTTGAAAATTTGGTTTCTGAAATTTTAAAGGGGTGTTTGGATTTGCATATTGACTGAGAAATTTGATAAGTTTTTGAGTTAAAACCTGCTTGGATACATTCACTAGGTTGTTGTTAGGTTATATGCTCATTAGTTTTGAGTTTGGTAGAGTTAAAACACAAGTTTGCATGTTTAAAAATGGTTTTCATCTGCTAAATCAGTAAATTCCCATTTGTGTAAGATTGTGTGTTGATTTGACTACCAAGTTTCCAAATCTGTTAGATCTTAGGTTTAATCAAGGTTGTTCATTGGTTATATGTTATGTGCTTAGTTTATATGCAAGTTCTTAGCTTTTAAATTTCACACTTGTGCCAAGTGATTCAGTAAATACTCATCAGTCAACATAAGCATAATCAGAAACTTGTTTGTGCTCATTTGGTTTGATTTTGTGTAATACTTGTGTTTTTTGTGCATTCACTTGACTCCTTATACTCAACAGAGTATAAGGGTGCCATATTGTCCAACAAAACAGCATCAAAATCAAAATCAAGTCCTCTTGATTTCAATCTTCACTTGTGAATATATCACCTTGTGTTCATCAGAAACACACTTGTATCTGGGCACGTTTTTGCTTTCCTAAGCTTTGAATCTTGTCTTTTGGTAATTTGCTTTGTGTTTTTAAGTAATTTAAGTACTTGGTTTTGAGTTTTAAAAGTAAAAAAAAAAAAAAAGTTTTCCAAAAAGGACTGGCCAGGACTCGAACCTGCGCCATCCTCCTCACAACACACACTCACTACCATTGCGCCCTAGGGTCTTTGACTGCTAGGTTTCATTTCATATAATACTTAAGTGGTGTTTGTTTTATAGCTTATTTACATAGCAACTTATTAATAAGTTTTTTCTAGCTTATTTCTTTAGGGTTTTTGCTGTTTAGTATTTTTCTTGTGTTCTAGTTAGGGTTTAGGATTTTTTAGTGCAAAAAGTTTATTTTTCCCTTATTTAATTAATTTTCTAGGATTATTTTTAATTTAAATTTTGAAAAGTAATTTAAAAATAGAAAAAGGTAATTTAAAAATCTGAAAAAATAGTTTTTAGGTTTTGAATTATATTATTGAGGTTTACAACTATTTAAGTTTTCAATTTAGCTTATTTTTTATTTTATTGGATTTTAGGGTTTTTAGCTAACTTTAAAATTTAATATAAAATTATTAAATAGGTTTCAGAAAATTTTAATTGCATTTTTGTCTTAGTTACATTATTTTAGATTTTTGATAATTTTTTAGAATTTTTTAGTAAACTTTGAATTTTTTTGATTATTTTAATATTATTTTATTATTAAAAATTGAAGTTTGATTTTTTTTAGTTTTTACATTTTTCCTAGGTTAAGGACACTTAATTAGGAGTTTTGTCACTTTCCAAATATTTTTTGGACTTTTCAATTATTTTCTAGAATTAATTTAAGTTTTAATTGATTTTAATAGTTTTTAAGTGTTTAAAAATAGTTTAATTTGGTTTTAAAATTTTTAAAAATAGTTTTTAGTTTAATTAGGATATTTTTGAGGTTTACAAACTTTAAGATCTTGTTTAGGGCTTTTTAATAATTAATTGTGATTTTTAGGGCTTTAATTAGCATTAAAAAGTCATTATCTAATTAATTAAAAGGTTTTAGCAAGTTTGGATTTTTTGTAAACTCTTAGAATATTATTGTGGATTTTTAGTAATTTATAAGAATTTTTAGGTTAAAATTTTAATTTTGGCACAAATTACGGTTTTGCGTGATCGCCTTTTTCGTCTTAGTTTAATCCGTTTTCGTAACCGTCTTTCTCTTCTAACCTCATTTCTTTCTTCCTTTTTCAATCATATAATCACAAATCAATATCATCTCTTAACACAACGCACTTGCCTCCTCGAGAACGAACTCACTTAGGGTCATTTACACACGGTTTTCCTAAATCGTTGTGCACACTTGCCCTATTTATTGCTCTTTTCCTAAAGAGTAGCAAAAACACTACATCATTTTGGCGCCGCTGCCGGGGAGGCGTGTTGTGTTTTGGTTGAACAATTGTTGTTTTTATATATAGCCATAATAGTATTTGTATTAGTAGCACTCTACTAATACGTATTATCGGTTTTTCGTTTTTTGTGAATACTATTACTATATTGTATACGTATAACAATAAATTCACAAGTACTCCAAATACGTGATAAATCACAACCTTGACTTGGGAGGTCATTACCCAATCATTTTATTCGAATCTCAAACCAAAGAAAAAAGGCAAAAATAGATAAATACTTTCGTGAAGCTCGATTTTGAGAAATACAAACTATAAGGTGGGTATAAGGCGGTTGTATTTCATGACCTAAAGGAAAAAGGCTCTTAAGTGCTTCGCGCCGCCTCGTTTCCTCCGCTTGCTTGTGTGTATTATGAGATTGAAAGCTAATCGAGGGTTTTGCCGCCCAAAGTATTACTTAAGTATCATATATATTTTCTTGGTTTCTATTGATTAAACCCTCTTGAACGATTTGGTGTTCCACCATCATTCTAAAGTCATCGAAGGCGTTCACTTCACGTGATCGTTTTCATTCCTTGAGACTTCTTTAATCGAGAGATTTGATTAAGGAGGAGATTTGTAGATTTTGGTCTACCTAATACATTCCAAAAATCCAAAAAAGTAAAAACAATCAAAAACCACAAAAAAAAAATTTGAAAAAGTAAAAACACCAAAAAGAATCTTCTTTGCTCGTCTTCTCGTTGTACGTGACGTTTATGCAAACTCGCTCCAAAGCAAGACGTGCTCGTAAACGAAGAAACAAATCAATCACTCCTACTAGTGAGGAGTCTCCTATTGACGAACCCGTTATAGTGAAAGAAGCACCCATGGCTAATCGAACTATGATGGAGTTGCTTCAAGCACCCACCGAGGGTTATGGAGAAGCGATTGTGATTCCCGCTATCCTTGCGGAGAATTTTGAGGTTAAGACGGGTTTATTGTCCATGATTCAAAACAACAAGTTCCGAGGTGACGAAAAGGACAACCCTCATAACCACATTCGCCAATTTAATCGTCTCACCGCCACTTGCAAGTTTAAGGACATCTCTAACGACTCAATTAAGATGATGCTTTTTCCGTATTCCTTAGCGGGGCCCGTAAAAATTTGGTTAGAGAAAGAGCCACCCAATTCTATATTGACGTGGAAGGATCTCGTTTCAAAATACGTGAACCAATTTTTTCCTCCCTCTAAGACTACGCATTTGAAAAACGAGATTTCAAAGTTTTCACAAGAGTATAATGAGAGTTTTTCGACGGCTTGGAATAGGTTTAAGGAAATGTTGCACGAATGTCCTCATCATGGTTTTTCCGACTTGCATCAAATTGACACGTTTTACAATGACTTGAACGATCATGAGCGTGATTATCTTAATGCCGCTGCGGGTGGTAATTTTTTGTGTAAGACGGTCGAGGAAGCATTGTTAATCATTGAGAATAGGTCTAAGGTCTATAGTCCTCGTAGCACGTCGAGTGTTCGTAAGACTTCGTCTTCGCCTTCGCCTTCATTGTCACACACCGTTTATGCTTGCCAAATCGAGGCTAATTTGGAGAACAAGATTTTTGATAAGCTTAAGGGATTGTTAATTGAGTTTAAAGTTGGTGAACAACCCACTCCCGCTACGGCTAAAGCGGTTGAGTTTTCTTGTATGTATTGTGGTGGAGCTCACGATTATTCCGAGTGCATTACCAACGGTGGTAACACTTCGAGTGCCTTCGCGGCCACGGGAACTTATAACCAAAACGGTCAAGTTCCTCGCACTAATCAATTGACTCCACCGGGTTTTCCACCAAATCAAAATGCTAACAATTATCGAAACAATCAAGTTGGTTACCAAAGCAATCAAAGGAACAATTTCAAGGGTAATAACAACTATGGGAATCAAGGAACTAGTAGCCAATTGCAAAATCAAAACCAAAACCGTAATTTTCAAAACACAAGTCAAGGTCTTCAAAATGTTTACACTAAAGAACTTCCAATGGACTTTTTGAATTACGCTACGGCAAATGATAAGATTTTGGAAAACATACAAGAGCAATTGGCTAGTCAAGCTAGGGACACGGCTAAAACCACAAAGGAGTTGGCTAATTTTGTGAAGGAAAATCTTAACATGAGAAATGAGTTGAAAAATGATTTTGCTAATCAAATTAGAGGTCAAAACAATAAAATTGAACAAAGTCATGCTAGGCTTGAACAAAGAATTGACCAAAAAGCCGCTAGTCAAGATTTGAAGTTTAATAGTCAAGATGCTAAGCTTAATGCCATTTTAGAAGCCGTCATGGGAAACAAAGCCTCTACTTCGAGTGGTCTACCTAGTAACACCATTTAAAACCCAAAGGGAGAGATGAAAGTGATTACCACACGTAGTGGTAAGACACTTAAAGAACCGACTCCTCAACCAATTACTCCAACGGTGGAGGAAATTGAGGAAGAACCCGAGGTGGTGGTCGAAAAGGAGCATATTTCAAGCCCACAAAGTACCGCTCATGCCACACCTACGGTTGACCCATTACTAACATTGGAACCCGAGATTCCAAAGGCTATGCCTATGCCCCAACCCACACCACCCTTGCCTTACCCATCGAGACTTAGGAAGGAGAAACGACAAGAGCGCGACAACTTCCAATTTGAGCTTTTTATGAAAATGTTTCGTGAGTTGCACCTTAATGTGAGTTTCACCGATGCTTTGGTCATGATGCCTCGATTTGCCGCTAACTTTAAGAGTATGTTGAACAACATGGAGAAATTGCATCAATTGTCTAGTTGTTCGTCGGTTTATCTTAATCGCATACCTCAAAAAGTCGGTGATCCCGGTAAATTTTTAATCCCTTGTGCAATTCAAGATATGGAAGAATGCTATGCCTTGGCCGATCTTGGTGCTAGCATTAACTTGATGCCACTTGCAATCTTCAAGTCGCTCAATCTTCCTAATCTTACTCCTTCACTAATGTCTATCGAGTTGGCCGACCATTCCACGATTCGTGCATGTGGTTTGGCGGAAGACGATTTTGTGAAAGTTGGGAAGTTCTACTATCCCGTAGACTTTATCGTTGTCGATATCCCCACGGATCCTCAAGTTCCTCTTATTTTAGGTCGTTCGTTTTTAGATACGTCTATGGCTTTAATTGATGTGCATGCTAGAAAGATCACCTTACGTTTCAACGACGAGGAACTTGTTATAAACACAACTCAAAATTCTCAACTTTCTCATGTTTATTCCGTTGCTACCATAAACCTCGTTGATATGATCGACGTGGTTTGCGAGGAATTTTCACAAGAAGTGTTTGGTGATGAAGAAACTAGTGGCAATCCCATTATGTTAGATCCAATTCTTGATAATTCGACACCAACCTTCACTCCTTTCGAAGGTGGTGGTTTTACGTTGGAAGAATGTAATGTTCCACGTACTTGTGACGAAGACCTCGACAACGATGAGGACTTCTCGATTATCAAGGATTTTCTTAACGATTTCCCATTTCCTCCACCCGAGGAGGTTATGAGTATCGAGCGCAAATCTTCACTTGAGGAACCACCTATTCTCGAGTTGAAAGATTTACCTCCTCACCTCGAATATGTCTATTTGGAAGAGGACGACAAGTTTCCGGTTATTATTGCGAAGGATCTTTCGAATGATGAAAAAACCGCACTTGTCGATGTTCTTAAGGACCACAAAGGGGCGATTGCGTGGAAGTTATCCGACATTAAGGGAATCGATCCCAAATTTTGTACCCACAAAATCTTAATGGAGGAGGATTTCAAGCCCACAATCCAAAGTCAAAGGAGGGTGAACCCCAAAATTCACGACGTCATCAAAAAGGAGGTCCTTAAACTCCTTGACGCGAGAATGATTTACCCTATTTCCGATAGCCCTTGGGTGAGTCCTATTCATTGTGTCCCTAAAAAGGGAGGGATGACCGTTGTGCCAAACGATGCCAACGAGTTGATTCCCACTAGACTCGTGACCGGATGGAGAGTGTGCATTGACTATCGAAAGTTGAATGAAGCCACTCGAAAAGACCATTTTCCCTTGCCCTTCATGGACCAAATGTTGGAGCGTCTTGCGGGAAACGATTTCTATTGCTTTTTAGATGGTTTTTCCGGTTACTTCCAAATTCCCATCGATCCTCGTGATCAAGAAAAAACTATGTTTACGTGTCCATATGGAACGTTTGCCTATCGTAGAATGCCATTCGGACTTTGTAATGCACCGGGAACCTTTCAAAGGTGCATGATGGCTATTTTTCATGACATGATCGAGAAGACGATGGAAGTCTTCATGGATGACTTTTCCGTGTTTGGTGATTCTTTCACTTCGTGTTTGTCGAACCTTGAGAGAATGTTGAAACGTTGTGAGGAAACCAACCTTGTGCTCAATTGGGAAAAATGTCATTTTATGGTTAAGAGTGGAATCGTCTTAGGGCACAAGGTCTCGAAAGCGGGGATTGAGGTAGATCAAGCTAAGGTAGACGTCATCGCCAAATTACCTCATCCCAAAACCGTTAAGGGAGTTAGGAGTTTCCTAGGCCACGCGGGCTTTTATCGTTGATTCATCAAGGATTTTTCAAAGATCTCTCGACCCATTACACATCTTCTTGAAAAAGAGGCACGTTTTGTCTTTGATGAAGATTGTGTACGAGCCTTTGAAATCCTTAAGAGGAAACTAACCGAAGCTCCCATTCTTGTTGCTCCCAATTGGAACCTCCCCTTTGAGCTTATGTGTGATGCTAGTGATTACGCTATAGGGGCCGTTTTGGGGCAACGTCATGATAAGCACTTCTTGGCTATTCACTATGCTAGCAAGACGATGACCGAGGCTCAACTTAAATACACTACAACGGAAAAGGAGTTCCTTGCCGTGGTGTATGCATTTGATAAATTCCGACCTTACCTCGTCTTGACGAAATGCATAGTGTATACGGACCATTCGGCTATTAAGTATCTCATGGCAAAGCAAGATGCTAAGCCTAGATTACTTCATTGGATTCTCCTCCTTCAAGAATTTGATCACAAAATCGTTGACAAAAAAGGAGCCGAGAATCTAGCGGCCGATCATCTCTCTCGTTTGGAAGATCCTCACCAAAGTGTTTACGAGCCCAAGGAAATCACCGAAACATTTCCGTTCGAGACACTTGGTGTAGTGAATTCTAAGCTTGATTCTTCCACCCCATGGTTTGCGGATTTTGCAAATTACCGTGCGGGTAACTTCATCATTAAGGGTATGACGACTCAAGAAAAACGAAAATTCTTTCGTGACGTCAAGTTCTACTTTTGGAACGACCCTTACTTGTTTCGAACTTGTGCGGATCAAATCGTCCGACGTTGTGTATTTGGCACCGAAGCTTCTAACATCCTTAGAGATTGCCATGAGGGACCCACGGGTGGTCACCACGGTGCTAATCTCACGGCTAAGAAGGTGTTTGATGCCAGCTTCTTTTGGCCTACTATTTATCGAGAATCACAAGATCTTGTGAAGTCGTGTGATGCATGCCAACGACAAGGAAAAGCCTCACAAAAAGATGAAATGCCACAAAATATCATCCAAGTGTGTGAGATCTTTGACGTTTGGGGCATAGACTTTATGGGGCCGTTCCCATCATCTCGTGGTAATAAGTACATTCTCGTTGCGGTTGACTACTTTTCTAAGTGGGTGGAGGCAAAGGCCTTGCCCACCAATGATGCTCGTGTGGTAGTCAAGTTTTTGAAGCAATTGTTTTCTCGGTTTGGAACCCCTCGTGCTATCATAAGCGATCGTGGAACCCATTTTTGTAACGACCAATTTGAAAGGGTTCTAAGGAAATATGGGGTTACACATCGTCTTTCTACGGCTTATCACCCACAAACGAGTGGGCAAGTCGAGGTTTCAAACCGAGCGTTGAAGAGGATCTTGGAAAGATCCGTTGGGGAAAACCGACAATCTTGGTCGGATAAGTTGGACGATGCTTTATGGGCCTTTAGGACCGCTCATAAGACGCCCATTGGGTGCACTCCCTATAAGCTTGTGTATGGAAAGAATTGTCATTTGCCTATCGAGTTAGAACACAAGGCTTATTGGGCCCTAAAGCATTGTAATGATGATATGGAGACCGCGGGAAAACACCAGAAAATGCAATTAAATGAATTGGATGAATTAAGGGATATTGCTTATGAAAATTCATTGATTTATAAAGAGAAAACTAAAAAGTTGCATGATTCTAAAATTAAAAACCGGGTTTTTAACATTGGGGATCAAGTTTTGCTTTTTAATTCAAGATTAAAAATCTTTTCCGGTAAGTTAAAATCCCGTTGGTCCGGTCCATTCACCGTGACTCAAGTGTTTCCGTATGGGACCATCGAGCTAGCTCAAGATGATGGTCCTAACTTTAAGGTGAATGGACATAGGTTGAAGCACTACTTTGGCGGGGAAGTTCCATCCTTGAACTACCTCGACCAAATCACCTTCCCCAATGATAATTAGTATTGAGGGGATCGAGTCGAGCTCATGACTCGGTAATCAAAAACGAGGAGCCTCGTGGGGGAGTCCCATGCTTATCCTATGTACATATTATCGCTTTCTAATGTAGCTTACGTGTGGGGATTTGTGCCCTTCCAACCTTTGTTTCGTGGTTGTTTGTGAATTGTGAACTTTAGATGATCATGATCTTCACGATTGGAGCCTCTCGTGTTCGTTTTATGGGAGCACTCGATCGTTTGCTTTGGAGACATTTCTCAGTATCCACATGATATATCCTTTTGATGTTCTAACCTTAGGTTTTTAGCACACTTCATAAACGGCTATTAATTTATTGGTTACACCCTTTCCATGCTAGATTAGGCATTCGACTACGTCTCTAGTATGGGGGTGTTTGCACCCCTAGACTCGAAACATTGAGGACAATGTTTAACTTTAGTATGGGGGGGGGGGGGGGGGTGAATAGATACTTGCCTTGCCAAACCTTCACGCTTTCCAAAGTTTATGTTTTGTTTATCGCTTTGTTGCAAAATAAGGCTAAAAATGGCCAAATTTTAAATTTTTCTCATGTTTTATAAGTGTTTGAAGACACGAATGTAGGTTTTCCGATGGCGAGAATAAGAGTAATTTTTGACTCGACCGTGCGTGTTGAGCACTTAGCTTTGACTCCTTAACTTCACATTAGGCTAAGTCTCTTAAATGAGGATGAGAAATGATAGAGTTAATTATAAGTTACTATGCTAAACGTAGTACTCGTATTCTTTCAAAAACTCATGTGTTCTCGTTATTTGCTTATTCTCCCTTCGCATGTAAATATTTTTTGCTTAATAAATATTGACTTAGCGGTTTAGTTAGGATTGTTGGGTTTCTAGTCTTTTCTAGTAGCTTCCGTGTAATTAAATTGGGAAGACATTAAGGTATCGCCAGCGTCACGGTTTTGAAGTATTGGCACCCGAATAATCGAAAGCTTCACCCAATAATAAGATTTCAAGTGCTCACCTAAATCTAGCAAACAATTTGAAGCCCCACAAGGCCTAAAATCTATGCAAAATTGAAAGTGAATCAAGCCTTAATCTTCGAAGCTTTAAAGATCCAAAATTCGCTTTAGCGTGAGGATATACGTCTTTGGCTAATAAAAGCACCGATGAGGCGGATAATAAAAGGCAAGGCAAGACCGAAGTCATAATAAAAGCTTCATGGCGAAGTTGAATAAAGATGGAGGTAAACTAAAGATAATAAGGCCCTTCCGTTAGGGGGCGTATAAAAGTCTTGGTAATAAGTCTCATGTTCAAAATCGTTATAAAACCGTGTTTATCGATTCTTCTTGTCAACTTAATTTTTTAACATCGTTGTCTATTAGGAGGGGTTATTGATTTGATGGTCTTAGTTACACCGTTAGGACTCTATTTTTAGACCTAAATCTCTATTATCGCATAAGTCAAACAATGTATCCTCGTGAAACATTCAAGACAAAATAAAATATAAGAGATACAACTTAGGAATAATGGGAGGATAAGTACGTGATTAAGGCATATGATTAGTGTTAGCATTACTAACTTATAATGACAATGATCTCGTTGCACGCTTAGCATGGAATTGGGGTGAAAATCGAGGACGATGAAATTATTTCTAACGAAGCATTCACGTGTTCTTATTCTATGAACCTAAACGTCCCATTTTGCGATGAAAATCATACATTATGTCTAAAACACAAGTAGTAGCAATAGTAGTAGTGTAGCTAGTTTATCATTTCAATAAAGTGAAATAAAAATGAATTTTGGAGGTGCTACGATACTTAATTCTAGCATTGCGTGAGGGCACGACAATGGTTTAGTATGGGGGAGTGATGAGACTGCTTTTATACATAGTCTCATCGTCCAAATAGGGCTTAAAATGCATTAAATATCATCAAAATACCCAAATATATGCTTGTGTTTATTGCTTGTGTATTTTAGGTACGGATATTGAGAAAATGACAAAAGATCACAAGAATCATGCAAAAACGAACACGGGAAACGAAGCCGCACGATGAACCAAGCCCTAATGAAGAATTTTCCAAGAAAACCCTTGAAGATTTGAAGAATTATGAATATTGGTCATCCAATATGGAAGAATTGACACTTTATACCCTTGTATCTTCATAATTACAAGTTTGGTCCCTAAAGTTTGTCAAAATTACAAAAAGGACCCTTAACTTTGAAGAATTGGCAATTTTAGTCCCTCAACAAAACTAAATTGTCAATATTTGCCCTCCAAGAAGTCAACAAACAAGTCAACACCTTGAAGAATGAAGACATGTCATTAAAAGCCCTTGAAGATTGCCAAAATTACACTTTTAGTCCTTAATCAAAGTTTGTAAAACCCTTGTGCCAAAAATGACAAACTGCCAAAACTTATTTACAAAGGGATTTGAAGTTTGTGCTGTTTTATACAAGATGAAGGAAAGTGAAACCTTTGGGGGCCAAAGCTGTCAAACACACCAACCTTTCCCAGCCAATCAAATAGCCACCTCACCCACCTTCACCAATCACACAACACCACATCACCAACCCCATCCCAGTCACTCTCCACTCACGACTTAATTAAATACTTAATCCCTTCCCTCCAAACACATAATTTAAAAACTAATTTCCCCAAAAACAGATTAAATACTCTCTTAATCACTAGATAAACCCTAAATTCCCCAGGTCGGATTAAACACAAATCAAAGGGGTTTTGCCCAAACCTTCCAGTTTGCTGATTAACCATCACTTAAACCTAAACCCACCCTTAAACCCCCATCACCATCACTCCACATGCTTGTGCCACCCTCCCCTGCCCCACTATTCACTCCCAAACAAAAAGATGACAGCAAGATCAACAACTCACAACATTTTCGTGCTCCCAAAGGAAAAATGGACGTCCAAGATCTCTTCTCCACTGCTGGCATCTCACAAACATCCAAAAATCATCACATGGGCTCTTGACAAGTTCAAAAAAAATGGCATCTAACTGGCATCTTCAAATATTCGTCCAAGGGTAGCTTGGGAAGTTCAAGTTATTAGGGTTTAGAGTTCTATTCAGTTCTAGAAGCAATTTGTAGCCTCTATATAAAGGCACATAGGACTTAGGTTTAGACTGTTCTTTTTCCTTCTCCTTGGTCAAAACCTTGTAAAGCCAGTTTTGTTTAAATGAAATGAAATGGTATTGAGTTTGTGACGAGAAATAAAAGATCCCATTTACTTTACATTGCATTTTTAAATTTCTAAAGTTAAAATTTCAGTTTAAGCTTCTGTTTGGTGACTAAAGTTGTTAAGTTTTTAAGCATTGGGTCCAAGTGTTTTAAGCTGATCACATAAGCCTGATAATCTTGTTGATTATCAAGCTTAAGTGAGGGTTAAAGCCTTGTTGATATAGTTGTTAGTTAAGTTTTAAGAAAATCAACAAAAATCAGTTTTTTCTATTTTCAGACAAATAAGCCATAGGCAGCTTAACTAATAAGCTGGTTTATAGCTTGTTTGCTTTGTGACCAGCTCACTTTAATTGTTTTCTTTCTTGGTTTGTTGTGGTTGTGCAGGGACAAAACCAAAAAAGGGGGGGGGGGGGGTAATCAAGACCCTCATTTCCATTCTCACCTTTTTGTACCAAGTAACATCAGCAGCCCAAGTGTTCTGCACAGACCCCAGTCTATATGGAGATGGCAAAGCAGCCTTTGTGGGGCCTGGATGTGGGTCCCACAAGGTAGTCACCTTGTTTCCTTTTTCAGCTTTATAAAATTTAAGTTTTATGTGAATTTGCATGATAAATTGTTTAAGTGTTATTTTCCTGGTTGGATATGGCTTATATAGGTCTTGTATGCATGTTTAGATAGCTTAGGTTTGATTTGATTGAGATTTGTTAAGATTTGGTTTGAAAATTTGGTTTCTAAAATTTTAAAGGGGTGTTTGGATTTGCATATTGACTGAGAAATTTGATAAGTTTTTGAGTTAAAACCTGCTTGGATACATTCACTAGGTGGTTGTTAGGTTATATGCTCATTAGTTTTGAGTTTGGTAGAGTTAAAACACAAGTTTGCATGTTTAAAAATGGTTTTCATCTGCTAAATCAGTAAAGTCCCATTTGTGTAAGATTGTGTGTTGATTTGACTACCAAGTTTCCAAATCTGTTAGATCTTAGGTTTAATCAAGGTTGTTCATTGGTTATATGTTATGTGCTTAGTTTATATGCAAGTTCTTAGCTTTTAAATTTCACACTTGTGCCAAGTGATTCAGTAAATACTCATCAGTCAACATAAGCATAATCAGAAACTTGTTTGTGCTCATTTGGTTTGATTTTGTGTAATACTTGTGTTTTTTGTGCATTCACTTGACTCCTTATACTCAACAGAGTATAAGGGTGCCATATTGTCCAACAAAACAGCATCAAAATCAAAATCAAGTCCTCTTTATTTCAATCTTCACTTGTGAATATATCACCTTGTGTTCATCAGAAACACACTTGTATCTGGGCACGTTTTTGCTTTCGTAAGCTTTGAATCTTGTCTTTTGGTAATTTGCTTTGTGTTTTTAAGTAATTTAAGTACTTGGTTTTGAGTTTTAAAAGTAAAAAATAAAAAAAAGTTTTCCAAAAAGGACTGGCCAGGACTCGAACCTGCGCCATCCTCCTCACAACACACACTCACTACCATTGCGCCCTAGGGTCTTTGGCTGCTAGGTTTCATTTCATATAATACTTAAGTGGTGTTTGTTTTATAGCTTATTTACATAGCAGCTTATTAATAAGCTTTTTCTAGCTTATTTCTTTAGGTTTTTTGCTGTTTAGTATTTTTCTTGTGTTCTAGTTAGGGTTTAGGATTTTTCAGTGCAAAAAGTTTATTTTTCCCTTATTTAATTAATTTTCTAGGATTATTTTTAATTTAAATTTTGAAAAGTAATTTAAAAATAGAAAAAGGTAATTTAAAAATCTGAAAAAATAGTTTTTAGGTTTTGAATTATATTATTGAGGTTTACAGCTATTTAAGTTTTCAATTTAGCTTATTTTTGATTTTATTGGATTTTAGGGTTTTTAGCTAACTTTAAAATTTAATATAAAATTATTAAATAGGTTTCAAAAAATTTTAATTGCATTTTTGTCTTAGTTACATTATTTTAGATTTTTGATAATTTTTTAAAATTTTTTAGTAAATTTTGAATTTTTTTTTATTATTATAATATTATTTTATTATTAAAAATTGAAGTTTGATTTTTTTAGTTTTTACATTTTTCCTAGGTTAAGGACACTTAATTAGGAGTTTTGTCACTTTCCAAATATTTTTAGGACTTTTCAATTATTTTCTAGAATTAATTTAAGTTTTAACTGATTTTAATAGTTTTTAAGTGTTTAAAAATAGTTTAATTTGGTTTTAAAATTTTTAAAAATAGTTTTTAGCTTAATTAGGATATTTTTGAGGTTTACAAACTTTAAGATCTTGTTTAGGGCTTTTTAATAATTAATTGTGATTTTTAGGGCTTTAATTAGCATTAAAAAGTCATTATCTAATTAATTAAAAGGTTTTATCAAGTTTGGATTTTTTGTAAACTCTTAGAATATTATTGTGGATTTTTAGTAATTTTTAGGAATTTTTAGGTTAAAATTTTAATTTTGGCACAAATTACGGTTTTGCGTGATCGCCTTTTTCGTCTTAGTTTAATCCGTTTTCGTAACCGTCTTTCTCTTCTAACCTCATTTCTTTCTTCCTTTTTCAATCATATAATCACAAATCAATATCATCTCTTAACACAACGCACTTGCCTCCTCGAGAACGAACTCACTTAGGGTCATTTACACACGGTTTTCCTAAATCGTTGTGCACACTTGCCCTATTTATTGCTCTTTTCCTAAAGAGTAGCAAAAACACTACATCAAAGTTCGTGGGTTTCACTCATCCATCATCCAAGATCAAATAATTGTAATTTATTTCTTTCAATTTCATATAATTTGTTCTAGGGTTCATACATTCATAATTGGGGATTTTTAAAATTGACATTGAATTAGAACCTTACTGGAAATAAGAGTTGACATAGTATTGTTACTATGATTCCTTAGGTTCATATTCATAGGAATTTCACTAAAACCCATTTGTAGAACAAATCCGACATTTGACTAAATATTTTGGTTGATTGATGGAATTCATATGAACCTATGAACAAGTTTGTAATGGCATTGTTAAATGCTTACCTAAAAAATTTGTTTTGAAAAACCAATGTTCTATTTCATTGTTGATTTTACATAGTTCATATGTTTTGATCAATGATGAAATGGGTACATTGTGAATATGACAAGGATTAAACCTTGATTTATCAAGAGACTGATAAAACACATTCTCGCTTTCCTTGATTTTTGGTTTATATGTAACATATGAGTAATTGGAGAAATATGTTTATATGTTATTTTTAGGTACTATCATCATGGCCACATGATATCAAAATGACCATCTACTCACTAGAAGATACATGCCTAATCCTTCGTTGACTAATCAATCTCGCTCTTTTCATAACACTTATCATAATCTCGAGTCTCGTTGTTTCCATGAAGGAGGTATTGTTACTTCTAACCTTCGTGGACTTGATTTCATTCGATTCATGTTCAATACCATTAGATTCGATTGTTTGCTTGATATTGATGAGCCAATATTCCCTTCTTTCCTCATGGAACTCTTTAACTCATTTAAGTTAATACACATCAACAATGGTTTATCTTTAAGATTTTCCATTAAGGGGAAAACCTTTGTATACACTCTCGAGGAATTTGGTGAGATTCTCGGAGTTCCATACGAAGGTCAATGTAGGTTCACCGATGCTTGGAGTGTAAACCACTTAGAATCGGCCCCTGTTGATGTGCATTACTTGACTGAGATTCCTTCGGCTTCGGCCATCATTCGTGTCCTTGCTTCACCTCGTGAACATCCTATCCTTGGTAATTTTGAAGGAGAATTTCGTGCTCTCACTCCTTGGGAATTAGTAACTAGCGATCTTAGTGATTTCATGGTCCCTTGGGTTGAAATCATTAGGGAAAATGCAATGTGTTTGGTTGGTGATCACAACCATGTGCTTTCTTGTCTTGCACATATGTTGTATTGTGTTGTTACCACTACTCCATACAACCTTGCATTTTTCATGGCTAAAAGGATAATATTTTTTCTCAATGGATCTCGGTCTACTCTTCCTTATGCCATGATTCTCTCACGGCTTCTTCAGAGAGTTCTACTTGATCATCCTCCTCTTAATCCTTCCTCTTTTCACTCCGTGGTTCGATTCATGTTCCCAATGAAGGAAATGTACCTTTAATTCTCACACATGACTCAAATGAAGATGAAAATGTCTCTCATGACAATTCTCTCATTTCTCGGTATGATTTGTCATCAACTATCTCTCAATTGTCTTCACTAGACATTGATTCAGACTATCAGTATTGTCTCAATCTTCATCTTTAGGATCGAATCAGAAGTGAATGAAGGCAAGGAGGAAATGATCATAGATGAATGACATATATCACTCTTGTGAGATTAACATGTGTGTAAACATGTATGGATTGTTGTTCTTTATCTCTTTTCTTATCTCTATTCTTAGGATGTTGTGTATTCTTTAACTAACAATTTATGTTTGGATTACCTAGTATTTTAATCCTAGTTATCCATGGTATCGATTTTTCGATTTTCATGGCTCTTTGCATCTTATATGTTTAGATAGCCTCCTAGTCTTTGATTATTAGCTCTCAGTGGCTTGATAAACCTTAGTATAAAATCTGGGCTAGCAAAAGTTTAAGGAAGTGCCTTTTTCAAACTCCTCTGGTCGCGCTTCCTTATGGAACCCGTGGTTCTTTAGCGATAAGGAACCGCGGACCTACGTAAGGAACCGCCCAGTACTGTTTCAACATAATCTTTACTTTACACTATTTTCTTTAATCTGTCTAAAACTTTGATAAAACTTTTGCAAAAACCTACAATTTCCTAAACTAGGCTACCTAATTTCATTGTTCACATAAAATGATTTTAACCTATTACTTGTTTGGATCATCCCCTTCTCTTCTTAAACCCTATTTTGTTGATTGTGTTTTTCATCCCTTCAACTCTTCTTTTAACCACAACATTCAACCATGGTATCCACAAGAACTTCCAACTCCTCCAAAACATCTTCATCCAAAAGAAGTCTTAAGGTGAATCTCAAGTCCTCTAAACTTGGTTCTCCATCTTCTTTCAAACCTAAAAATGAAGTCTCACCTATACTCATCTCCTCATCACTTTCACCACCACTTGCCTCTTGGCAAACAAACTCAACCCATGGTACTAACCACTCTCATGGTTCTACCTCCTCTTCATTCCAATCAAGGATGAATGAGTTTTCCTCTCCACTAATTTCTAGCCATCCCTTAAATGTGAATGCTCAACCACAACCTCATCAAAGGATTCCCTTTGTTTTTGAGCCTCTTCCCTTCACTCCACCAAATTCACCCATCTCACCTATTTCACCCTTGGACACCATGCCTTCTCCTCATCCTCCTACCACCAACACCCCTCTCTTGGGTGTTCCCATTTCCCATCTCTTGGGTGATCCACGCTTGTTTGATTTTTTCATGCATACTGGAACTAATTGCCGTTGTTGCTTGAACAACTTTCACCTCATTGATATCCTAAGGTTGGAAATGATTGGGGCTCACATCAAGTTGCAAAGCTTCTTGTTGAACCTATTTGCTAATCCTCTACCTCCTAGGAGATAAATGATGGACTTTAAAATTAACATGCTTTTCAAAAGAAGATCAAGCTAAAAGAGAACTATGAACTCAAGACCTAGGTGTTTGCTATCTTTGTAGTAGTTAATTGTCTTTTTAATTCTTATATTTCCTTTTCTTTCCCTCATGATTTTCTCATGTGGATGATTTATGGATTTAGTTTTTATGTGATTTAATCTATGTGATCACATTAAACAACTTCAATTTATTTAAAATTGAACCTAAATCTATTACAACCTCTAAAAACTTGACTTAAAATTGGACCTAAATGTTATTTAAATATTTTGTCACCCTTTGTCAAGACATTCTTTGTGAATGTGTTCCTTTTATGCAACCCTAGCATACTCTAGTGCTAAAAGAGGTAAAAATCCAAGATTTGCAAATTTTTGAAAAAGTCTTATCTTTGTCCAAAACTTTTGAAAATCTGGTTTTGCAGTCCACTGGACACGGTTCTCAATCCTCCAGGCGACTCCATATCGATATGGAACCGTGGGCCTCTTTAAAGAACCGCGTCCAATAAAGCCGATTTTGGCTTATTTTTAGTCTTTCTTCTTTGACCACTGTTTTGGTTAAGATTCTTTGTTTACCCAATTTGGCTAAACATTCTCTAAAACCTTTCTTTTTCATTTCAAATCTTTGCATTGTCTATTTTCTTTAAATTCTTCTCTTTTGGGAGTTCTTTCCTTCATCCCTCACAATGCCTAATTATTACTTTTCTAACCTTGACATTTCTTTGTCACAAACTTCTCAACCTAAAGCTTCATCTTCTAAGCTTTCAAAGAAACGGAAAATCTCGGTCAAACCCATTTGGATCAACAAGAACAAGAATCCTCATGATTCTTCTTCTTCAAAATCCTCCAAGAATTCCTCTTTCTCTCCGATTCAATATTGGAATGAGACTTACTCTATAAATCCAATTACCGAAGAAAAAGAAATTCTTCCACCACCACCTAAACCTTTCAACTCTCCTCAACTCAATGACCTAAATTCTTTCCCTAACCTCACTAGGCATTGTGAAAACATTTCTTGTCCATTATCTCCCTCCCCACCAAACTCTAATCTTGCTGGGCCTCCCCCATCTAACGACTTCGTTTTGCATCATGGTTCCTCGTGTGCTTGTTGTCATTTTCAACAAACTGAACTTGCTCATATCTATGAAAAGCTAAATTTTCTTGAATTCCTCCTCACTCGACCTCCTCTCAAAGTTTTCGTTCCCGTGAACAAAACTTCGAATGATGCTTCGTCGTCTTTCTTTTCCAACTAAGGCACTCTTTGTACTTTAGTTATTTGAGTCAATAAATTTTTGGCAATATTGGAAGATTATCACTATTAGAATAGCTTAAGCTTAGTGGTCCATTTTCCATTTTTTTGTTTCGAATATTCATATTGTGTGTATGAATATTTATCTTGTATGTTATTTCATATTTTTGTAATATGAATGTTATGTGTGTTACCTTTCCCTCTAATTTTATTACACACATTTGTTAAGGAGTTGATCATGGTTAAAAGTTAAAATTAATTATGGGTGATTCCATAAATTCAAAATTTTAACCCATTGACATTTTAAATCATCTTTGATTGGTTTGGATGTTTCTTTTCTTCCTTTATTCCACCAATTGAACTATGATGTTGTCAATACACACTCTTTGGACATATTTAGCAAATGCTTACTTCTAATTTGAGATTTCTTTTCCTTCTCCCTCTCAAGTTAGTTAGTAAGTAGTGCACATATATACATCGGGGTTTCTTTTCTTTCTTCTAACCTTTGTGTAGCATGTCACCTTAGCTCATTGACTTGGTGCCCCAAGCAAGGGGTAGTAAGCACCAAGGAGGAGCTACTAGCAAAATTCCGATTCTTTTCTTCTACAAAGGAGGAGAAATGATAGTGATAAACTCGTTAATAATTCGAATAAACTTTTAGTTTACGTAAATGAGTTTATAATTTGTCGTAATCAAAAAGGGGGAGATTGTTAATGCATAAGCAATGCCTAAAAACATTGTTAGTATTAATTAATCTTTCTTAGTTTTGATCACGACAAATTACAAAGACATTTATTGTCAAACACAATCATAAAACGAATTATCTAACAAACACTATCATCAAGGTAATAATCATTACACTAACATATCTTAATCATGCTTAGTGATCATAAAAGTGATTAGCCTTAAAACTCACTTTTGTCAAACATTACAAAAGATTTTTAATAAACTTTATTTTAAGAAAATGTTTTATTAAAATGAAAATGCAAATTTGAATATGGCATATTCCCTAAGCCATAAGAATATCCTTTGAAGGTTTAAACAACCTCAGATATTTCAAATTCACTAAAAGACAAAAAGGAGCGGAGTCTACGCCAGCGGTACCTTAGCACCTATGGCGGTTCCTTATCGATAAGGAACCACGGGTGCCAATAAGGAACCGCGGGCAGATATAGCCGTTTGATGTTTTGTCCTATAAATAGTGAATCAAATCTGCATTCTTATCAACCCTTTTTGGACATCTTCTTCAGCCTTCTTTCTCCTTTCTAATCCTAGTCATTTGTAAATGATCACTTAATGTGTTAAGTATGTTTACTCATGATTATCCTCTTGATCTCCTTCTTTACCTTGTCCAAAGAGAAGATCACTCACACACTTGTGATGTGATTAAAGATGTAGCATTGATGAAGATCACCTCCTCCTAAAGATCTAGTCATGTTCATCATTTGTTTATTTGTGTCTTGTGTAGATCCAATGTATTTGTGAATACTTGGACTAGTTGTGTTCATCCAAGTTATTTGTGAATACTTGAATTAGATTTGTGTACATCCATTGCACATGTGTGTGCTTAGATTTATGTTGTGTAGATCCAAGCTACATGTGTGTACTTGGATATGATTAGTTGAGTTGTAACTAGTTGTGTTAGTTCTCACTAAACTATAAAGTGATGTGGTTGTGTCTTGTTAGTTCTCACTAAACTATAAAGTGATGTGGTTGTGTCTTGTGAGTTCTCACTAAACTATAAAGTGATATGTAGTTGTGTTGTATGAAGTTCTCACTTAGCTTCAAAGTGAAGAGTTCTGAAGATTGGTTCTAGCTTTGGATTAGAATTTTTGGTTTATTGAGAAGACAATTTTTAGGGGATTTCAATATTTCTCATCGAAAACACCAATCACACCTCATCTACTTAAGATCCTATTCACTTCTACACTTCAAAGATTATCGAGATGGATTCTACTCAAGAATATCGTGTGACACACAACAACATTATGGTCGCGGGTAATAAAGAGAGACCGCCAATGCTTGTGACTGGCCGATATGCACAATAACAATCACAATTCCTTCGATATCTTGACACTAAACCCAATGGTGATGTTCTTCGACGTTGCATCAAAGAAGGACCCTATAACCTCACTACAATAACCATTCCTGCAGTTCTAGCAACCGACTCGACGTCCGGTTCCGATGAGCAAACAATTACGGAAACATATGAGAACACTTTGAAAGAGAACCGTGCTTGGATTGATGCAGAGAAAGAAGCAATCTATTTGATTCTAAGTGGGATTGGAGATGATATTTACTCAACGGTTGATGCATGCTCTACTGCAAAAGAAATGTGGTTTGCCATTGAACGCTTGCAACAAGGAGAATCACTAAACAAGCAAGATGTCAAAAATAACTTGTTCTGGAACTTTGGTAAGGTTACTTTATTGGATGGGGAATCAACTGATTCATATTACTCGAGGTTCTACAAGATGATGAATGACATGACAAGAAACAATCTGCAAGTCTCCACCATGCAAGTCAATGTGCAGTTTCTACAACAACTTCAACCCGAGTGGAAACGATTTGTAACATTGGTGAAAAAAAAAATAAGTTGGACGAGATCAACTATCATACGCTCTTTGACATTTTGAAACAATTTCAGAATGAGGCAAATGAACTTCGAGCTGAACGTGTAGCAAAGACTGCTAATCCACTTGCTTTGGTGTCTACCACTCACCATGTCCAAGATCATCACTCTCGTCCTCCAAAATCATACTCCACTACATCCTCATCACCAAGATATTCCACCACATCCTCTTCACCAAGATACTCCACTTCATCTAAGTATTTAGCTCCCATAAGATCACGAGACAAAGAACTAAGAGCACCATCACCATCACCTGAGCCATCATCTGAAGAGGACAGTGATGAAGAACTAGCTCAGAACGATAGGGAGATGAAACAACAAATTGCTTTCATTATGAAGACCTACAATAAAATCTTCAAATCCACCAACAACAATCTTCGGACATCATCAAATACAAGGAATCAATATGTTGAGACTCCTTGAAGGTATGAAACACGTCAACATGATGAAAGTCCTCCAAGGTATGATCGACGTCATCCAACACATGTTGAGGGTTCTGCACGGTATGATCGACAAACTGCTAAGTATGATGCTTAGAGGATTGCTACTGCTGCTGGGAATAGGGAAACTGTTGGTACTCAAGTGGTTCAGCAAATTGGGATTCAATGCTTTAATTGTCAAGGCTATGGGCATATGGCAAAGGAATGTAGGAAGCCGAAACGGGTTAGGGACTCTGGCTATCATAAAGAAAAGATGCTGCTATGCAAGAAGATGGAAGTTGGGGTTAAATTGTCGGCTGAGGAAGGAGCAATGCTTGATGACACTGATGATGAAGCCTCCGACCAAGAACTTGAAGCACATTACTCGTACATGGCAAAGGTTGAAGAAGTTCTCAACGTCACTGAAGATGACAATGGTCCTATCTTTGATACTGAGCCAATCGATAAGGTACACACTAAAGAGGAATATAATGTGTTTGGTAATATTCATGAGCATTCTGAGCTACCTAAAGCCATTAATGACACATGTATGATGGAAACGGTTGATAGCAATACCACACCTGATTCATCAGACATGTGCAATAATGAGTCTGAGGATGATCAACATGCAAATGAGTATGATGATGGCGAGGAGCGTATTGGGATTGCTAACTTAATTGCTTCTTTACGAAAAGATGTCAAAGAAACTAGAAAAAGTCAAAAGCAATTAAAGAAGGCAAATGCTACGCTCACTCAAAATTTTGAAGAATGCAAAGCTGCTCTAATTAAATCTAGTGAGACCATTGATAGCTATAGAGCTCAGCTTCTTCAAAAGACCAATGAGATTGAGGGGTACAAAGGGCTTTTAATAATGTCATAAAGGACGATTTTCAACAGAAATATAATGATATTCTTAAGCTTCTAGAACAAGAGAAACGTAATTATAACACCTCTTTGAGTACTGAACGTCACAAAACGTATCTTGCTACCACTAAAGTCAATGAGCTAACTCATGTAAATGGTTTTCTTCAAGAGGATAAAACTAAACTTGTTAATGAAAAGAAAGCTGTGGTTGAAAAGATGGAAAAGGATTTCAAAACTAAACAAGAGAATGACATCGACAAAATGGTGGAACTTGAAACTCAAATTGATTTTTACAAGAAAATTGTTTACAAAACTAATCAATCAATTCAAACCATGAGAATGTTGGCACCTCGTTCGTTCTTCAAGGATAGACCTAGTTTTGATAATCCTAAGTACCTTGAGCAAGCTTAATCTGCGAATCAGTACTTATATCTTGATGAGTCCCAATGGACCGATCTTGATTGCCTTGTTGTTAGGCCCGATAGTGAAGAGACAAACGATGTGGAAGAAGAGAGTAGACCAAAAGTTAATAAAAATTTTGTTAAACCATATAATTATGCTTATGAAAACAGTCTTTATGGTGTGACAACCATGGTTTTGAGGTTCGCCACTTGGTCTTATTTTAAGGTTAATTTATGTGTGACTATGTGATTTGCGTGTTTACATGTTATTTTGCGTGAACGAGGTTGGTGTGGATATCGTTTATGGGTATAAAGTACTCATATGTAAATCGAGGAACGGTTATTTCATGTTCATGAGCTCACAAATTAGTGACTATGAAATGAAATGGTGTTATTTTGGTGTTTTACGTATACATATAAGTATTATAGTAAATCGTTTTTTTTACGATTTGGGGTTTAGCATTTAGAGGTCTCGGGTAAGGTGTTTAGTCATATGAGTATTTTTTGGGATGGTTTTAAGTCATTTAGGACTTAGTTATAAAGTTTATTTCAAAATTTAAGATTTTTTTAAAACTGTATATTTTACGTTTTTTTTGGTATACGCGTAAAATTGACTAGTTTTACGGTTTTAAGGTTTCGGAGGCTTTAGGAGCTGAAATAAATTAAGGTAAATTAAGGTATTATTAATAACATAATAATAAGTAATAAAAAAGAAAAAAAAATAAAAAAATATATGTTAAAGTCGGTTTAGGCCGATTAAAAAGAAAGAAAAGGGAAAAAAGGAAAAAAGGGAACGGGCTTTTGTAATGGGCCAAGGACTTGTTAGTAAATTATATAAAGACTTATTATTAACTAAAAACACATCATAATCCCCTGGAGATCAAGCTTAAGTCGAAATCAATGGAGTCTATTTAGGGTTCTTCATTAATTTTTCTTCTTTCAAAAATTCTAAGGTAAAATCTTCAATACACTTTTTAATTAAATTGTTTTTAATTCTCTTACAATCAATACATGATGGATCTAGGGTTAAGTTAATTATGAATTCTGTATTATAATGGTATAAACATGATTAGATTAATTAGAGATAATAACTATACATGGTGATGGTAATTAATTAAGCTAATTGTGTTAAATTCGTTTTTAAAAACTGAGCAAAATTTTATGTCACTTGTTTTGATCATATCTAGAGTTCTACAAACCCTTATTTTGCGATCAAGCATCCCTGAATAGTTATTTGAAGTGGCTTTAAAATGCAAGAAACGAGAACTAAATTGAAGGTCTGGAGGTGGGTCAAAATACAGGTTAAACAGGGTCAAAACAGTTTTGAAATCAGTCGGGTTTAATTTAATGTTTTAAGGTGATTGGGGTATTTAGGAGTACACTTGAGCCCTCTAGTGAGCATGTTAGTTGGTTTATATATTAAATAAGAGACCTGAAGGGTGGCTAAGCAAATGGGTTAGGGTAAGACCCCCTAATCATAACAAACTTTTTGTATGTTCAAAATTGGTAATATGCGAATAGGCAGAAGTATATATATATATATATATATATATATATATATATATATATATATATATATATATATATATATATATATATATATATATATATATATATATATATATATATATATATATATATATATATATATATATATATATATATATATATATATATATATATATATATATATATCGGGGCCTTAACAGTAGCTTTAAGGTTGGGGCAAGAGGAAGGAGTTAGCTAACATATGTAAGGGCATAGGGTTTTCTTTACAGAGATCATGTGTATGGTTAGGTGGGCGTTTGGCTTATAGTTTGGAGACCTAAAAACTGGGACTGTTTTGGGTAAAATGTTAACGAGACGGGTTATGAAGTAAACTAAGTTAAGGGCTTTATAGAGGGGTGTAATGAGATGCTTAGAGCATATAAATGAGGTATATATATGGGAGAAGGTTATATGTCCATCATGGGTTGATGAGCCGTCTTAGTGTTTGGTTCATGTTTTGATTGTGTGCTTTTGTTTGTTAGCTTTTTGCTAGTGCGCGGATTTTTGGAGAAGCTCAATCAGGTGAGTTTCATAGTCCCATATCTTTTAATGATTTTCACTTCCAGATGGGATGGAAGAGACACTGTATGGTTTTGTAACTAATGCTGTGAATGTTTTTATGGTTTGTGATGGACTTGTGTGTGCACTTATGTGATTAACTGCTATGTGATTCTTGATTGTGTTTATGATTTGGATCGGGGGACACGTACCGTCTTAGTTATTGTGGTTTGACTTGGTACCAAGGGGATGTTGACAAGGCGGGGCCTTGGGGAGGTACATAGATGTGTGAGCATCTATGGGACTAATGGATAATGACAAGGCGGGGCCTTGGGATTGGTACATAGGTGTATGGGCGCCTATGGTACCATGGTGTTTGGTAAGGCTGGGAGCCTTGGATTTGGTTTGGAATGATTGATCTTGAATGTTAGTTGTTAATGCATACTTGTAGCACATTGTCCATATGTTTAGTGGTTTATGGTTGTTCACAGCTTATTATAATCTATTCTCGGTTGGAGTCTAAACCTATGACTCTCACCAACATTATGTTGACGTGTTTTAGTGTCTCTTTCAGGTGATAAAGTAGTTAAGCGTGAGAACATATGTGGCTAGGATTGGAGTCGCGTAGGAATGCATTTAGAAGGAGATCCCCGTTCCTTCTTAGTTTATTTTTCTGTTTGTTTCAATAAGTGATACTATGAATGTCACACCCCATAATGGCGGAATATGGGGCGCGACGTATGGATATCATCACAACAATAGCGTGTCTATAGAGATAACTAAATGAAATGGAAATATTATAAATGGTGACACAATGTCATGAAGATATCTCAAACAATGCAGGCGCCTAGGTAAGTAGGTAACATGTCTACCTCTTACCAAATACATACAATTAACAAATAACAAACATATAGGTGTCTACAAAGTATCACTTATTCAAGCATAAATAAAGACTAAGAGGAAAGGGGGTTCCTCCAAATGCAATCCTAAGCCTTCCAGCTAGCCACTCCTATTCTCACGCTTAACCACATTCTCAACTGAAAGAGACACTAAAACACGTCAACATAAAGTTGGTGAGAGTCAATGGTTTAGACTCCAACGCCAAATCAGTTATAAGCTGTGTATAACAATCATTAAGAAAAGAACATATGGACAATGTGTTACAATTATGTATTAACAACTAGCATTCAAAATTAACCATTCACCACAAATCCAAGGCTCCAATCCTTGTCAATAACCACAATTCCAAGGCTCCAAGCCTTACCAATCACCATGGTCCCATAGGCGCCCATACACCTATGAACCAATCCCAAGGCCCCGCCTTGTTAACATCCCCTTGGTACCAAGTCAAACCACAATAACAATCAAGAATCACATAGCGGTTAATCACATAAATGTACACACAAGTCCATCACAAACCATAAAAACATTCACAGCACTAGTTACAAAACCACACAGTGTCTCTTCCATCCCATCTGGAATTCAAATCATAAAAAGACATGGGACTATGAAACTCACCTGAACAAGCTTCTCCAAGTACCCGCGCTATAGCACAAATCTAAACACACAAACGTATACAATCAAGACATAAAACACATACCAAAATGGCTCATCAATCTATGATGGATATCTAACCTTCTCCTACAACTTAACCCCATTTATATGCCATAATCATCTCATTACACGCCTCTATAAATCCCTTAACTTAGTTTAGTTCATAACTCGTCCCGTTAACATTTAACCCAAAACAGTCCCGTTTTTCACACTCCGTATTATGATCCAAACGCCCACCAAACCTAAACCATATTACTTGTAATGAAGACCCCATAAACTTATATGTGTTAGCTAAAATCTCAGCCCTTGACCCAACATCAAAGCTAATCTTAAGTCCCCGATATACAACTTATATTTTCGCCTATTCAGATTCTACTGATTTTGAACATATGAAATGTTTGTTATGATCAGAGGGTCTTACCCTATCCCATTTGCTTAGCCCTTATACAGATCTTTTATTTAATATATGATCTAAGTCTCATGTTCATTTTAAGCTCCATTATAACCCTAAGTACCCCAAACAATTTAAAACATAAAATGAAAACAAGCTGATCCAAAAACTGTTTTGACACCCGACTGATGTAACCTGTTTTTGACCCACTTCCCGACCTCCAATTTAGTTCTCATTACTTGAATTTGAAATCTAATTCAATTACCGTTCCAGGGACATAAGATTCAAAAATTAAAAGTTTGTAGAACTCTAGATATGATCCAAACAATGGACAAAAATTATGTCCAGTTTTTAAAAACGAATTTAAACATGATTAAACCCTAATTACCATCACTAATCTTAATAATAACCAAAGAAATCAATTCATATGAACCCTAAAATCACTAATCTCAGAAAACTCACAAACCCTAATCCATCATAAGATCAATTACATGATTTGATTGATTAAAATCATTAATAGAACAAGGGTTTTGAAGGTTTTACCTTAGAAATCAATGGAAGATCTTTATTTTTGAAACCCTAATTGGCCACCATTGTTGAATTTCGGCTAGGAGCTGTTATGGAGCTTAAAAATATGATTATTTTGGTTATGAATTGGGTTTGGTTAAGTCCTTAAGGCCCCCTAATCCCATTACAAGTCCATTGGGCCTGTTTTTGGGCTTTTCCTTCTTTCTTTCTTTTAGCCGCCCAACCCAAAGCCCAAAACCCCTATTTAGCCGACTTTTATACTCCACCTACTCAAAATTAACTATTAATTATTATTACCTTGAATTCCCTTAATTTATTTCAGCTCCTAAAGCCTCCGAAACCTCAAAACCACAAAACTAGTCAAATTTACGCGTATACCGTAAAAGACGTAAAAATATACAGTTTTATAAAAACTCTTAGAATATAAAATAAACTATATAACTAAGTCCTAAATGACTTAAAACCATCCGTAAATTATTCCCGTGACTAAATACCTCTTCCGAGACCCCTAAATGCAAAACCTTAAACCGTAAAAATACGATATTCTATAATACATATGCGTATACGTAAAACCACTAAACAACTCCATCTCATTTCATAGTCACTACATTGTGAGCTCATGAACATGAAATCATCACACATAGTTTCACTCACAAGGTACCCCGTACCCGAAACGATATCCAAACCACAATCTATACACACCAATTAGCACATAAACACGTAAAGACACGTAACTTGCACAAAATAAAACTAAGTGACGAACCTCAGAACCGCGGTTGTCACATCACTCCATCCAAATAGAAATCTCGTCCCGAGATTTACTCCTTAGGATAAAACACACAAATAACAAATCATATGAGGATACTTGTTCTAAATGAACTCCTCTCATTTCCATGTGTACATTAGTTCAAGTCTCAAATTACCACATATACTAACCAACAATATTTAAATTCATTCCCAAACTCTTGACCTCACAGCCAATAAATCTCACAAATGACTCTTTGATAAAATAAAGACTCTTATTAACACAAATCCCAAATAACCGTACATGAAAATATGCATTCTCAAACAACATTTACCAATCTTAATACATGAAATATATCATGTATACCACTCAATTCCCCCAGGTAATTCTATTCTCTTAAACTACTGGTCCAATCTTTCAAAAGATCATAAATGGACCTACAAAACTTGACATCAACTTTCCCTTTTACCAAAACATGCCACCCATTACTATAGGTGAAACTTCCTACATAACTTTGTCACTAAACTCTAGTGATTTCCTCTTTTTCAACATATCATCTCTTGTTACTCTCATCCTTTCCACAAACACCATTTCCACATTAGTAGTCTCTTTCACGAATTTTAGTCCACCATAAGGACAACTCACCCTATCCTTCCATATAGTGCCTCAAATGGCATTCATCGACTTCTAGTATGATAACTATCATTATATGAAAACTCAGACGTCGCTAACGAGTTTCCTACATCCCTCTAAATCAGTCACCCAAGCTCTCAACACGACTCCTATACTTGTATCAATCTATCACTTGCTCATCCTTTTCCAATTAGCTGGATATACTCATATCCAATCTTGTTCAAAAACTCCCTTTAGTTCGTACCCCAAACTACTTAAAAATTCAAATTTCCTTTAGAAACTGACCTATGATGGTCTTTCACATATCCATTAGTTCATCACAACAAGGCTCTTCCAATCCAAATCAACTTATGATCTATACACATCACCAAAAGGACGGTTATCTCAGTTAGTCTATCAACTGCCATCCAAACCCATGCTACAACTACTTCTATTAAATTTGGATGGCTCATTAGTAGCACCTATACACCTCTTTTCTCACTTTTCTCAATGAAGGATTTTTTTTCCTTGATACTCAACACTTCCTTTATACCTACACAATGTCTTACCTTCAAGGTCATAGCGCTCCTCATCTTGTCTCAGTTAGACCAAGCCCTTCGTCTCTCATGACACATCACATCTATAACTCCTCAACCATTTGATGATCGATACTAAGCCTTCCAATCAAACATTATAGGTCAGTACCATTTCCTTTCCACACAACAACAATATTAGCATGCTTAGTGCCTTAGTGTACTCATTAGGCTATACCAAAGTTTTACCTTCGGTTCCTATCTCGACCTATTTCATTCATGATTCGCATCTATCCACACTTCCTTCTTCTTCCTCAGCTCATGACATACATCACGATGTTATGCTTCCCGTCTTTCAAGTCATCTATACCTCAAAATTTTTCCAAGTACCTTCACTTGTTTTTCCTCATGATCAGTTCTCCTACTCCCTCCTAATAGGGACATACTAGAGTTTTATGTGATCCCATGCGGATCACACTCTCATATTATACCCATATTAGTTTCCATTTGTCTAAACTAAGCTATATTTTAAATTCTTATTCGAATCTCATACTTCTATTTTGATCTTGCACCCAACATGAGGTACTTTCAATCATCATCTTCTAGGTACTTGGTTCTCTCCTTCCATGGCTCTCCCTAATTCCTACACTATCTCGTCCAACAGAAATTCCATACTTCATTCATCAAATCTATGGAAATCGTTAGTGCATTGGATAATGCATAAATGTCTCTTCCAAAGATCTTTCATAACACCTTCACAAAACCGACTCACTTCTCCATGAACTTATTCATCCCAGCTTCACTACTCATCCCTCGATATTGATTGCCACAAAAAATCTATCCGCGTAGTCACTAGACTCCCCTTGTTACCTCCACGAGTTCTTAATCTCCCATGTTATGTATTCAATTCATCACGATCCACTAGTTCAGCTCTTTGTAACTCTACTCCGGTACTCGATCTGTCATTCTTCGTCACGAACCATACAAAGATTCCCATTATAGTGCTTGTCACCTTTCCAGTCCTTGCAACTTCTGTGACTCCTTCGAAATCTCTTGCTTCCTTCTAGCAGCCGGCACGTAGTCCTTTCAGCTCCTTGATTCACGATGTAGCTCTTCATGCACTCCTTCTCGTCTCTATGATGTTACCTAGGAACTTCACACTACCCAGTAGCCTCTAACTTCAACTCATCTACCACAATATTTCTAAAGGTACTTCAACCCCTCAATGGATCACTCTTCCTTACTTGTTGTAATCACCATTAATTAGCCTCCTACCAATCATTCTTTCACATCCACGTTTTCCTTCACGTGTCTACTACTACATCGCCTCCATAACTATACGAATTCCCTTACGTGTTATTTTCGCAATCTTTCCATTAGTAGAAAATTTCTACTCTACCCTCACATCCGCTGGTACTTTCATCAATCTCCTAATGGTACTTCAACCAACTTCTCATAACATGACATCTCGTTCCCACGACCAGTCAACTAACTTTACTTACTCCCTTATTCCCGTAACCAATCTAAGTTTTAAAACTCCACAAATCTTAATCATTCCTTCAACACAATCTTTAAACCAAAACACATCTCTGCATTCTAATATCTAACCATAAGTAATACTACCCAACTCTATCCTCTCATCCTAACGTTTCCACAACCGCATAACTAAATCAACCATGACGTGTACCAAAAGAATTCCAAACGATCGCGTCTCATAATAAATACAGGGTAAACTGAAAGATCAACCATAATGAACCCTAGCCAAAACAACTGAAAATGAAACAAGGTAATCCAAAAGATTCAATGGAGTGTACCAACAACAAAAAATTAGACTTGTCACGGTTAGTATTACCAAATTTTGATACCTCAGAAAATTTTAAACTTTCGCCCCATTTAGTTACTCCTCATTAGAACCAAACTTCAATATTATTAAAATCAATCATACTCGTTTTGAACAATAAACTCATCTTTTATCTTCATTATTTTATCAAGGATATCAACTAGTTAGTATAATACAATCTTATTCTAACCATTATCTTGTTTACCCATATTAAACTTATTTCACTTGTTATAATAAAACCAATACATGTTTATAAAATACAGTGTTTTTTTCATTTTATTCTATATTATTATTATTATTATTATCTTATAAAATCCATTTAGGCTGGTTATAACTAAACTACTACACGTTTACAAGGTGTGGTGTTATCATTATCATTACTATAATAAAATCTCCCTTTTTACTCTTTCCGTCTAGTTAAATACTTCTAAAATTTTAACTCCACTTAAGAAAATTTTTGTAAAATTTCTTTACCCCTTTTAAAATGTATTATCACATGTTACATAGAAAACTAATCCAATTATTTTCAAGACAAATTTTTTTATAACTTACTACCACAAACATAAAAAAAAGATATGTAAGTCACGATATCATACCATACACTTACAAATTATTTTCAAAGTCGTTTTCCTATAATTAGCCAGACTTATTTGCAAGAAAATTTAGCAGTTCTCATTAATTAAAATACATACCCAAATGTAGACACACATCAAAAGACTCAAAACGTCGTTGGAACTCCATCAAACTCCAGCACCATAAAACACGAGCAAGCACAAGGTACGTTCAAGTTATAATAACTACTGAACGACCATATATCATAACTTAACACATACTAGTATATATACATCCGCATATATATACCTATTAAATCACCCAAACATACTCGTTACCATACATGTTAGATCAATCAATCGCGTCATACACTCGTTTTTTCCATACGAGTAATCGCCATCTTACAACAAGGCATAAAACCCATCGCTAAAACCAGTCCATATCGTGTGACCTCATAATCACACAACATGACTATAACCCAAAACATATAACACACTAAAAAATATCCATACGTAGGCAACCGTTACATAAACTCACATATTATACATATTCCCAAAATCCACATCTCATCATATACAAGCATGTACTAACCCTCTTTCATGCAATCATACTTAGGAACCCATTGAAGTTGTGGTACTTGTATAACTATGTTGGCCACCATACTTATACAATTACCCTTTCCTCAATGCACTCCCTCCTATGATGACACTTATAAGAATCAATACAACACAAAACACATAAATCCATCTACTCACATAAGCTCATAACCACATAAACAATAAGGTCCAAAACTCCATCTATTAAAATAATATAGTCATACTCTTGGAATACATAAATCTATAGTCTATCTAAAACAGCATAGGTAAACTCCAACACAACATCATAATCAGTTATAAGTCATGTCGCCCATAGGAGTGGAAACAACTTAAAATCCTTCCTATCCACCTACTCCTAGTGACTCGAATCACCACATGATTCTTAGGGAACATGACTTAAACATCAAAAGAAAATACTATACATTAGGTACACCAAATAACTTGCTATGGTGAAATTAATTTATATATCAAAATCAAAACAGAAATTAACATGTGACTAAGTATGGGCAACTACAGTTCAACTCATACTAGTCAAAATTCACAAAAAAATAAAATTTAGGAAAATATAATCAAGACCACACGTAATCCTATGACGCCTATATGCAGGGATCCTTAAGCTATAGACTAGGCTAGGCAACCTAATTCTCTATAACCATTGTCTCTGATACCATTCTGTCACACCCCACCATGGCGGAATATGGGGCGCGACGTATGGATATCATCACAACAATAGCGTGTCTATAGAGATAACTAAATGAAATAGAAATATCATAAATGGTGACACAATGTCATGAAGATATCTCAAACAATGCAGGCGCCTAGGTAAGTAGGTAACAAGTCTACCGCTTACCAAAGACATACAATTAACAAATAACAAAGATATAGGTGTCAACAAAGTATCACTTATTCAAATATAAATAAAGACTAAGAGGAAAGGGGGTTCCTCCAAATGCAATCCTAAGCCTTCCAGCTAGCCACTCCTATTCTCACGCTTAACCACATTCTCACCTGAAAGAGACACTAAAACACGTCAACATAAAGTTGGTGAGAGTCATAGGTTTAGACTCTAATGACAAATCAGTTATAAGCTGTGTATAACAACCATTAAGAAAAGAACATATGGACAATGTGTTACAATTATGTATTAACAACTAGCATTTAAAATTAACCATTCACCACAAATCCAAGGCTCCAAGCCTTGTCAATAACCATAATTCCAAGGATCCAAACCTTACCAATCACCATGGTCCCATCGGCGCCCATACACCTATGAACCAATCCCAAGGCCCCGCCTTGTCAACATCCCCTTGGTACCAAGTCAAACCACAATAACAATCAAGAATCACATAGCGGTTAATCACATAAATGTACACACAAGTCCATCACAAACCATAAAAACATTCACAACAATAGTTACAAAACCACACAGTGTCTCATCCATCCCATCTGGAATTCAAATCATAAAAAGACATGGGACTATGAAACTCACCTGAACAAGCTTCTCCAAGTACCCGCGCTATAACACAAATCTAAACACACAAACGTATACAATCAATACATAAAACACATTCCAAAATGGCTCATCAATCTATGATGGATATCTAACCTTCTCCTACAACTTAACCCCATTTATATGCCATAATCATCTCATTACACCCCTCTATAAAGCCCTTAACTTAGCTTAGTTCATAACTCGTCCTGTTAACATTTAACCCAAAACAGTCTCGTTTTTCACACTCCGTATTATGATCCAAACGCCCACGAAACCTAAACCACATTACTTGTAAGGAAGACCCCATAAACTTATATGTGTTAACTAAAATCTCAGTCCTTGATCCAACATCAAAGCTAATCTTAAGTCCCCGATATACAACTTATATTTTCGCATATTCAGATTCTACCGATTTTGAACATATCAAATGTTTGTTATGATCAGAGGGTCTTACCTTATCCCATTTGCTTAGTCCTTCTCCAGATCTTTTATTTAATATATGATCTAAGTCTCATGTTCATGTTAAGCTCCAATTATAACCCAAAGTACCCCAACCAATTCAAAACATAAAATGAAAACAAGCTGATCCAAAATCTGTTTTGACACCCGACTGATGTAACCTGTTTTTGACCCACTTCCCAACCTCCAATTTAGTTCTCATTACTTGAATTTGAAAGCTAATTCAATTAACTTTCCAGGGACATAAGATTCGAAAATTAAAAGTTTGTAGAACTCTAGATATGATCAAAACAGTGGACCAAAAATTCGGTCCAGTTTTTAAAAACGAATTTAAACATGATTAAACCCTAATTACCATCACTAATCCTTATAATAACCAAAGAAAACAATTCATATGAACCCTAAACTCACTAATCTCAGAAAAATCACAAACCCTAATCCATCATAAGATCAATTACATGATTAGATTGATTTAAATCATTAATAGAACAAGGGTTTTGAAGGTTTTACCTTAGAAATCAATGGAAGATCTTTATTTTTGAAACCCTAATTGGCCACCATTGTTGAATTTCGGCTAGGAGCTGTTATGGAGCTTAAAAATATGATTATTTTGGTTATGTATTGGGTTTGGTTAAGTCCTTAAGGCCCCCTAATCCCATTACAAGTCCATTGGGCCTGTTTTTGGGCTTTTCCTTCTTTCTTTTAGCCGCCCAACCCAAAGCCCAAAACCCCTACTTGACTGACTTATATACTCCACATACTGTAAATTAACTATTAATTATTATTACCTTAAATTCCTTTAATTTATTTCAGCTCCTAAAGCCTCCGAAACCTCAAAACCGCAAAACTAGTCAAATTTACGCGTATACCGTAAAAGACGTAAAAATATACAGTTTTATAAAAACTCTTAGAATATAAAATAAACTATATAAATAAGTCCTAAATGACTTAAAACCATCCCGTAAATTATTCCCGTGACTAAACACCTCTTCCGAGACCCCTAAATGCAAAATCTTAAACCGTAAAATACGATATTCTATAATACATATACGTATATATAAAACCACTAAACAACACCATCTCATTTCATAGTCACTACATTGTGAGCTCATAAACATGAAATCATCACACATCGTTTCACTCACAAGGTACCCCGTGCCCGAAAAGATATCCAAACCACAATCTATACACACCAATTAGCACATAAACACATAAAGACACGTAACTTGCACAAAATAAAACTAAGTGACGAACCTCAGAACCGCGGTTGTCACAATGAACCTATGTGTTGATTTGTTTGTGTTATTTGTTTGTCTTGGGTAAGAGGTAGGACTGTTACCTACTTACCTAGACTCCTGCATTGATGAGATATTGTCATGACATTTGTGTCACCTTTTATGACATTTCTAATTCATATAGTTCTCTCTATGGACACGCTATTGTTGTGATGATATCCATGCGTCGCGTCCCATATTCCGCCATGGTGGGGTGTGACAGAATGGTATCAAGAGCCAATGGTTATAGAGAATTAGGTTGCCTAGTCTAGTAACATAGTCTATAGCTTAAGGGTCCCTGCATATAGGCGTCATAGGAGTATGTGCATTTTATATTAATTAAAGTTTTCTGGATGTTATTGGTTTTTACTTGTGATGTTTGTTAAGTTTTGACTACTATGGGTTGTACCATAGTAGTTCATACTTAGCCACATGTTATTCTCTTTTCGGGGTGTGACTAGTGCTGGTTGAACCATAATCATCCACGCTAGTCATTGTCGTATTTTGCTTAAATTGTACATTATAGTACATATCTTGGTACATGGTAGTTTCTATCTTTTGTAGGGTTATTTTATGTACCTGAGGTATAGTATATTTCTTTTGATGTTTAAGTCATGTTCCCTAAGAATCATGTGGTGGTTCGAGTTATTAGGAGTAGGTAGATATGAAGGATTTTAAGCTGTTTCCACTCTTATGGGCGACATGACTTATAACTGATTATGTTTTCGTTTGGATTTAGTCTATGCTGTTTTAGCTAGACTATGGATTTATGTATTTCAAGAGTTTGACTATGTTATTTTAATTGATGGAGTTTTGTACTTTTTTGGTTATGTGGTTATGAGCTTATGTGAGTAGATGGATATATGTGTTATGTGTTGTATTAATTCTTATAAGTGTCATCATAGGAAGGAGTGCATTGGGGAAGGGTAATTGTATAAGTATGGTGGCCAACATAGTTATACAAGTACCACAACTTCAATGGATTCCTAAGTATGATTGCATGAAAGAGGGTTAGTACATGCTTGTATAGTAGATGTTAGACGGATTTAAGTATATGTATCCCGATATGCCTATATATGTATGCTCCCCTACAATTATCGATTGTATCCTTAGGAGGGTGGCTAGCTCGCTTTTTTTTGTGAATTAAACATCCGTTGTAGCGTATTCTTTGAGTTTCGTATTTCACGTGTACGTTTTAAAATGGTGTTCTTGGTTTTAAGTCTATTGAAATAACTTAGGATTTCTTTTGAGATAATGAAATCTTTTGTGTTGGGTCTTACATTTCTTTTGGTCGGTATATATTGAAAAAAAGGGACATGGAAATCTACTATAGAGTTAGATAGTTGGTTGTATTCGGTAAAATAAGGGTAAGGTGTTGGAGTCGTGTTTGAAACAAGATGTAACATAAGATTTTTTTTAATCACCACTTATTTATTTCAAATTCTAAAAGTCTTTCTTTAAAATAAAGCGAAATAAAATTTCTTTCTACTTAAATAGTTTATATAAGTGAGCTTAATCAATATACGTCATTTATAATTATTTATGCAAGACTAAACAAAGTTCATAAAAATTTCACATACATTTATTTCTTTTCATTTAAAAAGGATTACGTTAATTACTAAGAGGATTCTTTAGTTTTTTTTTAAAAACAACTAGTATAAAACTGTTTTGGTCACAACTTGTTCGTTTTTAAAGCTTTTTGGGTGATTTAAAAGCCTAAAATTATGTACTCGGAATTTAATTTTCAAATATTTGGTATGTATAGTCATGGGGTGTCAGTAGCTTGATCGAAATTTTGGTACAAGTGACGGATTCAAGGTTGAGTTTTGAATAGTAGTTTTTTTTATGATTTGGGATGCACGGGATACCTAGTCTTTGAGTTGAGTTTTGAGATCGTCTAGAAGGTTGTTTGTAGATTGTTTGAGTCAATAGATGTGGTGAGGAAAGAAAAAAAATATTCTTTTGGAAAAGTCGATCTTGTGCACGGTTTAAATAATATGTCGCGGTGCATAAGATGTTTTGGTTGCCATTAAGTGTTTCTTGGATCATTTTTCGTTGTCATGAGTCATTTGAATAGGTACATGTTTGAGTTTTCCTTTTGAGTTTTCGTGGTTTTGGTCTGTTTTAACTCGTGCACGTGAAATGTCGTTAGTTATCCGTGGGTTTGATTCATTGATCGTATCTAGTGGATTTAGGATGTAGTTTTGGGTTCGTATTGATTGGGATCGTTGAGGTAGACATATGAAAGACTTGGTCGCGCCTACACGATTAAGTAGGTGGCCCTGAGAGAATGGTCGGAATGCCCTTAGTGGGGATGAAAGAGTTAAAAGTTCCTAGACGAACTAATGTGGTTATGAGGTCTCTTAGGAGTGCCAAGGGAGATGAATAGAGATTTGTATAATGTATAGATATTGGCACAAGTAACGCGCCATAGAGAGTGTTGGAAGGAGATATAATACCTCAAAGGTATTTATGATTGTTCGTAAGGCATGTAAGTTTTCCGAAAATTTCCTGAGATTTAGTAGGTTTGCCTATTACTGTGAGGTAGAACCATAAATAGAGCAAGTAGGAGAAGTGAGAGGAGTTGTAGTTAGTGCCTTTCCAAGGAAATTGTTGATGGAATGATTTTAAGAGCAAGAGTTGTTAGAAATTGCAACGGATGCAAGGTAAAATTTGAGTTGCTTAGTAGTAGATTGGCTGTGAAAAGCGGTTGAGTGGTCTGATAAGAGGAAGTATTGGTCTTTTAGAATACGTGTAGATTTTCGCGAGTAGAACGAGGTAGAAATTTATTCGTATTGCTTCTAAGAGAGGGTGCAAGGAGGACGTAGTTGAAACTTCTAAGGATGTTGTATGAACGCTTTGGGTTTACGGTTATGATTTTGGCTTCGCCGAGGCGCTAGCAGTTTTCATGGAGTCAATGAACCCCATGACAATATATATACGAGTTGTCATCGGGAGCATCGACGACATCTTGATCTACTAAAATCTAAGAAGGAGAGTGAGGCGAATTATGAGTTGGTTTTGGAGTTGTTAGGAAAGGGAATTATACGTGAGATTTTCAAGTGTGAGTTTTAGGATTAAGTTGGCCAGGACGAGTAGTCAGAGATGATGGCATATCGTGGAACCATCAAGGGGCAAAGTGAAGAAGGGCGAGGAAGCGTTTTGGAGGCTGAAGAGGTGGATTGGATAATGAGCAGATCATGGAATTATCGGAAGGACTGGATGAATTCGTGAAGCATGACGATACGTGGAGCAAGGATTTGGATGTATAGGAGAACGACAAAGAAAGGCGGTTGTTTATACGTTGTGGGAACTAAAGATTTGGAAGAACTAGATAGACTTAGTTAGTGGAGCTGGATTGTTATATCTGTTCAGAATGCTAGAGGCATTTGGGGTACGAGACGTAGAGAATGATCTATGCAGATCATGAACGTATCCAACACATATTTAATCATCTTGATTGAACATTTGGAAAAGGTGATGGGTGGAGTTAAGTGATGAAAGAAAATTGCAAGGCCAAGTACCATCTGGGAAAGGCAAGCATGGTTGATGAGACATGGAATAAGAAGAATGAAGTGAAGCTGAGACGAACTTGAACTATATGGATGACGTATTAGGGTGGATTGGATGAAGGATGTAGGTTGCACGAGTTGAGTTGTCTAAAGCAGAGAACGCGTCAACATGTGTGTTGCGTGGCTTGGACAATCATATGGAGAAAAGGGACGTAGACTATACTTCCTACATAGGTAGGAGTAGCTTAGAAAGGGCGATGTAAGGACGAAGTTGGTGAAAGGGATACATAATGGGGTGGAGGAATAAGTACGACGAGAGTTGGGTGATAGTCGATAGACTGAATAATTCATCTCATATTTCAAGAGGAATGAGAAGTCACGTAGTTGAGAAGTTGGAAGGATTGCGTACGGATGTGATGGAATAGAGGGTTTTGCGTAAAAGTTAGACTAATATGTATGGAATGCCTTATGTAGGATTATGGCAAGGGAAGAAACGATGGGAAGCAAGCGTAGTATACCGTTGATAGACTAATGTTTGGTATAAGCATACTATAGGGGTAATTGAGAAAGACGCCTAGAGCATTGGCGTGAGATTTGGAGATAGTTGGAGAACGCATTATATTAGGAAGAATTATCCTACAAATAGAGAGTCACCGGTGAGAGGGGCATATTCCCCATTGATGAGGATGTAAGGAATAAAGGAGGAAACACCTAAATTATAGGCTGAAGACGGGATATAAGATGGTATGGAAATTAAGATTGTGGAGAGACAAGCGAACAGTAGTATGGAGGAAGAATGATTCGAGGGAGCAAGAGGTTGTGCAGATAGTGGGGTGATATTGAAGAGAAACCGTTAGAGCAAGAGGTTAGTAGTCACGAACAATGGAACGTCCACCTAGAGAAAAGGTGTAACACATGTTAGTATGAAGGATGGTTAGTTACTTGGTGCCGAGCATGGGAAAGAAAGGATGAGGTGGTGGTTATGACATGTTTCTTTTGAATATTATGGGAAGCTTTTGGTTATGCAATCTTGCATATACCACTGGATGTGTTTAAGGTTGGGAGAACTTTCGAATGATGGAAATCCGTAGAGGATAGAAGCCGTTAGGTATGGTGATAGGAATTGTAGTAGAAACTGCTGGAGTTAATTCATAGGAGACGAGGTGGATCACCGTTACAGTGGGATGAAGTTAGAAGCGGCCAACGTATTGGACCGGAGGTGGATCGGAAAACTATGGAGGTGGTGGCAGTGACTAAGTAGAGGTTGAAAATAGCAAAGAACCGACAAGAGAGCTATGCGGACAAGAGGCGTAAGCCGTTGAGATTTGAGATAAAGTTATGCTAAAGGTTTCACCATAGAAAGGGGTGATGCGGTTTGGAAAGAAAAGGGAAGTTAGCACCTAGATTTGTGGGTCCATTTGAAATCCTTGAAAGGATTGGGCTAGTGTCGTATAGGTTGAGATTACCGGAGGAATTGAGTAGTGTGCATGACGTATTTCATGTATCAAACTTGAGGAAATGCTTAGCAAGAACTGACTTGCAAGTACCGTTAGATGATATTAGTATGGATATGAGTCTTCGTTTTATCGAAGAGCCGATAGAGATTTTGGGTCGTGAATCTAGGACGTTGGATAAAAAGGGTAATATACCGTAGTTATGGGTAGATGGAATTTGGAACGTGGACTAGAGTTCACGTGGGAACGGGAAGGATTTATGAGGAGCAAGTATCCTCAGCTAATTGATAATGACGATCCTAAGGAGTAAATCTCGGGACGAGATTTCTATTAGGAGGGAGTGATGTGACAACCGTGGTTTTGAGGATCGTCACTTGGTCTTATTTTAAGGTTAATTTATGTGTGACTATGTGATTTGCGTGTTTACATGTTATTTTGCGTGAACGAGGTTGGTGTGGATATCGTTTATGGGTATAAAGTAATCATAAGTAAATCGAGGAACGGTTATTTCATGTTCATGAGCTCACAAATTAGTGACTATGAAATGAAATGGTGTTATTTTGGTATTTTACGTATACGTATAAGTATTATAGTAAATCGTTTTTTTTACGATTTGGGGTTTATCATTTAGAGGTCTCGGGTAAGGTGTTTAGTCATGTGAGTATTTTTGGGGATGGTTTTAAGTTATTTACGACTTAGTTATAAAGTTTATTTCAAAATTTAAGATTTTTTTTAAAACTGTATATTTTACGTTTTTTTCGGTATACGCGTAAAATTGACTAGTTTTATGGTTTTAAGGTTTCAGAGGATTTAGGATCTGAAATAAATTAAGGTAAATTAAGGTATTATTAATAACATAATAATAAGTAATAAAAAAGAAAAAAAAATTAAAAAATATATGTTAAAGTCGGTTTAGGCCGATTAAAAAGAAAGAAAAGGGAAAAAAGGAAAAAAGGGAACCGGGCTTTTGTAATGGGCCAAGGACTTGTTAGGAAATTATATAAAGAGTTTTTATTAACTAAAAACACATCATAATCTCCTGGAGATCAAGCTTAAGTCGAAATCAATGGATTCTATTTAGGGTTCTTCATTAATTTTTTTTCTTTCAAAAATTCTAAGGTAAAATCTTCAATACTTTTTAATTAAATTGTTTTTAATTCTCTTACAATCAATACATGATGGATATAGGGTTAAGTTAATTATGAATTCTGTATTATAATGGTATAAACATGATTAGATTAATTAGAGATAATAATTATACATGGTGATGGTAATTAATTAAGCAAATTGTGTTAAATTCATTTTTAAAAACTGGGCAAAATTTTATGTCACTTGTTTTGATCATATATAGAGTTCTACAAACTCTTATTTTGCGATCCAAGCATCCCTGAATAGGTATTTGAATTGGCTTTCAAATGCAAGAAACGAGAAATAAATTGGAGGTCTGGAGGTGGGTCAAATACAGGTTAAACAGTCGGATGTCAAAACAGTTTTGAAATTAGTCGGGTTTAATTTAATGTTTTAAGGTGATTGGGGTACTTAGGAGTACACTTGAGCCCTCTAATGAGCATGGTAGTTGGTTTATATATTAAATAAGAGACCTGAAGGATGGCTAAGCAAATGGGTTAGGGTAAGACCCCCTAATCATAACAAACTTTTTGTATGTTCAAAATCGGTAATATGCGGATAGGCAGAAGTATAAGTATATATATATATATATATATATATATATATATATATATATATATATATATATATATATATATATATATATATATATATATATATATATATATATATATATATATATATATATATATATATATATATATATATATATATATATATATATATATATATATATATCGGGGCCTTAACAGTAGCTTTAAGGTTGGGGCAAGAGGGAGGAGTTATCTGACATATGTAAGGGCATAGGGTTTCCTTTACAGAGATCATGGGTATTGTTAGGTGGGCGTTTGTCTTATAGTTTGGAGATCTAAAAACCGGGTCTGTTTTGGGTAAAATGTTAACGAGACGGGTTATGAAGTAAACTAAGTTAAGGGCTTTATAGAGGGGTGTAATGAGATGCTTAGAGCATATAAATAAGGTATATATATGGGAGAAGGTTAGATGTCCATCATGGGTTGATGATCCATCTTAGTGTTTGGTTCATGTTTTGATTGTGTGCTTTTGTTTGTTAGCTTTTTGCTAGTGCGTGGATTTTTGGAGAAGCTCAATCAGGTGAGTTTCATAGTCCCATATCTTTTAATGATTTTCACTTCCAGATGGGATGGAAGAGACACTGTATAGTTTTGTAACTAATGCTGTGAATGTTTTTATGGTTTGTGATGGACTTGTGTGTTCACTTATGTGATTAACTGCTATGTGATTCTTGATTGTGTTTATGATTTGGATCGGGGGACACGTACCGTCTCAGTTATTGTGGTTTGACTTGGTACCAAGGGGATGTTGACAAGGTGGGGCCTTGGGGAGGTACATAGATGTGTGAGCATCTATGGGACCAATGGATAATGACAAGGAGGGGCCTTGGGATTGGTACATAGGTGTATGGGCGCCTATGGTACCATGGTGTTTGCTAAGGCTTGGAGCCTTGTATTTGGTTTGGAATGATTGATCTTGAATGTTAGTTGTTAATGCATACTTATAGCACATTGTCCATATGTTTAGTGGTTTATGGTTGTTCACCGCTTATTATAATCTATTTTTGGTTGGAGTCTAAACCTATGACTCTCACCAACATTATGTTGACATGTTTTAGTGTATCTTTCAGGTGATAAAGTGATTAAGCGTGAGAACATATGTGGCTAGGATTGGAGTCACGTAGGAATGCCTTTAGAAGGAGATCCCCGTTCCTTATTAGTTTATTTTTCTATTTGTTTCAATAAGTGATACTATGAACCTATGTGTTGATTTGTTTATGTTATTTGTTTGCCTTGGGTAAGAGGTAGGACTATTACCTACTTACCTAGACTCTTGCATCGATGAGATATTGTCATGACATTTGTGTCACCTTTTATGACATTCTAATTCATATAGTTCTCTCTATGGACACGCTATTGTTGTGATGATATCCATGCGTCGTGTCCCATATTCCGCCATGGTGGGGTGTGACATATGGTCTTTTCAAACCGCAAATCCATTTAAAGCTTCTGTAAGCAAGAGTAAGCAAGCACTTAGTATTCTCAAGAGTAACATTGAAAATTTCAAAAAGGTTGTTGATGATGACTGGAAAAAACGTGAACTTTCGAAAGGAGACAAAGAAATTCCTTACGATATAACTGTGCTTGTGAAAAGTATTATGATTCCGCTTACGGAAAGAACGCTAAAACATATTTTGGAATTTGAAACGTTAATTAAGCAAGAAATGTTTGATGATTTTAAATATGTGGAATCTCTTGAACAAGAAGTGAACGACCATCAACCTGAAAGAGACGAGTTTTATACATCATATGATCTACTCTTACATGAATGCCTCTCAAAAGATATTATGTATGTTTTTGTTACATCTTGTGCTGATATTGATGAATATTCTGATGTTGCATGCAAACATCTTGATCAAGTTAAAGAATGCGAACGTCTTGAAACTGAGTTTTCGAAAAAGTTGACCAAAAATAATTTTCGTTACTTCAACATAGATATGATTATCTTCAAAAACATTGTCACTCACTTGAACTTGCTTTGCAAAAGAAAGTTAGCAGCTTTTCAAATGATACACCTTTGGAAGTAAAATTATCCGAGTCATGTCGATTACTAAACGAAAAAAGTCTTGATATTTCAGATTTGAAAGCTCAGTCACAAGAAAAAGACATCGCAATAGTAGAGTTGAAGAAACTCGTTGCTAAGATGGGTGGGAATGTTGTGGAACCTAGCGTTAAGAAACCTATTGTTAAACAACCCAATGCCTCTAAAGTGAATAGATCCTCTATCTTGGGCAAAACCATCTGCTTTCTCAAATTCCTCGTTTGCAAAACCTGTGTTCGCCTCCAAGATGGATGGAAAGGAAAGGTTACCACATACTCAACCCATAAGGAATACTGTAGCACCAAGCGTTAAGCAAAATAATGTGATTAAACCGGGGATGTAGAGAATGACCACTAAACCCACAAACAAAGTCAGTCAATCGCCTCAGACTTCTAGAAACACTAATACTCGTGTGTCTTCTACTATAGGAGTAGTCTTCACTACTAGTGTTAGCCGGCCTCAGCTTAAGAACACTCAAGCGAATGATAAGGTCTGGAAACACAAGAGTCAAGGGAAGATGAAGGAAGTAGAAGAACACCCTAGGAATTTGAATATTTTTAAGAATAAAAAGTCTGTAATCGCGTGTAAAAACGATTTGAATGCTTTGAATGTTAAATTTGTTTGTGTCAAATATGGAAAATGTACTAATGATAATCATTCTATGTGTGCTATGAATAATGTCAAAAGCGTAGATACTAGAACTAAGGGGCAAGTTACGATGCCTATTAGTGCTAGTAAACCCAAACGTGAAGTGAAACATTCTGGTGCAACCCCCACTAAGAAAAGTATTGCATCAGACTCCACCACTAAGAACCCTAGAAGCAGAATTAGGGAATTATATGAGTCTGCTAGCAAGTCTTGGAAATGGTGGTTTGCTAATCAATGTCCTCCAGGATATAAATGGATGCCTAAAGTTAGGACAGAAAATGTGACAACGAGTGTTAGTATGCCTTTAAATGTTGCTAAGGACACTAATGATTCTACAATCACAACTACTGTGGTATCCAATTTACTAAATGCTTCATCGTGTTCTAACTCTTCTGCAGGTGATACAAATAATTCTCTTCATACTGGACTTCAGATGCACGAAGCACATGACGGGGAATCTAAAGCTTCTAACTAACTTCGTGGAGAAGTTCCTGGGTACGGTCCGATTCAAAAATGATCAATTTGCACCGATCCTAGGATATGGAGATTTGGTTCAGGGGAATATAACGATAAAAGGGTATACTACGTCGAAGGGCTCAATCACAATATTTTCTCGGTTGGTCAATTCTGTGATGCAGATTTGGAGGTTGCTTTCAGAAAGAAGACATGGTTTGTTCGTGATTATGATGGGAATGACTTAATTACAGGTACACGGGGTACTGATCTCTACACTATTTCACTTCAAGACACAACTTCATCAACTCCAATTTGCTTCATGGCTAAAGCTTCAACGACTTAGGCATGGTTATGGCATCAACGTCTTTCTCATCTCAACCTTGATACCATCAACTTGCTTTGCAAGAAAGATATTGTGAGAGGCCTTCCAAGCTTGAAATTCATCAAAGATCATCTTTGTTCTTCTTGTGAGCTTTGTAAAGCTAAACGAAGTAGCTTTAAGACAAAGACTACACCAAACTCTAAAGGACGGTTAGATCTTCTTCATATCGATTTGTGTGGTCATATGCATGTTCATAGTATCAATGGGAAGAAATATGTTATGGTAATTTTCGATGATTACTCAAGGTACACATGGACTCACTTCTTGAGGTCCAAGGATGAAACACCTGAAGTTCTCATCAACTTCCTAAAACTGATACAACGTGGTCTTCAAGCTCAAGTAAAAGTGGTTCGTACTGACAGAGGCACAGAATTTTTGAATTCAACTCTGAGAAACTATTTTGAGGATGAAGGAATTGAACATGAAACATCTATTTCTCGAACACCCGAATAAAACGTCGTTGTTGAAAGACGAAACCGTACTTTGGTTGAGGCTGCTCGAACATTATTATCCGCTTCAAAACTACCACTATTCTTTTGGGCAGAAGCCGTGTCAACTACATGCTACACACAAAACCGATCCTTAATTATTCCAAGACACGAAAATACAACATATCACATAATTCATGATCGAAAACCTTCACTCAAACACCTTCACGTTTTTTGATGTACTTGTTACATTATTCGAGATGGTGAAAATCTAGACAAGATGAAAGAGAAAGGTGATGCATGTATTCTAGTGGGATATGCAACTCAGTCTAAGGGATATAGAGTGTACAACAAGAGAACAAAATTGATAGTCGAGACTATTCACATCTGATTTGATGAATTACAAGAAATGACACTTGAACAAAACAGTTTAAGTCCCGATCCACAACGACAAATGACTTCTGTTCACAACCGCACGGAACTCGGAACTCAAGACCACAACAATGAACCGTCAAGTTCAAAGCTGGTTCAAGGAAATGTTCCAAGGGCAGATATGACAGTAAACACGACAATTGAAGAGTTGGAAATGTTATATGGACCAATGTATGATGAATATTTCACGGGGGAGAAACATGTTGTATCGAAGTCTTCCGTTGTCACTCCTGATAAGAATGATGATACCGATCATCGTCAACAAAAGGATACAACTTTATCTACTTCAACACGGGTTGCTGCAGATTTACCTCCTTAGAATATCACATCAACAACCGCTCCTACAACATCCACAACTACTGTCATTGCTCCAGAGAACACAAATCAAGCAGACTATGCATTAAATGACGAAGAAGACTTTATCAACCCATTCGATACACCTGTACACGAAAATGGAGAGTCTTCTACTCGCCATGTTGATCCGTCAAATATGCATACGTTCTACCAACGAAATCCTTCAACACATCATTGGACCCGAGATCATCCTTTGGTTCAAGTAACTGGAAACCCTTCACAGCCCATTCGTACAAGACGACAACTTGAAACCGATGGTGATGTTTGTATGTTCTACTCGATGTGAGTACAACTGAACCAACAAATATCAAAGAAGACTTGGCAGATCACACTTGGATTGAATCGATGACGGATGAACTTCAACAATTTGAACGACTTAAAGTCTGGGAACTTGTTGACAGACCATACGATGTAATACCATTAAATCTTCGATGGATCTGGAAAAACAAGATGGATGAAGAGAACACGATCATCAAGAATAAATCTAGGCTAGTGGCTAAAGGGTATGGGTAGAAAGAGGGTATTGATTTTGAAGAATCTTTTGCACCAGTAGCTCGTTTGGAAGCGGTCAGGATTTTCCTTGCTTATGCTGCACATAAGGGATTCATCGTTTATCGAATGGATGTAAAGACGGTGTTTCTTAACGGTCCTTTGAAGGAAGAAGTATATGTCATACAGCCGGAAGGATTCGTCAATCCTCATTATCCTGACAAGGTGTATCGTCTCCACAAAGCACTTTATAGACTTAAGCACGCTCCAAGGGCGTGGTACGATGAGCTCTCGGATTTTCTGGTTTCCAAAGGTTTCTCAAAAGGTTCCATTGATCTAACTTTGTTCACTTATAAATATGGGGATGACATTTTGCTGGTGTAGATTTATGTTGATGACATTATTTTCGGGTCTACAAACCCAAAACTTTGAAAATGGTTTGAAAAAGTAATGCACAAAAAATTTGAACTGTCAATGATGGGCGAACTAAAATTCTTTCTAGGAATTCAAGTTCACCAATCCCCAAGTGGTATCTTCATTAACCAAGCTAAGTAATGTCAAGAGATAATCAAAAAGCATGGTATGACCTCATGTGACCCCGTTGGGACACCATTATCAACCACATCCCTAGATGCTGATTTGGAGGGAGATGCCATAGATCAAATGAGATATCGTTCCATGATCGGCTCCCTCATGTACTTAACAGCAAGCCGACCAGATATATCACATGCTATGTGTTATTGTGCACGATATCAAGCACGACCCACTGAAAAGCACCTCAAGGAGGTTAAACGGATCTTTCGGTACCTTAAGAATACCATTCACATGGGACTCTGGTATCTGAGGGAAACTGGTTTCTTTCTAACGGCCTATTCAGATTTTGATCATGCAGGGTGTCTTGATACACGAAAAAGTACTTCTAGTGGTGCACAATTTCTAGGTCAAGAAAAGCTCGTGGGATGGTCTTCCAAGAAGCAGGATTGCGCGTCACTGTCATCAACCGAAGTGGAGTATGTGTCTCTGTCTGCGTGTTGTGCTCAAGTTCTTTGGATGCGAACACAACTCACGGATTATGGCTTCCACTTTGATAAAGTACCTATGTACTGTGACTTAAAGTCCACCATAGCCATGTCCTGCAATCCAGTACAACATTCCCGCACGAAGCACATTGATGTCAGATATCACTCATTAAGGAACAAGTTAAAAAGGGTATCGTTGAACTATACTTTGTTGGAACTGATTACCAATTAGCTGACTTGTTTACAAAAGCTCTTTCGAAAGAGAGGTTTGCGTATCTAGTTAGGCAAATTGGTATGCGATGTTTGACTCCAGCAGAACTGGAGATTCTGGCAAAGAAGCCTGCTTGATTCATCTATCAAACATCTACCTGTAAATATTAATGAAAAAGAAAAATACAAAATTAAAAATCTTTGAAAATCAAAAAATATTCTTCTCGACATGTCTTTCAGTATTGATAATATGGACGTACCTAGAAATGTCGCTCAATAACGACACGGGTGTGTGCATAAAGCTCGAATGAAAGTTGTAAATATTTTTCAAAACATGTCATTTCTATCTTTTATAAAGGAAATTGTCTCTTTTGGACAATATTTCCAACAACGGGTAGAGCAATCTATCACGGGTTGAGCTTGTCACAAAACATTCAACGCTATGGCTTGTAATCACTTTCAGATTGCAACCCGGGTCTATATTCACGGGGGAATGTACGCTTTAGTGCCCTTACCCTCAACAAAAGAAGAGAAATCTGCTTACACTTGAGTGGATTCTTCAAGACATTCAAAGTCTATGAACTCAAGTTTATGCTTTAGAAAACCTTTTTCACCAATAATGAAATAGAGTTTTTCAAAAAGCGTTGAACACATTTTTTTCAAGAATTTCTCAATGATTATTCAAAATCTTTCAAAAATTGTGTGTTCAACAACTCCTATCCTCAAAAAGTGAAATGTGGATCACATCCTCACAATGACAATTCAATTGGATCAATTTTTGAGGGGGAGCGTTCCAAATTCATGCTAGTTTGACACATTCTTCTCCCGAAGGTTTTTCAAGACTATTTTTCAAAATATATTTTAATCAAATTTGGTATCTCTAATGTAAAATGATTTTATATATTAGAGATAGGGGGAGAAAATATGATTAAAATGTGATCTAAAGACTCAAGCACTCATGGTTTCGATCAAATACCCACAACATCTTTAATTCACGACGTTATTGGTGTCAAAAGGGTGGTTAGGTTTAAGTCCTAAGAATCCAACCAGAACTGGAGGGATCTTCCCAGGGACAATCCAATAGATTATTAGAAGACCTTAAGAAAGATGGAGTAGAATGTGAACGAAGCTGAATGCCGACTAAGCACTAACGCTAGCACTGGAACAATCACAACAAGGTGTTAGTAATGATGTCTTGGTAAGCATTGAAGGGGTTGAAGAATAAAAAAGAAATGTAAGGATAAAAGGTGTAAACAAAGAAGCCCTCCATACAACTTAGGCAGAAACCGGGTCAACACATCATAAAGACAACACATCATGGACCTAGTGATGTAATGCACAACCCCTCCCTAGCTACTCAGGCTTCTCTCAAAAGAAGTTTGTTTTATTGTCACGGAAATCAACACGACTTCTATTGACCTTCTCACTCTGAGATAGTTGATATTGAATAGGTGGCATCTGCTCCAGCCTCCAACTACTAAAAGTGCACAAATCGAGTCTTGAGACAAGAGATCAATCAAATCTCGTTAGGACACACGAATGACGATCAAGAGAGTCCTACGCTATATCCTTGCGATATTGCTAGAACACTCAGAGTGATACTTCATAGTATTCACAATGATGAGTGGAAATCCTTCCAGTGTTAACATCAAACAGTACTGCGGTAGATCATGTGTAAGATTCTTTATGAATTGAACATATGTAAAACTGAAAAGCAAAAGTGGTTTGTTTCTTTATCGATCCAAACTCATTTTAGGTTTCTACGCAACATCTTTGTGGTCTTGCCAGAACATTCAGAGTGATATTTATTAATATTCAAAGTGACGAATGGAAATCCTTCTAGCGTCAACATTAAACAGCGCTACGGTAGGTAACTTGCAAGATTATTATGAATCAAGCTTGTGTCAACTAGAAAGCAACAATGGTTAGATTCTTAGTGAATCAAAATTGTTCCAGGAATTTGAATTGATGACTTTAATCAAGCGGATGTCAATCCAATTGATTCACTCTTTACGTTCGCAGTCTTGCTTTGAGACGGTCGAGTAAAGAGAACGGCAAGTACTGCCGCGAAACCCTGTCAAGGAGATTCTTAATTGAATCTACCTAATCACAGGTACGATATTTAATATCGTCTAACGGTCTTCACCGACTGGAGATAAAACGCTACTGATTTAGGACGAATGTCAAAGCCATTCAGTCCGTGTCTATGTTTTGTCTCAAGAAGGTGGCGTTACGGTGTACTCAGCAAAGTTGAAGATTCAAAACCACATTCTCATGCCCAAAGACATTCAACAATAAAAAAGGCTAAAGACTTCTGCAACTCTAATGATCAAAATCTTCCTTAACAATTAATGTAGAGGAATGACCTCTATTCAAAGGATATTGTTAGCAAGCTTTCAAGATAGTGAAAAGTATGAGCATGTGGATGAAGACACAAGATCGTAAGATGGCAAAGACAAGTCAAGAATGATTTGAAGATCTCAAGTTTAAAGACAAAGTCGAAAGACAATGACAAGGGCTCAAAGATCACAACATGAAGGAACAAGACGACTATTACACGTTCAAGACTCATTTATGACGAAATTCGTAAATCTCCATAGATCTACAAATATCGAAGAGGAATGACCTCACATTGGGGGAGATTATTAGCCTCAAAATATTGAGTCAAACAAGAATGTTTGGTCATAGGTTTATATTGTAACATTTATTACAACGTTGTAATAATTAGTTAAGATAGTCGTGACATTACGGGCTTGATGGCTAGCTTAAAAGGCCTCTTTCAAGGTACTAAGCATTTATTCAAGCCCGGCCCAATCAAACTATAGCCCATTAAGCCACATGTAGGCAAAGGCTATAAATACCCTTCCTAGCATGTTAGGAAGGGTGTTGGTTGATTCATTTTCTCTAATCTAATATTTCAAAAGTTTCACACACTTCTCTCTACTTTCTCTTACTACTTTCTCTCTATAGAATTCATCTATCTTTCTTCTTTATTTTTCTTGTTTAATCATCTAAGAATATGGGACAACAGTTAAGTATGTTTACTCATGATTATCCTCTTGATCTCCTTCTTTACCTTGTCTAAAGAGAAGATCACTCACACACTTGTGATGTGATTAAAGATGTAGCATTGATGAAGATCACCTCCTCCTAAAGATCTAGTCATGTTCATCATTTGTTTATTTGTGTCTTGTGTAGATCCAATGTATTTGGGAATACTTGGACTAGTTGTGTTCATCCAATTCATTTGTGAATACTTGGATTAGAGTTGTGTACATCCATTGCACTTGTGTGTGCTTGGATTTATGTTGTGTAGATCCAAGCTACATGTGTGTACTTGGATATGATTAGTTCAGTTGTAACTAGTTGTGTTAGTTCTCACTAAACTATAAAGTGATGTGGTTGTGTCTTGTTAGTTCTCACTAAACTATAAAGTGATATGGTTGTGTCTTGTGAGTTCTCACTAAATTATAAAGTGATATGTAGTTGTGTTGTGTTAAGTTATCATTAGCTTAAAAGTAAAGAGTTGTGAAGATTGGTTCTAGATTTGGATTAGAACTCAACATCTAGCCTTGCGTCGGAAAATGGTGAAGTAGGCAACGTTGTGAAGATTGGTTCTACCTTTAGATTAGAACTCGACATCTAGCCTTGTCTCGTAAAAGAGTGAAGTGGGCTAATAAGTGTGAAAACACTTATCCTTTTACCACTTAATTATAATAATAACCAAGCCAAAACGTGTATTTTATGTCGAAAATGTCGGAATTATGCGTGGTGTGTGTTTTTTTTGTGATTTAGGATCAAAATGTGAAAAGGGAGGAAAACACGGGCTTTCACGGGCTTTTATCGAAGAAAAAGACAAAAGACGAAGTCTAAAGATCAAGAGTGCAAAAAGAACGAAAGTCCAAGGCCTATTCTGAAGATTTATCGAAGAAAAAGTCTAAAAACGGAAGTTTAATAAAGCCGAAGAACTCAAGTCTAAATTAATGAAGAAATTACAAGACGAGTTCAAATAATCCCGAGACAAAGTCGAAAAAGTCGAAGAATTTAGAAGACGAGAAAGAAAGAAAGAAGGAAGCAACACATGCTTAACCTCCCTAATCACTATTAATACCCTCCTAATGACACATTAGGAGGTGTTGACTATCTTGACAAAATAGTTCTTCCAATTTAATTACTTGTACTTTTCTTAATGTTCTTTACTTAATTGCACCTTTAATTTATTGTCTTGCACCTTAAATTTGTAAGCTCTTAAATCTTGTCTTTACTTTTATTGTTGAATCTTAATTTTAATCAAGTTTTAATTAATCTCTCATTCTACCTTTCTTGTCTTGATTTAATCTTTATGTTTATGTGCTTATTGTCATGCTTATTTGATTATTTGTCATGTTTTTATGTTTATGATTGTGTTAGCTTATTGATTTTATTGCTTATTGTATGTTTTTCTTATTTTTAGTTAAGTGCTTATTAGTTAATTTTTATTAAAAGTTGATTTTAAATATTTTTATAATTTAGTGTTTTTAAAAGTTTTTAAATTTTGGCTTATTTGCTTTTTCTTTAGTTTGATTTGGTAAAAGTTTTAGTTAAGTGCTTATTTGTTTTTAGCTTAATATTAGTTTGTACCTTATTTGCTTCTTTTTGTTATTCGGGTTTGCCTTAAAACCCTATTATTCCGTATAAGCCTCAAGTCCAACATTCCGAATAGTACTTCCACACTGAATTCCGGATAAGCAGGAGATGTTGTGATTCCGGATAGTGGCCCAAATTAACATTACGGATAAGCTACATTTTGTTTATTCCGGATAACCAAGAGAAGAAGGATTCCGGATATAGGCCTTTAGTGGGTATTCTGGATAAAGGACTTGGGATTTATTCTGGATAAGCCTCCCAATCCAGATTCCGGATAAGCCATCTTTTGGGATTCCGGATATAGGTCTTTAGTGGGTATTCCGGATAAGGATCCGGAAACATTCCAGATAGCCACGAGAAGGTGATTCCGGATAAGGGTTCGATTTGGGTTCCGGATAAAGAGCTGAAGATTATTCTGGATAAGGGTATTTTTTCCTGATTCCGGATAAACTGCAAACAAATATTCCAGATAAGGCAAAGTTTGGGATTCCGGATAAGTATCCGGAATTTATTCCGGATTGTGACATCTTGTGGGAATTCCGGATAAGCATCTCGAAGGACTATTCCGGATAACATGTTGAAGCAACATTCCAGATAAGAGTGACAATTTTATTCCGGATAAGCAGAAGGTTTGTTATTCTGGATAAGAGTAAGATTGGATTTCGGATAGTGACAGTATTTTGGATCCTGGCTCAGGTTCTGTTTATCCCTTGTTTTATTTTTAAGCATTTATTTTTCCCGCCATTTTTCTTTTATGTTACTTTAATTGCCTTATCTTAGTTTAATTTTAAAGTTCACATTTTTATTACATTGTCAAATTAATTTTTCGTCAAGCTTTAATTTTTGTCATTTAATTAATTTTCTTTTAAAAGTTTTTAATATTGCACCATTTACTTTTTAATTAGTTTTAGTTTTAATTACCCTCATTTATTTTAAAGTTTTGCAATTTTAATTTACTACAACGACAAATCTATTATTTTTCTCACCAAAAGACGACTGAGTCGCACTTAAATCCCTTTTTCAATTCGATTAGACCGATTTCAACGAACAATTTTTCTAACTAAAATTTTAGTTATTAAATGGCGCCGCTGCCGGCTCTTTTCGTAAATATTAACGGTTTTCTGAGAGAGACGCGTTGAATTTTGGGATCCGTTCACTCGTGAACGTTATTTTTCTTCCTCAAAAATTTTCAAAAAACCCATAAAAATTAAAAATTGTTAAAAATAAAAAAAAAATTAAAAATTACAAAAATCCAAAAAGATTTTTATTTTTATTTTTACACGTACATATATATTCTCTATTTCTTTGGTATCTTTTTCTTTTGCTTTTGCAGGTGTATGCGTACTAGATCTTCAACTTATTCAGAGCCCGAGACTCGTGAAGATTTAGATATGGCAGGTGTGAACAACAACAATAACCCACCTCACCTCAACAATAATAATAACAACAATGTTCCCCCACCTGATCTTAGAACGATGGAGGAACTTTGTCAACCAACGATGAATGGACGCGGAGGACCGATTGCGCCGATGCAAATCACGGCTCCTGAGTTTTCTTTGAAGCATCACATGATCCAACAAGTTCAAAACACTTGTCCATTTCGCGGATTGCTGGATGATGATGCCAACAAACACCTCGACAAATTCATTACCCTTACTCAAAGCATGAAGTTGCCCGGTGTTACTTTGGATTTTCTTCGCCTTCACCTATTTCCACACACCTTATCCCATCATGCCGAAAAATGGTTTGATCGTCTTCCGAAGAATTCAATTCATACTTGGGATGAGATGACTCAACGATTTTTGTCGCGCTACTTTCCACCATCCATGGTCACGATCCTTCGAAATCAAATTAGTGGATTTACACAAGAACCTGATGAATCACTTTTTGATGCTTGGGAACGATATAATGTTTTGATCAATCGATGTCCAAACCACAACATGCTCCCCGTTACCTTAATTGATACTTTCTACAACGGTTTAATTTTTCGTGATCGTGATACGATTAATGCAGCCGCCGGTGGCACATTTATGAAAAGAAGACCTGAGGAGTGTAGAGAGCTTATCGAGAACATGACTACTCATCACAAAAATTAGGATTCATCCGCATCTTCAAGATCAAACCCGAGAGTCAATGTTTCTTCTACTTCTTTAAACCCTGATATCACCGAATTGACCCGCGTAATTGTCGAAATGAGCAAAAACATGCAACTTTTGGTTACAAATCAACAACAACAAGTTAAAGCTGTTGAAACTTCTTGTGAGATTTACGGGGGTCCTCATTCATACACTGATTGTCCTTCTACTCATGACAATCCGGAAAACGTGTATGCGACTTATGGTAACTACTCAACGGAAAACTACCAAGCCCGACCACAAGGTGATCGTAACTTGCTAAGTTACCGTTCTAACAACTTTCTTTCACCTGTTTTTTCTCCTCAAAACCACAACCCCAACAACTAAAATAGAAGCAACCCAAACCCACCTCGAGCTTCTACTCCTTATCACCCACCCGCACAACAAGCCCCACCCATTAATCAAGATGTGGACGCTTTCATGAGAACCCAAGGTGTAACACCCCATTTTGATAATGGAATGTCACGCGTAATTATGGCGTGTCATCAAAGCATACAAGGATCAATGTATAAAACATTACATGACCATATGGATAACCGGAATCAAACATCGGTTCCCAAACATAATCCCAAAACATAATAAAGCAAAAGAAATGAATGAAAGACTAAACAAGTGCCGTTTTGGGACATGGAAAGGAAAGTAACGGCTGAGAAAAACGCTCAGTGCACGGATATAGACATAGTATAAGTGACTAAAACATAATAAAGACTTAATAGCAGCGGAAATGTATAAGTTCTGGAAAACCTGGAACATGTTCATAAAACTGGTTTTATAGTTCGAAAAGCCTTATGTTTATCTTATGAAAACTGTTTAACATATTTTACCATTAGCCAATATAGGTCATGAAAATCCACCGTGCATGAATACTTGGAGGGGTGACCTCATCATACAAATTAGAGGGGCTGCCTCTACTTTAATATACTGGTTTTGGGTAGGAGGGATCAGCTCCTTGTGAAGGATGCAAGGCACACACCACATTCACCATGTAATCCTGACTGAAAACATGTAACTAGGATGCACCCATACGCCCCACATGATAAATATAAATAAATGGCCAAAAGCTGAAGGGACGCCACGAGCAATCACTCCGCCGTGGTGAAGTCATAACATCAGTGCCTCTAATGTTATGGTTATGGTACCTCCATAACTAGGTGAAACTGGTCATGCATGTATATGGCTATAGGTAATCTTAATTAAACATAAGCAATCAAACTCATAACTTATACTACGGGAAAATAGTTGGCTGCATACGGGGAATCCTAATAAGGAAAGAATGTCCATACTGAAAGGACGGGAATCCGTACCTTATGTCCAGTGAACGAGAAAGACGAACTGCGGGGGAATCCTACTTCCGAATCACTAGTGCTACATAAATACGTACATGAATAAGTATCTGCTTACTAATTACATAGCTGGTTTATGTCATGTCTTAGCTTATTTTATGTGTTCTTACCATGTTTTACTGTTTCTAATCCTTAAACTATGTTAAATCTTATATTCTGTTTAATCTGATTAAGTATTTCTGGTATTTCATGTGTTATTATATAATAATAAGTAACTTTCCAAAAATAGCAGGTTTCCTAAAATAGAAAGTTTCCAAAAATAGAAAGTTTCCAAAAATAGAAAGTTTCCAAAAATAGAAAGTTTCCAAAAATAGATTTACATCTTAAAATAGATAAGTTTCTAAAAATAGAAAGTTGCCATAAATAGATTAGTTGCCTTAATTAAATAAGTTTTCATAAATAGATTAGCTGCCTGAAATAAATAAGTTTCTAAAAATAGCTGGTTTCCATAAGTAAATTAGCTGCCTTATTTAATTAAGTTTCTAAAAATAGAAAGTTTCCATAATTAAAAATAAGTTGGTTAAATAAGCTAAGTATATAAGCCTAAGTGTTTTCATGATTATTTTCTAAGTCATATGATATAATGTATAGTTTAATAATTATTTCATGTAATTTAATTAAACTATAGGTTATAATATTTAATTAAAGTATGACATGTTTTTAATTAAATAAGTTAAATACTTAGGTTAAAATATGTATTATTATATGTTAATAATATAACCTAAGTCATGTTAATTAATTAATTATATCCATGGTTTTAAAATAATTAATTAATTATAAGTCTTAAATATATAAATACTTAGGTTAAAATAATTTCATGATCATTAGTAATTAAATAACCTAAGTCATGTTATTAATATAATCACATCATTTTATTAATTTAATTTTAACATAAGTTCATAAACATAAAAAAAACTAACATACACCATGAACCGGATCTAGGCTAAAAACATGAACCGGACATGAAATCGACACCGTACCCCGAACCAACTCGGGGTACCCCGTGTTTACCTTGCTGCCGTGGGACCCACACGCACCAACCAAGACCATATGGTCTTGGTGGTGGTCGGCTTGGCAAACCGAAACCCCTTCGGGTTCGGTTGCAGCTTGCGGCCAAAACAAACACCCCTTAAAAACAACCCTTTGATTTAATTTAACACCAAAACATGTTAGATCTATGATTAATTATTATGTTTTTATAAAAACATCACATGTTCATACTTAATAAAAAGATTAAATTAAAAGAAAAGGTTTAAAAAGGTTTTACCGAATTCGCGGATCAAGAGAACGAAGAACAAACACGATCAATCACCAAATCTTCAAGATCAAAGATCAAAAATCACCTTGTATGGTGTTCTTAGGGTGGCGGTACAAAGGAGAAGGAGAGGAGGGTTTTTAGGTTTTTGCTAAAAATCTTCTGTAAGTTGTAAATGAGTAGTGAAAATCCCTTAAACCCCTTTTAGTAAAATTTGATGGGCTAAGCCCATCCTCCCTCCCTATTTCTTGGTAATGGGGCCCACATGGGGTAACCTGAATGTTTTTCCGTGTCTAAAATATTGATGTGTTCTCGTGTTCGTGTTTTACGTGTTTTAGTTAGTTATCGATCGTGACTTAATATATTTATTCGTGTTCGTAATAAATATATATACGTAACTAATATTAGCCCGTGATTTAATTACGTTCATGATTTCATGATCGCATGTTCGTGATTAATTATTGTTAAATAATTATTACGTGCTCGTGCGTAGTAAATACTTATCGTGTTCTAACACGTACGTAATACGTAAAATCCTAACACGTAATCGTAAACATGCTATATTAGGAAAGTCTTAATCTAGTACGTACGATCTTAAGGTTACTATTCATGGTAAAAGTATGCGGGTTTTACAACTCTTCCCCCCTAAAAAGAATAATTCGTCCCCGAATTATAGATAACGTAACTGGAAGCGAAACATACCCGAATCAGACTGGAAAGGTATGCAAAATAACGGAAATGAAGGTGACATGGTAGAAGGGAACGTGACATGTCTTGAAAAGACATGGAACGTGACGTGACTAAAAGGACATATCTAATCGATAAGAGAAAAACGGATAAGAAGTCCGGATGAACTTGTCCGTTTCCAAGTGGCTTCCCTCTTGGGACGGTTCCTTTATAAGATCTTGACACGAATGATAAGTCTTGGTCCTCCTGCCCCTGACTTGGAATACGAAGAAGTTCTTGGTTATCAACGTAAGGTAGATCCCCTAAATTCTATCGAGGGAATAAGAATTAATCGTGTAAGAGTAACTAAAACGTTACGATGAAAGACAATCTGACTTAACTGTTAACTAGAAACAATGCACGAGACATAAAGAAACGTAGTACGTGAAAAATTTTGAACGTGATACGTGAAAAATTTTGAACATGCTACGTGGAGATATGGCGAGTGTAGTATGAGTAAACATATCGTGATCCATGATACGTGTAACATATCTTGATCATGATATGAGGAACGTGGAATGAACATGATATGTGAAACATATCATGAACATAGAATATAATGGCGGTATCGCCAAACGCTAGAAGGTGAGACATAGATTATGACGAGAAACGTCTATCTGAGGATATGGAGTTATACTAAACTTGGGTCTGGTCTCCCAAGTTCTTGCAAAACTTCCCAGAATGAGAAAAAAAAAACTTAACATCGTAAGCCGAGATACCATAGTGTCATGAACGCGAGCGCGAAAGCAAGTCGTGGAATGAAGACGTGAAGTAAATAAGGAGCACAATTGTGAATCTTTTTCTGACCCGATAACTGAGGGATTACCAAGTGGTCGGATGAGCCTTGGCTGGAATGTGTCCGATCAATCCGTTGATTCTGAAATCCTTGCGGATGTAAGGATTCTGCAGACTTGATCAAACTGTTTGTAATAACTCAGATAGCATCATGCTTCTTCTGAGTTTGCATTAATCTGGTAACCAAAATCCATGGAGATCTTGTCCCATTTTAGTTCACAAGTTCAGATGATAAAACATCCTAGTTTGTTGGTGTCCTATCTTAACCTGTTGGTATGTCAGGTACATAGATATGGACGTAGCTGTATCCTGCTTCATAGAAACTTGATACACAGAAGGTCGCGAAATTCTGAATATCTGAATCTAGACTTCTCCTGGCGTAGGATTTCCTAGAACACTTAATGTAGTGTAGGGTTCTCTCCTTTACGCATAAGCTGAGTCATGGTAAGATTAACCATGCAAATCCATGTGATCCAGCGTGTCACTGTAATCAACAGAATTGGTATTGGAAAATTTTCCCAGGGTAAAATTTCTCTTGTCATAGAATTTGCAACATCGTGCAGATATGGTCTTCCTGTTCTTCTCTAGGCTTAAAGGAAATCAGGTTATCCTCAACGAAAACACTGATGAATTTGCTATGAGTTCATGGAAATTCATTCTTATAATGCCGTTGGAGCATTGATGAGACAAATTCCAAAATCATAAATCTAGCATGACCGAGTCGTGAACGAATAGCAGTCATGGATATGTCCTGCTCTTTCCCTCGTCACTGTTGGCAGCATGATCATGAGTTCGATCTTGGAAAAAGTGAATAACACTATAAGGTCGATTGGACATGTTGTCAGTACGTGGAGGAGAATAACGGTCATGAATGGTGATTTGTTTAAGCCGACGGTAGTCGACACATAATCTCATGGTACCATCCTTCTCCTTGAAGGTTCTTCTGGAATGTATGGTAAGATTTTGGAATAATCAACTGGCTATGCGTAAAAGGACTTAAGTAGTCGTGTCTTACTGACAGCTAGAAAATTTTAGCGACCATGGCTAACAACGCACATGCTTGTAAGCATAAATAATTGTACAGATTTTCCTGATGGAAAATCAAGCTGAATGTATTCAGGAGGCTAAACATTACTGTACATAAATATGAATCGTATCATGGTGTGCTGTTCATAGTCCATAATTAGGATAGAATTCATCTCGTGTCTGTCCGAGGAAATGCGTTAGCAGCTTGGATCTCATCATTAAGCTGAAGGAAAACCTTCGTATACGTTGGAATACGAAAGGCGTCCTTCATGGTCATGAATATATGAAATATGGTGAAAGAAATGAAAGTGACATCGACAACGTGACAGTTCTCACTGATGCGCCGATAATGGTATTGAAATTCTTGTGGCCTGATTAATACATGGCACACAAAATGGATATACCCTTGGAGGGTACCCTGAATTTCTTAGAAATGTTCCATAGTTGGACGTGAGTTATGTGTCTTGACTCGTGTCTTGGAACTATTAGCATGACATATGTCTTGACTGGTGTCTTGACATGTGTCTTCAGAAAGTATACGTGAGACATGTGTCTTGACTGATGTCTTGACATGTGTCTTCAGGAGGTATACGTGAGACATGTGTCTTGACTGATGTCTTGACATGTGTCTTCAGGAGGTATACGTGAGACATGTGTCTGGACTGATGTCTTGACATGTGTCTCGAGACGTAAAACAATAGAACTACAATATAAGGTTATTATGCCAGAATTGGCGGATCGGTTGGACTACTAATCCTTGTATTTCTGATCACGTCCGTGGCCAGAGTTTCGGTTGTGATTTCTAGGATAGTTGCTGTCATAGTAGTGGTTACTATCGTCCTGTCCGTCAGTTCCATGATGGTCATTCTCATGACCGTGATTCATGTAACTATTCAGCTGAGTGGCCGACTGGTACTGGTTTGCACTCATATGGCTGAAATGACAGTCAAATGACGTGTGACATGTAACTAAGAATTAGGGACAATGATTGATGGGAATCGTCTGATGGTGAAGCATCTTCTCGTCCAATTGCTTTGCTCCGACGCCTTTGTCTTCGTCTTGTAGGATCTCCAGGTTGTGAACAACATCAGCATCTCGTAGCGTCTCCGAACGTCAGCAGCGTCAATCTTTAGTAACATCTCCCAGTTATGAGCGGCATCAACAATCTTGTAGAATATCAGCAATTGAAAATACGCCTGAGGTGATTCAGAATCGACCAGCGAATACTCGTGAAGTATTGCAAGTGGAATATCCATGGATTAAGGTACATGTAATACACATGAAATACGGTGCGTGGAGTACACGTGGAATGCACATGAAATGATCGGTATGGGGTCGATCATTTGTCATGATTTTAGGAAAGTATATCGGTTAAACGGTTAGGAAAACCATCATGATAACCTGGAAGTATTAGCATAGACATCATTCTGGTTGTAACGGAAACGTTAAAGTGTGGTTACACAAAATTTAACGATGATTTGCCTGACAGCATGATCAATGAAGACCAACCATGACTATCATGAAAGCAGGATTCAATGAAATCTAACAATGTCTTGCAGGACAACGTAAATAACAAAAGAGGCGTAAAACATAATCAACATGAAGACGGAATTATCATGAAGAAACATGAAACCATCTATCAAGAAGAAGTGTATAACATAATCAGCATGAAACTGAAGTTAACCATGACAGTATGAAAACATACTTGACATAAAACATAATAACTTATGAGGGGACATGAAAAAAAATTTATGCCAATTTAAATCATGAGAAAAATTTTATACATGAAAAATAGTGCATGAATGCGTAATGTAGTTTATAAAACCTTTATATGTGCGAGGGAACGCCTATGGGTCGGTTCCAAAACAAAAGACATGACGAGGGGACCCCTATGGGTCGGTCCCAAAGTTAAAAGTTTCGATAAAAGCACATGCGACTAAATAGGGCTAGTCTTGTACCAACCATTACTTAGTCATAATCCCTGCAACAATGATACATGAAACATAAATAAATGAAACTCATATGTCAAAACTTATCAAAAAAACAATTTATGTGACTAATTATGAACTATTGGGGTTTAGTCCACATAGCCACTGTTCACGAGGAACATTATGCATGAAACAATGAGACATAACTAAATATGAATGACGGTTGTCCATCCATATTAGCAAAACAATATCGATGAAAACATCAAGGTTAAAACCTCAAGGTGCTGAAAACATCATGGTTAAAACAACAACGCGCTAAAAACATCAATACGTAGAATAACAGACATTGGCTTAGGAAGCTCCTGGTGACTACCCACTAGTCACAGGTAGAGTTTTAGAGCCTACAGGTCGAAGCCTTGGCTCTGATACCATAATTGTAATACCCCATTTTGATAATGGAATGTCACACGTAATTATGGCGTGTCATCAAAGCATACAAGGATAAATGTATAAAACATTACATGACCATAGGGATAACCGGAATCAAACATCGGTTCCCAAACATAAGCCCAAAACATAATAAAGCAAAAGAAATGAATGAAAGACTAAACAAGCATAAGTATATGAAGGCAAAAAGGAAAAGAAGTCTCTAGTAGCTTCTATCCTACGCACGCCCTCCCAATGCTCGAGTCTTTCCTAGGGTACCTGCCGTTTTGGGACATGGAAAGGAAAGTAACGGCTGAGCAAAACGCTCAGTGCACGGATATAGACATAGTATAAGTGACTAAAACATAATAAAGACTTAATAGCAGCGGAAATGTATAAGTCCTGGAAAACCTGGAACATGTTCATAAAACTGGTTTTATAGTTTGAAAAGCCTTATGTTTATCATATGAAAACTGTTTAACATATTTTACCATTAGCCAATATAGGTTATGAAAATCCACCGTGCATGAATACTTGGAGGGGTGACCTCATCATGCAAATTAGAGGGGCTGTCTCTAATTTAATATACTGGTTTTGGGTAGGAGGGATCAGCTCCTTGTGAAGGATGCAAGGCACACACCACATTCACCATGTAATCCTGACTGAAAACATGTAACTAGGATGCACCCATACGCCCCACATGATAAATATAAATAAATGGCCAAAAGCTGAAGGGACGCCACGAGCAATCACTCCGCCGTGGTGAAGTCATAACATCAGTGCCTCTAATGTTATGGTTATGGTACCTCCATAACTAGGTGAAACTGGTCATGCATGTATATGGCTATAGGTAATCTTAATTAAACATAAGCAATCAAACTCATAACTTATACTACGGGAAAACAGTTGGCTGCATACGGGGAATCCTAATAAGGAAAGAATGTCCATACTGAAAGGACGGGAATCCGTACCTTATGTACAGTGAACGAGAAAGACGAACTGTGGGGAATCCTACTTCCGAATCACTAGTGCTACATAAATACGTACATGAATAAGTGTTAGAAATACGTTTTTACGTATATTAGAAGTATCGGTCACTCCACAATAATATTCATGTTGTAATAGCTCGTAGTTAGATAATAGTTGTTATTTGCTTATTAACTTAAGTAAGAACCGGTCCATGGGCTTGTCATGGACCGGCCCAAGCCCAATGTTTAGCTTGGACTATAAATACCCCTTTCCACTAAGGAAAGGGGTTGGTTGTTGTTTCATTCACTTTTCATAGTAATAAAATCTTCCATATATTTCTCTCACTTTCTCTCTCTAGTTTCTCTCACTAGAAAAACATCAACCCACTTCATAGATTCATAGGTTATCAATTTCTACATTTGGTATCAAGAGCTATGGGGTGATTTAAGGTAAGGATTGTGTTGCTTTTTTAGTTTTTGAATCTATTAGTGATCTTTAGGAAAAATCAATCTTGAATCTTGTTATTTTTGGTGTTTTTGTTATTGGGATTGATTGATAAGGATTGGGTTTAGCTTATTTTGGTAAAAATCATAAAACTTTTTGTGGTTTTGGATCAAAAATCGGGGTTTTAAGCTGTTTTAGAAGTCTCGGAAACATTTCACCAGATTATTCCGAATAGGATTTTCCGAATAGGAAGGTTTTCCGAGTAGACAGTTTATTCCGAATAGAAGTTCCGAATAGGAAGGTTTTCCGAATAGAGGGTTTATTCCGAATAGAAGTTCCGAATAGGATAGTATTCCGAATAGAAGGGTTTTTTCGAATAGACTTTCCGTTTAGAAGAAACTTTCCGAATAGCCACATTTTTTCCGAATAGAAGATTTTTTTCCGAATAGCAACAAACTTTCCGAATAGCAAATTTTTCCGAATAGACACCAATTTTCCGAATAGCCAATTTTTCCGAATAGACACAAATTTTCCGAATAGCCAGAATTAGGAAATATTCCGAATTGCCATCATTCCGAATAGACCAGTTTTTCCGAATAGGCCAAATTGCCAAAATATTCCGAATTGAAGAAAACATTCCGAATAGGGGTTTTTTCCGCATAAGGGTTATTCTGCATAGAGTTTATTCCGAATAGGGTATTTTTCAGCATAGGATTATTCCGAATAGGCATTATTCCGAATAAGGGTTTATTCTGAGTTTGGGTTATTCCGTATAAGCACGTTCAAGAGGTATTTGAGTTTTTCCGACGATCTTTAGTGGATTTAATCTTGAGTTAACCAAAACAACACAAATTCTCAACCTTTCTTCACTGCTCGATCAAACGATAATCTTTGAGTCTGTTAAGTGATCACAATGAATCCAAGTTCATTAATGCCTCAGATGACATCTCTTACGGATATCTCGATCATAACGGGGACTGATAGTCGTCCACCGATGCTTATTAAAGAGGTGTTTGAGGCATGGCAAGGTCGAATGATGCAATATCTAAAGGGGAAACCGACATACGGAAGGCTTATGGTCAAATCGATTTTGAATGGTCCACTCGACTATGGTACCATTACGGTCGACAACGTGACTAGACCACGAGAATTTGAAGAACTCACTCCAGCTCAACAACTTGTTGCAGATGCAGATGAAAAAGCTCTTCAAACAATTCTTCAAGCTCTCCCCCATGATATTTATAGGATGGTAAGCAAGTATACGGTAGCAAAAGACTTATGGGAACGTCTTAAGGTGTTGCTACAAGGTACATCTCTCACAAAACAGGAAAGGGAATGTCAGTTGTATGACCTGTTTGATAGATTCACCTACAACCCAGGGGAAACACTTCATGATTATTACTTCAGATTCACCACACTTATGAATGATCTGAATGTATACAATCTTGAGATTGCTCCATTCCAGGTTAACACCAAATTCTTGAATACTCTACCTCAAGCTGAATGGGGTGAGTATATTACCGATGTCAAGTTAACCAGGGATCTGCACAAGTGCAATTTGGATCAAATATATGCCTTCCTTCAGCAGCATGAGAAGCATGTGATTATGCACCGTTCTCCTCGTGGTATGTATCCAGATTCCTTAGCTTTGATGGCGAATCAACCAAGTTTGTCACACAACAACACACCCTATATCTTGGGACATCAAGCCTATCATGCATCACCTTACATGACACCAACTTTTCCCCAATACTCGATCTTACCACAACCTCCCACCTCACATCAGCAACAATATCGGTTCAATGCACCTTCACCACAGTATGGTTCACAACCTCATCCAGCAAATGTTGCACCTTATGCTCAGCCATCATATTCTTCTTATCAAGAGAATGCAGCATATCCAACGAGCTACCCTGATCAAATGAGTATTCCTTCTACTGAGTATGCAGCCCATCAAGATCAAGCACTGTATTGTGATGATGAAGAAGTCCCTGTTCCTGTTTTCCAACAAGGAGCTGACCCAGTTGAAGTGCTAACTACTATGTCTGCATATCTCACAAGAACTTTAAGCAAACGAGGATACAGAGGATCAGCTCCTACCAACAATCAGTTGAGGAACTCATCCAATTCTCGCCAACAAGCTACAATTGAGAATGGCAGGGTCATGGTTCAGCCAATTCAACCGTATCAGGGGAGATCCTCCACTTCAACCAATGCTCGCACGATCAATTCTGCTCCTGCTCCAATGGTTAACAATCCCCCACGGGCTAATACAGGCAAGTTGAGAATGATTACCTGCTACAACTGCAAAGAAGAGGGTCATATGTCCAGGGATTGTAAGAAACCCAAGAGGAAAAGGGATGGACAGTGGTTTGTAGAAAAGATCTATCTGGTAAATGCTCAGGCGCAAGGAAGGGAACTTGATGAAGAGGAGCTTGCATTTCTTGCTGACCCAGGGATTGCTGAACAAGACGTTGTCACCACGCAAAATGCAGCTTACCAAGCCGATGATCTTGATGCGTATGATTCCGACTGTGATGACTTTCAAACTGCAAAGGCTGCTTTCATGGCAACTTTCTCCAGCTTAGGGCCAGATAAGAAATCTGAGGTACTTATTAATAACACTGATAATGCCACTGATGCTAGTATTCAACCACATCAAGTTGGGCAAGAGAGTGCTGATTCGAATGAATCTTCGGTGGTGAGTCTCTCAAACGAAGAGACAAACAATGATAGCAATATCAATGTGAGTCCCCAGACTTTGAGTGAATCACAACCGGGATCCTTTTCGCATACGCCTACTCCTGCTCAACAAGATTTGGTCATGGTTCCTGCTACACTACTTAGCCAAATGAATGCTGCACTCTTAGAAACCTTAGCTAAGAATAAGAATTTGTCTGATGAGCTTGCCTTAAGCAATGAGAAAGTACAAACTTTGGAATTAGTGCCTTCGTCTAGTGTTCTCACAAATCTCGAATATGATCATTTTAGAAACAAACAAATGAGTCACTTGCAAGAAATCGAAAACTTAAGAGCAAATCTGTCTAGTGAACTTAAAGAAAAGGAGTTAGTGGTCACTAATTTTCAAAAACTTCAAACTGATTTTGAATTACTCGAATCTAAGAAGACTGAAATGGAGATTAATGCTACTAATAAGATTAGAAGTCTAGACTACTTGCTGTTAAGACAATATGCTGCTTCACAACTAGTTCACTTATTTGATGCTTCGTTTAAAGAGTTTAACTTATCACGTCTAAAAGGCCTTCCCCCTAATCCACGATATGCAAAACAAGCTTTAAGACATAGTCCTAGACTTTATAATGCAACTCAATTAGGATTGGCTTTAGACCCGATTGTTTTTCCCAATGATCGAACAAGTAAGGTTCTAGTTGATGAGGATCGGTCATACAATTCAGAAAAATATCCCGATTGTGATTATTTTAAAATGAATAAGGAGCTTGCTAAAACTGATTTTAGAGTTCGCTTCCATATGGACAAAGATCTCATTACAGCACCAACCTACATGATAGAGGAAGAAAGCCCTAGTACATTTCCTACACTTGTCAACATGGAAGGTCCTAAGGAAATTCCAAAGAATCTTCCACCTGTTAGCACTGTATGGTTAAACTTGCAAGAGATTAACCGATACTTTACTAACTTTGACAAGGTCATCTTGGAATGTACGACTTCAAATGGCTTAAATGCCGGAGAATGGGCTTTCGAACACATGAACGAGGTGTTTAAAACTAAGATCAATCCGTTTGTCGAAAGTCTAAAAGGAAGTTTTGCATCTCTTAAGGAAAATCTTCAGTTTGAAATTGGTGAAGTTCAAAAAGTGTTTTATGAAATGGACACCGCTTACGAACTGCAACTAATTGAAAAGGAAAAGATTTCAACCGAATATGACCGATTCTTGTCCGAAGTTATCTCGTGTGATGTGCTTACTACTGTAAATGTTAATTATTCAAATGAGCTTACATCTGCGGTGATTAATTGTGATGCTGTGAATATTTGTAATGATATTTGTGATGATGTTTGTGATATTTCTGTAAATGTTGCTGAAACTGTAAATGAGGTAGATAATCATTCTTGTCACGAATCTAACGCTGAGTTTTTAAAGCTACAAGATTCTTATAATTTACTTTCTCAATGCTTTAATCAACTAGAACAACATTGTATATCTTTAGAATTAAAACAACAAGCTCAAAATGAAAATCTTTTGATATCAAATGTTTGTGAAAACGGTGTTGAGACAAGTGACAAGATGATTGCAATTGTTAAGACATTAGAGGAAGAAATCATGAGATTGAAGAGAGAGATATCATCAAAGGAAACATTAAGAATGGAACTAGAGGCCGCAGAGTCTAAAAACCAGGTCTTAGAAATTAGACTATCAACTGTTCTAGGGGAGATGGATCGGACAAGGCAGGGACTATCCGCTCTTTATGGTTCACTAGAAGATCGATTCGCTTTTAATGCGACGCAGCAACAATATTATGTTGAACAACTGAACCAAAAGTGCGAAGAAATCTCTGACTTGAACATCCTGCTCATAGACAAAAATATGGTTTTGGCTGAGTTAAAGGAGACACTTCTTCTCACCCGACAAGAAGTTGTTGATAACTTAGCTACCGACTCTGCACCGTCCACTAGTGCTCCAACAACCAAGAAAGTAGTGCTTTATAAGAATCCACTTCATAAGAGAAACCAGCTTACCTATGATGATTATATGAGGAAGGCCATTAAGCATGTCGATCTTCTTAGGGATATTATAGACGATCTTTATGCCTTAGATCCCTTAAGTAGCGACTATTATTCGGCTCATGAATATGTTAAGCGAGTTCAATATTGCTTGGCTTATTTGCAATACATAGGTACACCAGGTTCTGCACTACTTAATAATAGGCCCATTGCTGTCACTCCATTTAATAAGACTCCAGGAGCGAAACCGTCATTGGCACAATCAAGTAAGACACCTTTAAAATCTGCTGCTAATGTTCCCAATTTGCCTTCTACAGGATTAAAAGAGACTACTAAGGCTAAAGGATCGCCACTCAAGAAAGCTAAGATCAAGCCCTCCACTAGTAGTGCCACAAAGAAGAAAGTAGAAGTCCACAATAGGAATGCTAGTTCAGTTTTAAATAAAACGAATCATGTTAAGACTAAAAGCTCTGCGCCTGTGCAGCAGCCTAAACCATTCGTGAATTCTGATTTAAATTGCTGGAATTGTAATGAATGTATGTTTTCACAGCGTCATGATTTGTGTCTGATTGATCACGTTAATGAAATGAATGCTATTAAGAATGGTCTTGAATGGAAGCCAACGGGTAGAACTCGTGCCCACGTTGGCTGGCAATGGCGTCCCACTGGTAGGACCTTTACTCTCGATGGTAAAATGTGCCCTTTAACTAGGAATGCATCCATTGAGGTTAGGTCTGAGCGTCCTTTAGTTAGGAACACTTGCACTCAAGTAAGGAAACAGCGCCCTTTAATTAGGTCAGCCCCCACTATAGTGCCTATCAGTGTAGAAATACCTCAGGATTTGAGCCAATTAGAATCTACACCACCAATTAAGAAGAAGAAGGCTAAGAAATCTAAGAAACCTAAAATTAGCAAATCTAAGATTATTAAATCTGTACCTGCTAATAACAAGGAACACTCAGATTCCGATACCTCTACATTGTCTTTGTGTGGTGATATTTTCAGGTGGTCCAAATCATCCTGTGGTATTTGGACTCCGGTTGTTCAAAACATATGACCGGAAATCGCTCGATGCTCCGAAATTTCGTCAGCAAGTTTCTTGGTACGGTTAAATTTGGGAATGATCATATAGCAAAGATTATGGGGTATGGTGAATATCAGATTGGAAACGTGACGATTTCTAGGGTATACTATGTTGAAGGTCTTGGTCATAACTTATTCTCAGTAGGACAGTTTTGTGATTCCAACCTTGAGGTTGCTTTTCGACAACACACTTGTTTCATCCGCAACTTGGAAGGAAAAGATTTGTTGAAGGGATCTCGTGGTGCAAATCTTTACACTTTGTCCTTACAAGACATGATGGCCGCTTCTCCAGTATGTCTTCTCTCTAAAGCTTCTAAGACCAAGTCATGGTTATGGCATCGCAGATTATCTCATCTTAATTTTGATGCTATTAATCATCTGGCTAAAAACGAGTTAGTTCGTGGTCTTCCCAAGCTTAAATTTCACAAGGATCATTTATGTTCCGCGTGCTCAAGGGGGAAAAGCACCAAGAAATCTTACAAACCCAAAGCTGAAGACACTAATCAAGAAAAACTTCATCTTTTGCATATGGATCTTTGTGGACCGATGAGAACTGAAAGTGTGAGCGGTAAGAAATTCATTCTCGTCATTGTGGATGATTTCTCAAGGTTTACATGGGTTAGATTTCTACGTACAAAGGATGAAGCTCCGAAAGCTATCATCACTTTTCTGAAGTTCATTCAGGTACGTTTGAATACCACTGTCCGCCGTATTCGTACAGACAATGGTACAGAGTTCGTCAACCAGACTCTTCGTGATTATTATGAAGGAGTTGGTATATCACATGAAACATCCGCTGCACGCACTCCACAACAAAACGGTGTCGTTGAAAGACGAAATCGCACACTTATGGAAGCTGCTAGGACCATGCTTATTTATGCGAACGCTCCATTGTTCTTGTGGGCAGAGGCTATTTCTACTGCATGTTTCACCCAAAACCGTTCTATCATTCGGAAACGCCATGGAAAAACACCTTATGAGCTTCTACATGACCGCAAACCCGATGTTTCATTTTTCCATGTGTTTGGTGCTCTGTGTTATCCAAACATCAATAGTGAGAACTTGGGTAAGCTTCAACCAAAAGCAGACATAGGTATTTTCATTGGTTACTCACCGTCCAAAAGAGCATACCGAATCTATAACCGTCGTCTTGGCAAGATTGTAGAAACTATGGACGCTGATTTCGACGAGCTGACAGCGATGGCTTCTGAGCAACACAGCTCTGAACCCGCGCTTCATGAGATGGGACCCGGTGCTATAAGTTCCGGATTAGTTCCCAACAATCCTACTTCTACATCATTTTTACCACCATCAAGGCCCGAGTGGGATAAACTGTTTCAACCGTTGTTTGATGAATTCTTCGATCCCCCGACTGATGAAGTTCCAGTACCTGTAGTAATTGCTCCAATACCTGAAGTGGTTGCTCAAGTTCATGAACCTTTATCTAATGCATCTACAATTCAAGTTGAACCTGATGCACCTTCACCAAGTGATTCACAAACTACACCTGAATCATCACCCCTACTTGTGCCTAATGATGTAGAAGAGGATACTACTGATCACGACCTGGAATATGCTCACTTGCAAGAGCTTCCTTTCTTTGGTGTAGCGATCCCTGAAAACCCTTCAGCTGCGTCTACCTCAGAAGAAGCTCCATCCATTGTTCACTCCAGACCACCTAGGATTGAAAACCATAGCACTAAATGGACAAAAGATCACCCAATTAGGAATGTTATTGGAGATCTAGATCGACCAGTCTCTACACGCCATCAACTACAAGAGAGTGCACTATATTGTTACTTTGATGCATTTCTCTCTGAAGTTGAACCCAAAAATTGGCAGCAGGCTATGACCCAATCATCTTGGATTGAAGCTATGCAGGAGGAACTCAATGAATTCAAACGACTAGAAGTATGGGAATTAGTTCCTCGCCCTGACAAGGTTAACATCCTTACTTTGTTATGGGTTTATAAGGTTAAACTTGATGAGATGGGTTCCGTATTAAAGAACAAAGCAAGATTGGTCGCTAGAGGATATAAACAAGCCTTGGGTATAGACTTTGAGGAATCTTTTGCTCCTGTGGCTAGATTGGAGGCGATTAGACTATTCCTTGCGTTTGCTGCTCATATGAACATGATCGTCTATCAAATGGATGTGAAGACGGCATTTTTGAACGGTGAACTAAGGGAAGAGGTTTATGTTAGTCAACCGGATGGGTTCGTGAGTACGGAGTCTCCTAACCATGTGTACAAGCTTAAGAAGGCTCTCTATGGGTTGAAACAAGCTCCACGCGCGTGGTATGATCTCCTGTCAACATATCTCATGTCGGAAGGCTTCTCCAAAGGCAAAGTGGACCCCACTCTATTCACTCTCAAGGACGGCAACGACATGCTTCTGGTACAAATTTATGTTGATGATATAATTTTTGCTGCCACTAACATAGAATTGTCTAAACAATTTGAGAAGATAATGTCCACACGCTTTCAGATGTCGATGATGGGAAAAATATCATTTTTCTTAGGATTACAGATTTCTCAGAATCCCAGAGGCATCTTTATTAATCAATCCAAATATGCTCTAGAATCTCTTAAGAAATATAACTTTGAGAATTGTGACCCCGTAGACACTCCAATGGTTGAGAAAACCAAGTTAGATGAAGATAGGGATGGGATTATTGTCGATCCGAAACTTTACCGTGGAATGATTGGCACCCTTCTCTATCTGACTGCTAGCAGGCCTGATTTGCAATTTGCTGTATGCATGTGTGCCCGGTATCAGGCTCGGCCTACCGAAAAGCACTTACATGTAGTTAAAAGGATCTTTCGGTATCTAAAAGGAACACTTCATCGTGGTCTATGGTATCCGAAAGATTCCTCGATTGCTTTAATATCATACGCAGATGCCGATCATGCTGGATGTCAAGATACGAGGCGTAGCACTTCTGGATCTGTGCAACTCCTAGGAGATAGATTGATAAGTTGGTCTTCAAAAAGGCAGAAAAGCGCTGCAATTTCAAGCACGGAGGCTGAATACATCGCCATGTCCGGTTGTTGTGCTCAAGTCCTTTGGATGAGATCACAATTAACTGACTACGGTCTTGGATTTAACAAAATCCCGATGTATTGTGACAACAAGAGCGCCATTGCCCTTTGCTGCAACTATGTTCAACACTCCCGGGCCAAGCACATAGACATTCGCTACCATTTCATCAAGGAGCAGGTGGAGAACGGAGTGATCGAGCTGTATTTTGTCACTACTGAGTACCAGCTGGCGGATATGTTCACCAAAGCCTTAGATCGAGGACGAATCGAGTTTTTGATCGACAAGCTTGGCATGAAATCATTCACCCCAGCGACTCTCAAAGAGTTGGCAGAAGAATCAGCTGAATAGTCGTGGTAAACTATTCAGAGTATCCTTTGGTTGTGATCATGTATATTATCGTACATATATAAACCACAAAAAGAAAATACAAAAATAGAAAACCAAGAAAAACCATAAAAAATATAAAACCAAGAAAAACCATAAAAAATATAAAACCTAGAAAAACCATAAAAATTATAAAATCAAGAAAAACCAAAAATATTTTTCGTTTTAAATCGGGCATGTCTTTTAGTACGGTAATATTTACGGCCTTAGAAATGTCGATCAATATTGACACGGTGCCATAAATAGAGTCCGTATAAAAGTTGTACATTTTTAAAACATGCCCATTATGGCTTGTAGTTATTTCAGACTGCAACCCGGTTTTCATATTAAAGTCACGTATTTCCTTGGAAAACGTTGGCTCAGAACGGGAATTAATTTTCTCGGGCGTGATTTACAAGCCAAATCATGCAAAGGGATCAAGTTTACTTTACAACTTGGTCTAACACGAATTTGTGTACGTCTCAGTGCATTAATTTGTTAAAATAAGAGAAATCTTATTGACACCACGAATCAAACTTTTTCAAGAAATCAATTGGGAAATGTTTTTCATCATCATGTGCCTCGTTAAACAATGACTACAGCTCTTTAAATAGAAAACGGGTCATCGTTTAAGGGGGAGAAAATGTTTCATCATCTTTCACATCAACAAGATCTTCAAAAGTTTTCAAGGAAACTCACAAAGCTTAATGGTTAATGGTTGGATTGCTTTGGCATTTGTAGTGTTGTTGCTTATAAGCTTGTCGTGGATAGTTTGGTGCTTGTGTTAAGTTAATTTAATCACTAAGGCTCGATTAGTTAACATAAGATAGGGTCAAAATGGCTAGTATCAAAACTTGGAATGATTGATTGAAGCAAAAAGAAAAATTGAGGGGGCAAAGTTGACAACTTGTCAAACTTGTGGAAAACTTTGACCTAGTCAAATGTTATCCCCCCCCCCCCCCCGTTTTGTGTCTAATCATTCACTGTTTACATCTAACTTGCCGCCATTGATATCTTTCTACTCAAACTCACGAAAATCAAACAAACAAGTAACAAGAACATTTCAATCTCAGATCAAGATCACAAAAAGGTATTAAATCGGATCTATTTTTCATATACATCAAGTTAATTAACTGATTAAGGTGGAAAATCAATCGAATCAAATTAATGATTAATTAGGGTTTGATTAAATGGGGGTTTTGCTTGGGTTATATTCGGAATAGGTTTAATTACACTGTTTTTGCCTTTAGATCAAATGAATCAAACAGATTAAGTGCCTAAGTAGAAAAACTTGTAACTGTTGACATTTTTTCCGAATAGAACGGTTTTTCCGCATAAGGCAAAAGTTCCGCATAGGGCAAAATTTTCCGCATAGGGCAAAAAGTTCCGCATAGGGCAAAAGTTCCGCATAGGGGAAAATGTTCCGAATAAGGAAAAATGTTCCGAATAAGGAAAAATGTTCCGAATAGGAAAATGTTCCGAATAGGAAAAAAATTCCGAATAGGGCTAATGTTCCGAATAGGGGCAAATGTTCCGAATAGGGATAAAAGTTCCGAATAGGGATAAAGTTCCGAATAGGGATAAAAGTTCCGAATAGGGATAAAGTTCCGAATAGGATAAAGTTCCGAATAGGGATAAAGTTCCGAATAGGGATAAAGTTCCGAATAGGGATAAAGTTCCGAATAGGGATAAAGTTCCGAATAGGGATAAAGTTCCGAATAAGGAATTTGTTCCGCATAGGCCAATGTTCCGAATGGAGAAATTTTTTCCGAATAGCCCAAATGTTCCGAATGGAGGAATTTTTTCCGCATAGCCCAAATGTTCCGAATAGTGCTTTTATTCCGCATAGCCTAATGTTCCGAATAGAGCTGTTATTCTGCATAGCCAAATGTTCCGCATAGGCCTTTATTCAGAATAGGGTTTTTATTCCACATAGGCTAATTATTCCGAATAGAAGATGTTTGAATGATTTCAAAGCTTAAGGGATTATGTCATATGTACAATGCTTAGGTTTAAAGTCATAATGATATTTATACTTGTTTGTATCAACCTTTGTGTTTTATCTTAAGCAGAAACGATGACTAACCCTACCGTACAACAACTACAAGACAACAGAGCCGCCGCCATTGCTGAAGCCAAGACTCTAAAGTTTGTTCCAAACAACTACCGTCTGAAGGAGGTATCTCACTCTACCCATAATGGCTTTAAGGTAGCTACAGCCATGCTTGATAAATCTCACTTCAAGTATGCGCTAAGGAGAAGTGCTTCGGTGCCATATGACTACCTTTACGAGTTCTGGGCTACCAAAGAGAGGACGTCGAACAAGATCACTTTTTCTTTGGACAACAAGCAGCAGACGCTTACTGTGTCCGACTTCAGGAAGATCTTTGGCTTTCGACCGATACTCAAAGGTCTACCATCATACTCACCCAACCCTACCAAGGACCAGATGATGGAGATGTTCACTGCCATTGGATGTCTTGACATTCGAACCCCGTCTGAGTTTACTACTGCCAAAATTGGTCAACCATGGAAAGCTATTTTTGGGATTCTTAGCCGATGCTTGACACCCAAAACAACTGGGTATGATGCTGTTCGTCCACCAATCATCAAGATGTTTTATGGTATGTTTAAAGGTATGGGTATTGATTATGCATCACTGCTGTGGGAGGAGTTTACTTTTCAACTCTTCACTAACACCAAGGGTAAAATTAAAACTTATCAGTACCCTAGGTTTATTAAGTTGATCATCCATTACTTTATGGAAAACGATGCATCCATTAACAAGCTTGCAGGTAGTCGTCACCACATGATAGATGATGATGATTTGGTAGACTTAAGGCAGGAGACTCATTCGAATACGGTTATTCCTGGTCCCATTCCCAGTCATCTTCTGACCGATGAGATCATTGAATCTGATGACTACAAGAACTTGCTCACGGAAATTGAGAAACAACGAGCAAGCCTTCTAGCAGGTGAAGACTCATCTACCACGGTTAAAAGCAAAGGTAAAAGGAAGCAAGCAGATTTACCTGAGCCCAAAACCAAGAAGAAGAAGACAGAGGGTAAGAAGGGAAAGGGTAAGGACTTGATGCGTCTGCGTGACGAAGAAAATATTGCTGATCCTGATATTGAGAAAACTGAGAAACAAATGATGAAGACAGCCATTCAAAGGAGCAGGAAAGATACTGGTGGTAGTGGTTCAGGTGTAAGAGTAGACGTTGAGGATGAGTATATTGAACCTCATGATGTTGATGAGTTTGGGTCACCTGAAAATTATTCCACTTCGAAGGAGCCATCAATCCCTGTTTCTACACCACCTCCTCCACCTACTCAACCTTTAACAACTCAACCTCCACCAACTCAACCCTTACCAACCAAACAGGTTTCTACACCACTTCCTCCACCACCACCAAAGCCCATCCTTAGCACCGCAGTCACAACCGAGCCTATTCCATCAACATCTGCAACATCTGCAACATCTGCAATGGCAGCAATAGTGTTGGGCGAGATGTTGGATAAACATGTGGATGCTCACAAGAGAGAAATGAATGAACTTCGCCAAGAGTTAAATAGAAGAGCTCAAAGTGAAGAAGCATCAAGGAAAGCTCAAGAAGAGTTGATTGCCAAGTTCGCTGCAGACATGGAAGCTACACGTAAAGCTCATGCAGAGGAACTTGCTCAGGTAAAAAGGGATGAAGCTAATAGGCATAAAGCACGAATTGCAAGACTTAAAGCTATTAAGGATGACCTTAAAGAGCAAAACGACGCTCTTGAAGCTACTATTGAGCAGAAAGTAAAAGACTCAGTTGAATCTTTAATGCCTAAACTGCGTGATGACTTGAAGACGCTTGCTGCTGATAACTTGATGATCAAGTCATCCAATCCTTCAGAAGCCGCCTACAAGATCGCATATGACTTGACGGATTTTGAACTGAAGAAGATCCTTAAGGCTCGAATGAAGGAACTTGGTTCGTTTGATAAATCGAGGAAACAACGAGCTCTCTTCAAATCCCTGAATGACGCTATCATGGAGGATGATAGGTTGTTCAAGACGTTTGGAAGTGTGGTACCCTACCACATTCTCCCTGAAGAAGAACGGGAAGAGAGTGACGAAGAAGAGGGCACTGGTGGAGAGGAGGAAGAAGAGGAAGAAGAAGAAGAAGAAGATAAGAATGAGGAGGAGGATGAGGATGAGAATGATGAGGATGATGAGGACGATAGTGATAATGATGATGAAGATGAGGATGAGGATGTTGATGATGATGATGAGGATGGAGATGATGATAATGATGGTAATGATGGTGGTGATGGTCACCAGGAGAGTGTTAAGGGGAGCAATGCGGATAAAGGTGAACAGCGTGAGAAAGGGGATAAAGGCGCCAGCTCAAAGAAAGTGGTTAAGTCTGGCACCAAGTCAAAGAAGGATGCAGCACCAAAGGAGAAGTCTACATCCACGGAATCCAGACGATCGAAGTGGCGCCATGACGTGAATGCCACTACAGGGTCATCTATTCCTGGTACATTTATCCATAAATCAATACCTGTTACCACTAACCCCGTTAGTTCTTGTGTTGTTACTCCTGTGATTGCAGAATCGGTTACCGAACCAGAAACTGCTCAACACTCACCCATCCATGACACTGCTGAAATGCCTGAATCTGAAGCAGATGTTCACGTCTCGACTCCTCTGCAACAAAACCCACAATCCACTGTTCCTGAACCAAGCACAAGGAACTGGGAGGACACGTTGGAAATCGACGAGACTGCTCCACCACAGGCTTGGATCATGGCAGCGGCGCAGTATGATCCGATCACCGACGCCGACAAAGAAGTCTTGTACCTTCGTATCCGAAGTCCGATTGACTTATGTGTATTTCTTGCTCATGAGTATAAGACTTCGGTTACTCCATCATTGGTGAAGAAAGTACTGAAGGATAAAAGACTTCGCGCCAAAACCCGGTTGCCCCAAATGGAGTTCGAATATTATGCCGAGGAGATCCTGAAGGCTCTAAATACCGTTCAACGGCCAGGTCTTCATGAATCAGAAAGAGCTCCACCTCCAATGGATCAAGATAATCAGATTGCTCTCGACTTCTTTGTCACCAATGATCTGGTGTATCTACTGAAGGGGTCATCAAAGTACGCAACATCCCTGACATTGCTGAAAGCTGCCAACTGGGGGACAATACCCTTCATCGAGGAAAAGGTAAACCGACTCTGGGTCCCTAAGATAAATCGTAATTATGATATGTATGCTGTCATAGGTGCATCTCATTGGGACGAACGAGTCAGAAGGGCGTACAGGTGTTGCTGCTTAGTCAATTCTGGAAGCTCAGTTAGATCCGATATCCGCATCTCCAGCATTTTAGGGATGAAAACAGAAGCCAAGAATGGCTACTATCATGTGACGGAGATTCGCTTGAAAAGGGAGGATGACAGGGAATACAGAATCCAGCAGGGAGATTTTTCCATCATTCGCCTTGAGGATATCGAAGATATGTTGCTTCTGATGACCAGAGATCAACTGACACATATTCCTCGTGAAGACCTGATTGCGTTGAATACAGCACTTCGCATGTTCACACGAAGCGTTGTCATCAAAACACGAGTTGAAGATCTTCAATTGGGAGTCGAAAGCTATCAGAGGAAGCTCAATTTAACCCGTCCTGTGAACCAAGTGTTACCTCAACATGTAGCAAGATGTCCCTATACCGGCATTTCTGTTCCGAATTCCGGCATCTTCTACTTGAACAGTCGAGGATTGATGAAGTTTATGAGGGTGGGGGAGCTCCACAAGTATAGTGATGGCACTCTTATACAAGTCAGAGACAAGTTGGAGCATCTGAACTCGGGTGGGACTTTGCCAGAAATGACGGAGGATTGGCATCCAGGTTACCGGCAGATGGCGAAGTATGTCATCAAGAAGATCGATCAGAAGCTCCGTGAACGTAGATTGATGAGGAGCTTGGAAAGATTTGTGGGTGGTAGACCATATGGAGTGCACTACAGGACACTGCAACGATCCATCTGAAGGGTCGTACATTTCAGGTCACTCTGTATTGGTATTATTTGTGAATATGTATATTTGTGAATAATGTGCGTTAATGGCTTGTTGTAGTGTTAAAGTATGATAATTTTTCAAGAATTTCTCACGAGATTCTAAATCTTTCAAAATATATCATATTAAAGCACTACAACTACCCCTTATTAACTTAAGGGGGAGCAATCAGTTGTTCTATGGCCAAACAACAATTTCATTTTTACCCAAAGACCGGTTAATCCATTCAATATCCCAAATATTAATGGTTAACATTTTGGATAAGGGGAGAAAATGGGATTAAGGAGACGTAAATGATACTTGGCTAAAAGATGAAAAAGACTTAAAGATTATCCAACTTAATATGTGTAAAGCACGTGTTAAGGGGGAGCGTTTTTGATGAACAAAACACCTAAGGTACAAAACTTTTGATTTCAATATCACAAGTACTTTAGGTGATTTTCAATGATTTTTCATGGTGGCAATTCCTTCCCAAAACACGCTTAATTCACGACGGATGTGGTGACAAAAGGGTGGTAGGAATAGGTTTAGTCCAATGATTCATCAGAGCCGATGGAATCTTCCCAAGGACAATTCCCTAGTTAGAATTAGAAGTCCTAGGAAAGATGGAGAAAGAATGTGAACGTAGCTGAATGCCGACCAAGTACTTAAGCTAGCACTGGAACAATCACAACAAGGTGCTAGTGATGACGTATTGGTAAGCATTGAAGGGGTTGAAGAATGAAAAAGAAATGTAAAGATAAAGGGTGTAAAGAAAGAAGCCCTCCTTACAACTTTAGGCAGAAACCGGGTCAATACATATGCTATTGAGGTCATTTTTGCTAATGATTCTCGGTATTGAAGAAAGACATCATGGACCCAGTGATGCAATGCACAACCCTTCCCCAGCTAACTCAAATATCTCTCAAAAGGTATTTGTTTTAATCACACGGAGATCAACACGTTATCTACTGGTTTATTCACTCCGAATAGACTGGTATTGAAAAGGTGGCACTCCTCTCCAGCCATCGCTCACTAAATCAAAACGCACAATCGAGTCTAGAGCCAAGAGATCATCAAAAGTCTCATTAGGACACTTTCCATTTATTCCTTGCTTTCTCACACACTGTGAAAAGTAAGAGATTTTCATGAGTCCTACGCAGTATTCCTGTAATATTGCCAGAACATCCGAGTAATACGCAAGTATTACAATGAAGATGGAAATCCTGCTTGAGCCAACATCAAACAAGCTCATGGTAGGTTACACGTGCGGTTCTTTTAGAACCAATCTTGTGAAAAACTGGAAGGTAACAGTGGTTTAATTCTTAATTGAACTTAAACTCGTTCCAGGCCTCTTCGCATTATCATAAGATCTTGCCAGAACACTCAGAGTGACTCTTTATTGACCACAGTGACGAGTGGAAATCCTTCTAGTGTCAACATCAAACAGCACTTGGTAGGTAACGCGCAAGATTCTTTATGAATTGAGCTCGTGACAACTGGAAAGCAACGATGGTGAAAATCTTAATTGAAATTCACTTGTTCCAGGTTTCATGAATTGACGGCTTTTTAATCACAAGGATAATTTATCCAAGTGATTCACTCTTTATGTTCGCAGTCAGCTTTGGACGGTCGAATAAAGAGAACGGGTTCACCCGCGAAATCCTGTCAGGAAGTTACTTAATTGAAACTATCCGTCACGGGTACGATATCTAATATCGTCCAACGGTCTTCACCGACCGGAGGTAAAATGCTACCGAATTAGAATAAAATGTTCAAAGCCATTTTATTCGTGTCGTTGCTGTGTACCTGCTAAAGACGGTGGCGTTGCTGTGTACCTGTTGAAGACGGTGGCGTTGCTGAGTACCAGTAAAGACGGTGGTGTTGCGGTGTACCTGGAAAAGTCGTTTCCACATGCTTATGTCTTTTGCAACAAAGTTCAGCAAAAATTCAAGAAAGCACAAGATGAAGTCTTCCGCTGTACCAAACTCTGAAGCTTTCGAGAATTCAACAAAAAGACGTAAGTGTGTGGAACATGAAGTCACGAGGAGGCAAAGTTCACAAGAAAGGCAAAGATCGCACGTGAAAGGCCAAAGAACAATGCTCTCAAGTCAAAGCCAAAAAGATCAAATCAACATATTCACAACAAAAGAAAGAAAAGAAGAAAAGACTACGAGCTAAAGAACGAAGACTTAGTATAGTATGCTAGGTTTAGAACTTTGTAAACGTGGAGTGACCTCCCTTAGGGGGAGATTGTTAGAAATACGTTTTTACGTATATTAGAAGTATCGGTCACTCCACAATAATATTCATGTTGTAATAGCTCGTAGTTAGATAATAGTTGTTATTTGCTTATTAACTTAAGTAAGAACCGGTCCATGGGCTTGTCATGGACCGGCCCAAGCCCAATGTTTAGCTTGGACTATAAATACCCCTTTCCACTAAGGAAAGGGGTTGGTTGTTGTTTCATTCACTTTTCATAGTAATAAAATCTTCCATATATTTCTCTCACTTTCTCTCTCTAGTTTCTCTCACTAGAAAAACATCAACCCACTTCATAGATTCATAGGTTATCAATTTCTACAATAAGTATCTGCTTACTAAATACATAGCTGGTTTATGTCATGTCTTAGCTTATTTTATGTGTTCTTACCATGTTTTACTATTTCTAATCCTTAAACTGTGTTAAATCTTATATTTTGTTTAATCTGATTAAGTATTTCTGGTATTTCATGTGTTATTATTATTACTGTGTAATAATAAGTAACTTTCCAAAAATAGCAGGTTTCCTAAAATAGAAAGTTTCCAAAAATAGAAAGTTACCAAAAAATAGAAAGTTTCCAAAAATAGAAAGTTTCCAAAAATAGAAAGTTTCCAAAAATAGAAAGTTTCCAAAAATAGATTTACTACTTAAAATAGATAAGTTTCTAAAAATAGAAAGTTTCCATAAATAGATTAGCTGCCTTAATTAAATAAGTTCCCATAAATAGATTAGCTGCCTGAAATAAATAAGTTTCTAAAAATAGCTGGTTTCCATAAGTAAATTAGCTGCCTTATTTAATTAAGTTTCTAAAAATAGAAAGTTTCCATAATTAGAAATAAGCTGGTTAAATAAGCTAAGTATATAAGCCTAAGTGTTTTCATGATTATTTTCTAAGTCATATGATATAATGTATAGTTTAATAATTATTTCATGTAATTTAATTAAACTATAGGTTATAATATTTAATTAAAGTATGACATGTTTTTAATTAAATAAGTTAAATACTTAGGTTAAAATATGAATTATTATATGTTAATAATATAACCTAAGTTATGTTAATTAATTTATTATATCCATGGTTTTAAAATAATTAATTAATTATAAGTCTTAAATATATAAATACTTAGGTTATAATAATTTCATGATCATTAGTAATTAAATAACCTAAGTCATGTTATTAAATTAATCACATCATTTTATTAATTTAATTTTAACATAAGTTCATAAACATAAAAAAAACTAACATACACCATGAACCGGATCTAGGCTAAAAACATGAACCGGACATGAAATCGACACCGTACCCCGAACCAACTCGGGGTACCCCGTGTTTACCTTGCTGCCGTGGGACCCACACGCACCAACCAAGACCATATGGTCTTGGTGGTGGTCAGCTTGGCAAACCGAAACCCCTTCGGGTTCGGTTGCAGCCTGCGGCCAAAACAAACACCCCTTAAAAACAACCCTTTGATTTAATTTAACACCAAAACATGTTAGATCTATGATTAATTGTTATGTTTTTATAAAAACATCACATGTTCATACTTAATAAAAAGATTAAATTAAAAGAAAAGGTTTAAAAAGGTTTTACCGAATTCGTGGATCAAGAGAACGAAGAACAAACACGATCAATCACCAAATCTTCAAGATCAAAGATCAAAAATCACCTTGTATGGTGTTCTTAGGGTGGCGGCACAAAGGAGAAGGAGAGGAGGGTTTTTAGGTTTTTGCTAAAAATCTTCTGTAAGTTGTAAATGAGTAGTGAAAATCCCTTAAACCCCTTTTAGTAAAATTTGATGGGCTAAGCCCATCCTCCCTCCCTATTTCGTGGTAATGGGGCCCACAAGGGGTAACCCGAATGTTTTTCCGTGTCTAAAATATTGGTGTGTTCTCGTGTTCGTGTTTTACGTGTTTTAATTAGTTATCGATCGTGACTTAATATATTTATTCGTGTTCGTAATAAATATATATACGTAACTAATATTAGCCCGTGATTTAATTACGTTCATGATTTCATGATCGCATGTTCGTGATTAATTATTGTTAAATAATTATTACGTGCTCGTGCGTAGTAAATACTTATCGTGTTCTAACACGTACGTAATACGTAAAATCCTAACACGTAATCGTAAACATGCTATATTAGGAAAGTCTTAATCTAGTACGTATGATCTTAAGGGTACTATTCATGGTAAAAGTATGTGAGTTTTACACAAGGAGAGCAAATTAAGAATCTGCAAAGCCAAATTATCAATTTTAAAGGAGATATCACTAAGCAAGGCAATGATATTCGATCCGAGCTTCGACATGATATACAAACCTCCTTCAGTACTCAAACAAATGATTTGAAGAATATGCTGGCTAGTTTCTTACCAACTCCTCAACCCTCTACTTCGGGCTCTCTTTGTCACACCCCACCATGGCGGAATGTGGGGCGCGACGTATGGATATCATCACAATAATAGCGTGTCTATAGAGATAACTAAATGAAATGGAAATATCATAAATGGTGACATAATGTCATGAAGATATCTCATACAATGTAGGCGTCTAGATAAGTAGGTAACATGTCTACCTCTTACCAAAGACATACAATTAACAAATAACAAACATATAGGTGTCTACAAAGTATCACTTATTCAAACATAAATAAAGTCTAAGAGGAAAAGGGGTTCCTCCAAATGCAATCCTAAGCCTCCAAAGCTATCCACTCCTATTCTCACGCTTAACCACATTCTCACCTGAAAGAGACACTAAAACACGTCAACATAAAGTTGGTGAGAGTCATAGGTTTAGACTCCAACGCCAAATCAGTTATAAGCTGTGAATAACAACCATCAACAAAATAACATATGGACAATGTGTTACAATTATGCATTAACAACTACCATTCAAGATTAACCATACAACCACAATTCCAAGACACCAAGCCTTACCAATAACCACAGTTTCTAAGGCTCCCAGCCTTACCAATAACCATGGTCTCATAGGCGCCCATACACCTATGAACCAATCCCAAGGCCCCGCCTTGTCAACATCCCCTTGGTACCAAGTCAAACCATAATAACAATCAAGAATCGCATAACAGTTAGTCACATAAGTGTACACACAAGTCCATCACAAACCATAAAAACATTCACAACACTAATTACAAAACCATACAGTGTCTCTTCCATCCCATCTAGAAATCAAAACAATTATACTCATAAAGACATTGGACTATGAAACTCACATGGACAAGCTTCTCCAAGTACCCGTGCTCTAGCAAATATCTAAACACACAAACATATACAATCAAGACATGAACCACATACCAAAATGGCTCATCAATCTATGATGGATATCTAACCTTCTCCTACAACTTAACCCCATTTATATGCCATAAAAATCTCATTACATCCCTCTATAAAGCCCTTAACTTAGTTTAGTTGTTAACTCGTCCCTTTAACATTTAACCCAAAACAATCCCATTTTTATACCTTAAACTATGGGCCGAACACCCCCTTTACCAAAATAACATACCCTGTAAAGGAAACCCTATTTCCTTACATGTGTTAGATAACTCTCCTATTTGACCTCAACCTTAAAGCTACTGTTAAGTCGTCCATATATATATATATATATATATATATATATATATATATATATATATATATATATATATATATATATATATATATATATATATATATATATATATATATATATATATATACTTTTACCTATCCATAAATTACTGATTTTGAACATATGAAAAGTTTGTTATGATCAGAGGGTCTTACCCTAACCCATATGTTTAGCCCTCCTACAGATCTTTTATTTAATATATAATCTAAGTCTCATGTTCGTTTGAAGGTTCCAATATAACCCTAAGTACCCCAAACAATTCAAAACATAAAAAGAAAACAGGCTGATCCAAAAACTGTTTTGACACCCAACTGATGTAACCTGTTTTTGACCCACTTCCAGACCTCCAATTTAGTTCTCGTTTCTTGTATTTGAAAGCCAACTCAATTAAATTTCCAGGGACATAAGATTCTAAAATTAAAAGTTTGTAGAACTCTAGATATGATCATAACAATGACACAAAAATTCTGCCCAGTTTTTAATGACGAGTTTAACATGATTAACCTAATTAATTACCATCACCATGTTTATTTATGAACCCCAACTAATCTAAGCATGATTATGTCATTAAATATACAGATTTAATAATTAACCTAACCCTAAATCCATCATGTATTGATTAAGAATGAATTAAAAAACAATTTAATTAAAAAAAGATTGAAGGTTTTTACCTTAGAATTAATGGAAGACAAAAATTTTATGACAACCCTAAACTCCATTGATAACCATCGTGTGTTTTTTTTCCTCCAGGGATTATGGGGTATTTTGTTTTAATTAAAATATTATATGGTTAAACAAAATAATCATAACCCAATTATAAAAGCCTTGTTTCCTTTTTTATTTTTTTCCTTTTTCTTTTCCTTTTCTTGCGTCACATAACCGACCCAACACCCCTAATTTTCGTTTTTTTCTTTTATTTTATTTATTAATGTATTATTAATTTTACCTTAAATTACCTTAATTTAGTTCAGCTCCTAAAGCCTCCAAAATCTCAAAAACCGTAAAACTAGTCAGTTTTTTACGCGTATACCGTAAAAGACGTAAAAATATACAGTTTTATAAAAACTCTTGAAATATGAAATAAACTAATTAACTAAGTCCTAAATGACTTAAAACCATCCCCAAAAATACTCCCGTGACTAAAATACCTCATCCGAGACCTCTAAATGCTAAACCTTAAATCGTAAAAATACGATTTTCTATAATACATATACGTATACGTAAAACCACTAAATAACACCATCTCATTTCATAGTCACCACCATGTGAGCTCATGAACATGAAATCATCACACATCGTTTCACTCACAAGGTACCCCGTACCGGAAACGATATCCAAACCACAATCTATACACACCAATTAGCACATAAACACGTAAAGACACGTAACTAGCACAAAATAAAACTAAGTGACGAACCTCAAAACCGCGGTTGTCACATCACTCCCTCCTAATAGAAATCTCGTCCTGAGATTTACTCTTTAGGATAAAACACATCATTAGCAAACAACTGAGTATACTTGTTCTAAATGTACTCCTCTCATTTCCACGTGAACTTTAGTTCAAGTCTCAAATTACCACATATACTAACCAATAATATTTAAATTCATTGCCAAAGTCTTGACCTCACAGTCAATAAATCTCACGAATGACTCTTTGATAAAACAAACTCTTATTAACACAAATCTCGAATAACCGTACATGCAAATATGTATTCTCAAACAATATTTACCAATCTTAATAAACGAAATATAACATGTATACCACTCATTTCCCCCAGGTAATTCTATGCTCATAAGCTACTGGTCCGATCTTTCTAAAGATCATAAATGGACCTACAAAACTCTACATCAACTCTTCTATCTTACCAAAACATACCACCCGTTACTATGGGTGAAACTTCCTACATAACTTTTCACTAACTCTAGTGGTTTCCTCCTTTTCTAGATAGCATCCCTTGTTTCTCTCATCCTTTCCACAAACACCATTACCACATTAGTAGCCTCTTTTACCAATTCTAGTCCACAATGGGGACAACTCACCCTATCCATTCATATAGTGCCTCAAATGGCATTTATCGACTTCTAGTATGATAACTATCATTATATGAAAACTCATCCATCGCTAACGAGTTTCCTAACTCCCTTTAAATCAATCACTCATTCCCTCAGTGTAACTCCTAAGGTTGTATAAATATCTCACTTGCCCATCCTTTTCCAATTAGCTGGATATACTCATATCTAATCATGTTCATCAACTCCCTTTAGTCCGTACCCAAAACTACTTAAAAATTCCAATTTCCTTACAAAGTGACCTATGAAGGTCTTTCACATATCCATTAGTTCATCACAACAAGGCTCTTCCAGTCCAAATCAACTTATGATCTATACACATCACCAAAAGGACGGTTATCTCGGTTAGTCTATCAACTGCCATCCAAACCCATGCTACAACTACTTCCATTAAATTTGGATAGCTCATTAGTAGCACCTATATACTTCTTTCTCACTTTTCTTCATGATTTTTTTAAACTCAACACTTCCTTTATACCTACACAATATCTTACCTTCAAGGTCATATTGCTCCTCATCTTGTCTCAGTTAGACCAAGCCCGTCGTCCCTATGGCACATCACACCAAACTCCTCATCCATTCGATTATCGATACTAAGCCTCCCAATCAATCAGTATAGGTCAGTGCCATTTCCTTTTCCACACTACGACAGTATTAGCCTGCTTTGTGCTTTATTCTACTCATTAGGCTCTACCAAAGTTTTACCTTCGGTTCCTATCTCGACCTATTTCATTCATGCTTCACTTCTATACACACTTCCTTCTTCTTCCTCACCTCATACCATACATCACGATGTGATGCTTCCCGTCTATCAAGTCATCTATACGCCAAAATTTTCCAAGTAGCTTCACTTGTTTTTCTCACAACCAGTTCTCCTACTCCCTCCTATTTCATGTGATTCCATGCGGATCACACTCTCATCTTATACCCACATTAGTTTCCATTTGTCTAAACTAAGCCCTATTCTAAATTATTACTCAAGTATCATACTTCTATTATGATCTTGCACCTAACATGAGGTACTTTCAGTCATCATCTTCTAGGAATACTTGGTTCTCTCCTTCTATGGTTCTCCCATATTCCTACACTATCCCGTCCAACAAAAATTCCATACTCCATTCATCAAATCTATAGAAATCACTAGTGCATTGGATAATGCATAGCTATCTCTTCCAAAGATCTTTCATAACACCTTCACAAAACCGACTCTCTAATCACTTCTCCACGAAAATTATTCAGCTCAGCTTCACTTCTCATCCCTCGATATTGATTGCCACAAAAATTCTATCCGCGTAGTCACTCGACTCCCCTTGTTACTTCCACGAGTTCTTAATCTCCCATGTCATGTATTCACTTCATCACGATCCACTGGTTCAGCTCTTTGTAGCTCTACTCCGATACTCGATCTGCCCTTCTTCGTCACGAACCATACGTAAATTTCCCATCATAGTGCTTGTCACCTTTCCAGTCCTTGCAACTTTTGTGACTCCTTCGAAATCTCTTGCATCCTTCTTGCAGCCGACACGAAGTCCTTTCAGCTCCTTGCTTCGCGATGTAGCTCTTTACGCACTCCTTCTCGTCTCCATGATGTTACCTAGGAACTTCACACTACATGTAGCTTCTAACTTCAACTTATCTACCACAATATTTCTAAAAGTACTTCAACCCCTCAATGGCTCACTCTTCCTTACTTGTTGTACTCACCATTAATCATCCTCCTACTAATTATTCTTTCACATCCATGTTTTCCTTCACGTGTCTACTACTACCTTGCCTCCATAACTATACCAATTCCCTTGCGTGTTATTTGCCCTATCTTTCCATTAGTAGAAACTTTCTACTCTACCCTCACATCCGCTAGTACTTTCGTAAATCTCCTAATGGTACCTCAACCAAATTTTCATAGCATGACATCTCGTTCCCACGACCAGTCAACTAAATTTAATTACTCCCTTATTCCCTTAACCAATCTAAGTTTCCAAACTCCACAAATCTTAATCATTCCTTCAACATAACCTTTAAACAAAACACATCTCTCCATTCTAATATCTAACCATAAGTAATACTACCCAACTCTATCCTCTCATCCTAACGTTTCTACAACCGCATAACTACATCAACCATGACGTGTAACAAAAGAATTCCAAACAATCGTATCCCAATAAAATATAGGGTAAAACGAACCCTAGCTAAAACAACTGAAAACAAAACAATGTAATCCGAAAGGTCAATGGAGTATGCCAACAACGAAAAATTTAGAATCTTCACGATTAGTATTACCAAATCTCGATACCTTAGAAAATTTTAAAATTTCGTCCCAATTAGTTACTTCTCATAAGAACCAAACTCCAATACTACTAAAATTAATCATACTCATTTTTAACCATAAACTCATCCTTTACTTCATCATTTTATCAAGATATCAACTAGTTAGTATACTACAATCTTATTCTAACCATTATCTTGTGTACCCATATTAAACTTATTTCATTTGTTATTATGAAACCAATACATGTTTATAAAATACACTGTTTTTTTTCTTCATTTTCTTCTATATTATTATCATTATTATTATCATTATTATTATTATTATTATTATTATTTTATATAATCCATTTAGGTTGGTTATAACTAAACTACTACTTGTTTACAAGGTGTGGTGTTATTATTATCATTACTATAATAAAATCTCCTTTTTTTACTCTTTCCTTCTTAGTTAAATTCTTCTAAAACTTTAACTCCACTTAAGAAAATTATTGTAAAATTTCTTTACCCCTTTAAAATGTATTATCACATGCTACATAGAAAACTAGTTCAATTATTTTCAAGACAATTTTTTTTTATAACTTACTACTACAACTAAAAAAAATGTAAGTTACGATATCATACCATACACTTACAAATTATTTTCAAAACCGTTTTCCTATAATTAGCCAGACTTATTTGCAAGAAAATTTAGTAGTTCTCATTAATCAAAATACATACCCGAATGTAGACACACATCAAAAGACTCAAAACGTCGTTGGAACTCCATCAAACTCCAGCACCGTAAAACACGAGCAAACACAAGGTACGTTCAAGTTATAATAACTATTGAACAACCATATATTATAACTTAACACATACTAGCATATATACATCCGCATATATATACCTATTAAATCACCCAAAACATACTCGTTACCATACATGTCAAATCAACCAATAGCGTCATACACTCATTTTGTTTTTTTACGAGTAACCACCATCTTACAACAAGGCACAAAACCCATCACTAAAACCGGTCCATATCGTGTGACCCCATAATCACACAACATGACTATAACTCAAAACGTATAACACACTAAAAAATAGCCATATCGTAGGCAGCCGTTACATAAATCAATATATTATACATATACTCAAAATCCACATCTCATCATATACAAGCATGTACTAACCCTCTTTCATGCAATCATACTTGAGAACCCGTTGAAGTTGTGGTACTTGTATAACTATGTTGGCCACCATACTTATACAATTACCCCTTCCCCAATGCACTCCCTCCTATGATGACACTTATAAGAATCAATACAACATATAACACATAAATTCAACTACTCACATAAGTTCATAACCACATAACCAATAAGGTCCAAAACGTCATCTATTAAAATAACATAGTCAAAGTCTTGGAATACATAAATCCATAGTATAGCTAAAACAACATAGACAAACTCCAACACAACATCATAATCAGTTATAAGTCATGTCGCCCATAAGAATGGAAACAACTTAAAATCCTCCTTATCCACATACTCCTAGTAACTCGAATCACCACATGATTCTTAGAGAACATGATTTAAACATCAAAAGAAAACTCATACATTATATATTCAAAAATAACTAAACAATTATAGTGAAAGTAATTCATATATCAAAAGTAACACAGAAATTAACAAGTGACAGTATGGGCACTACAATACAACTCATACTAGTCAAAACTCACAGAAAAACAAATCAACAATACTCAGGAAATGCATTCAAGACCATACACATAATCCTATGACGCCTATATGCAACGATCCTTAAGCTATAGACTAGGTTAGGCAACCTAATTCTCTATAACCATTGTCTCTTGATACCATTCTGTCACACCCTACCATGGCGGAATGTGGGGCGCGACGTATGAATATCATCACAACAATAGCGTGTCTATAGAGATAACTAAATGAAACGGAAATATCATAAATGGTGACATAATGTCATAAAGATATCTCATACAATGCAGACGTCTAGATAAGTAGGTAACAGGTCTACCTCTTACCAAAGACATACAATTAACAAATAGCAAACATATAGGTGTCTACAAAGTATCACTTATTAAAACATAAATAAAGACTAAGAGGAAAAGGGGTTCCTCCAAATGCAATCCTAAGACTCCAAAGCTAGCCACTCCTATTCTCACGCTTAACTACATTCTCACCTGAAAGAGACACTAAAACACGTCAACATAAAGTTGGTGAGAGTCATAGGTTTAGACTCCAACGCCAAATCAGTTATAAGCTGTGAATAACAACCATCAACAAAATAACATATGTACAATGTGTTACAATTATGCATTAACAACTACCATTCAAGATTAACCATACAATCATAATTCCAAGGAACCAAGCCTTACCAATAACCACAGTTTCCAAGGCTCCCAGCCTTACCAATAACCATGGTCCCATAGGAGCCCATACACCTATGAACCAATCCCAAGGCCCCGCCTTGTCAACATCCCCTTGGTACCAAGTCAAACCATAATAACAATCAAGAATCGCATAGCAGTTAGTCACATAAGTGTACACACAAGTCCATCACAAACCATAAAAACATTCACAACATTATTTACAAAACCATACAGTGTCTCTTCCAACCCATCTGGAAGTCAAAACAATTATACTCATAAAGACATGGGACTATGAAACTCACCTGGACAAGCTTCTCCAAGTACCCACGCTCTAGCAAATATCTAAACACACAAACATATACAATCAAGACATGAACCACATACCAAAATGGCTCATCAATCTATGATGGATATCTAACCTTCTCCTACAACTTAACCCCATTTATATACCATAAAAATCTCATTACATTCCTCTATAAAGACCTTAACATAGTTTAGTTCATAACTCGTCCCTTTAACATTTAACCCAAAACAATCCCGTTTTTCATACCTTAAACTATGGGTCGAACACCCCCTTAACCAAAATAACATGCCCTGTAAAGGAAATCCTATGCCCTTACATGTGTTAGATAAATTTCTTATTTGGCTTCAACTTTAAAGCTACTGTTAAGTCCTCCATATATATATATATATATATATATATATATATATATATATATATATATATATATATATATATATATATATATATATATATATATATATATATATATATATATATATATATATATATACTTTTACCTATCCATAAGTTACTGATTTTGAACATATGAAAAGTTTGTTATGATCTGAGGGTCTTACCCTAACCCATATGTTTGGCCCTCCTCCAGATCTTTTATTTAATATATAATCTAAGTCTCATGTTCATTTAAAGGTTCCAATATAACCCTAAGTACCCCAAACAATTCAAAACATAAAAAGAAAACAGGCTGATCCAAAAACTGTTTTGACACCCGACTGATGTAACCTGTTTTTGACCCACTTCCAGACCTCCAATTTAGTTCTCGTTTCTTGCATTTGAAAGCCAACTCAATTAACTTTCCAGGGACATAAGGCGAAAATTAAAAGTTTGTAGAACTCTAGATATGATCAAAACATTGACACAAAAATTCTGCCCAGTTTTTAATGACGAGTTTAACATGATTAACCTAATTAATTACCATCACCATGTTTATTTATGAACCCTAACTAATCTAAGCATGATTATATCATTAAACATACAGATTTCATAGTTAACCTAACCCTAAATCCATCATGTATTGATTAAGAATGAATTAAAAAACAATTTAATTAAAGAGATATTGAATGTTTTTACCTTAGAATTAATGGAAGACAAAATTTTTATGACAACCCTAAACTCCATTGATAACCATCGTGTGTTTTTTTTCTTCCAGAGATTATGAAGTATTTTAGTTTAATTAAAACATTATATGGTTAAACAAAATAATCATAACCCAATTATAAAAGCCTTGTTTCCTTTTTTTTTCCTTTTTTTTTCTTTTTCTTGCGTCACATAACCGACCCAACACCCCTAATTTTCGTTTTTTTCTTTCCTTTTCTTTATTAATGTATTATTAATATTACCTTAAATTACCTTAATTTATTTCAGCTCCTAAAGCCTCCAAAATCTCAAAACCGTAAAACTAGTCAGTTTTTACGCGTATACCGTAAAAGACGTAAAAATATACAGTTTTATAAAAACTCTTGAAATATGAAATAAACTAATTAACTAAGTCCTAAATGACATAAAACCATCCCAAATATACTCCCGTGACTAAAATACCTCATCCGAGACCTCTAAATGCTAAACCTTAAATCGTAAAAATACGATTTTCTATAATACATATACGTATACGTAAAACCACTAAAAACACCATCTCATTTCATAGTCACCACCATGTGAGCTCATGAACATGAAATCATCACACATCGTTTCACTCACAAGGTACCCTGTACCGGAAACGATATCCAAACCACAATCTATACACACCAATTAGTACATAAACACGTAAAGACACGTAACTAGCACAAAATAAAACTAAGTGACGAACCTCAAAACCGCGGTTGTCACACTCTTCCTTCAAATACCGTCACCAACCCAAGAGAGAATGTGAGTGCTATTACTACACGCAGTGGAGCAACCTTAGTAGGACCATCTATCCCTCCCCCAGTTACTCCATCTACACCTCCTCCACCACCATTTATCCCTCCTACTCCCACGCCTAGTATTAGTTCTCCATTACCGTCTCCACCTATGCATGAAGAAGCACCCAAGAAGAACCCTTCACCAACCCCACCTTCAACCTATAAACCCAATATCCCTTATCCTTCTCGCTTAGACAAGGCCAAACTACAAACCAAGGATGACATTCATGTGTCAAACTATTTGAAGAAGATTTCAGGACTGACCATCACCTTTAGCCTTGTTGAAGCTCTAGCCCAAATGCCTAAATTTGTTAAGATGTTTAAGGAATTGTTTAATAAGAAGGAGAAGATTGCCGAGTTTGTTAATACTCGATTGAATGAAAATTGTTCTGCCGTCCTTCTTAAAGAACTTCCGGAGAAACTTGGAGATCCCGGTCGTTTTGTGCTACCATGTACTTTTCACCAAACCGAAGAATTTACTGCCTTAGCCGATCTCGGGGCAAGTATAAATCTGATGCCTTTAAGTGTTTGGAAAAAGTTATCATTACTCGATCTTACTCCAACAAAGATGACTCTTGAGCTAGCAAATCACACTCTCGCTTACCCCGTTGGTATTGCCGAAGATGTGTTCATTAAAGTTGTCACCTTCACTTTCTCGGTCGACTTTGTTGTTGATGATTATGAAATGGACCCTCGTATTCCATTAATACTTGGTCGGCCATTCTTGAGAACCAGAAAAGCCTTAGTCGATGTTGCCGAAGGTGAGTTAATCTTAAGAGTCGGGAATGATGCACAAGTTTTTAAAATGGGGAAGATCACAACCAAACCCAATGGAAGAGAATCAGCGAATATGATTAATGTGCTTGATGATTTTGTCGTCTACAACAATCCTCTATTCGATTCTTGCTATGATAATCTACTGTTCAAAGATAATGTGGATGATTCTCTCTCCAATTTAGATTCCCCACCAATTTATGATTCTCCATCGATCTATGATGCCTATGATGATAATTCTAGTTACGATGGGGATGATTATGATAATTTTGTTTCAGAGTATCCAGACATGCCAACTTAAGATGAAATTTATGATGTCATTACTCTCTCGAGTGATTCTTCACATGATAACCTTGCACCTACTTTTGATGAAGATCCTCCGCCAACAACACTTGATCCTACTTTGGATGACTACTCATTTGAGGAAGACTTCGCTACTTTTCTCAAAACTTACTTCCCAAATGAGAGTGATGCTCCTCCTTTGGATATGAAGAAACCCGTTTCAAAGGAGAAGAAGCCGGAAGACACCGATATCCACAACACCTATGTCTTGACACCTCTCTGTCCACCTTCTGAGGATGAGATTGTGAGATTTATGAGCGGATCCTCTTCAAGGTCCACTGAGCCTGAGTGTTATTTTCCCCTAAAGGAAAAGGTGTTCGATCCTGGTATTGCAATTTGCATGCCATCTCAGTATCCATTTGATGAAATAAAAGGAAAGATTTTTGGAACTTTTGGAGATATGCTTGACCCTTCTCACACTGTCTACCACTGTGCTCAATCTTTGCTTAAGGGAACCTTGCCTACTCTTCTTTGGCTTGCCTTGTTCGCCTTAAGCTTGTGCTATTTGACGGACGAAAACCATGTCTTTGATCCCGGTGGATGTGTTTCAAGCTTCTTCCTATGCTAATCAAGGTTGAGTCAGGCTCACGACTCGGTTAACAAAAACAAGCGCTTCTCGGAAGGCAACCCGAGTATCTATCCTTTTTCGTTTGTTTTTATAATAAGTGTAGGGGGAGACCCTAGTATGTGTTTGTTGTTTTCTTTTTATCATGTGCAGGGATTCGAGTTTTCAAAGATCCATTCTTGATGACTTTTGACGACCCGTGATTCCGTGTACCCATCTTCACGGTTCTATCCTAAACTCTTTTGATTCATTATTGTATCATTTATGATTGAAATAGGAATCACTTTAGTTGTCTCTTCCTTAGCATGATTTAAACAAAGTGCACAATGTCCTAAGTGTAGGGGAGTTTACTTCCACATGCCTAAACATTGAGGACAATGTTTATATTAAGTATAGGGGGGACTTCTATCGAAGTTAAGTGGTCTTTTCCATGAATTTGTCCTTATTTTAACCGGAAAATTGATTTTTCGACATTTTTCAAAATTTTAAATATATTTTGGCCTAGTAGTTTTACCTTTGTTATTGTTATTTTCTTTCTTTATTAGAATAAATTTTAATAAAGTGGTTTTAATTTTTAAACGTTGTGAATCTTTTGACTCAACCTGAGTTTACTTATCTAAGTTTACTCTAGCTAGTATCCTTAACGTGTTTAAGTCAAGTTTTGCTAGGCTTTTATATAGGAAACTTTAAAACGCGAAAGTCTTAACTCTTACGGGTTAAGAATGTTGGGTCAAAAAGTTGATGTGGCAGAAACTCAAAAATAAAGAAAACATGAAGACATTTGTTCAGGCGTTGACAAGAGCAAATCAGGCGTTGTCAAGAGCAAATCAAGCGTTGATAGAAGTCAACATTGACAAGCATTGTCAAGTGCAATCCAAGCATTGTCACATGCAATCCAAGCATTGACAGAAACGTAGACAAGTGTTGTTGGAAGCTTCTATTTAGATAAGTATGCAAAATATATTCTGTATAAGTTTATTTGAATAGAATATTTACATGTTTATTTGATATTATCTCTTGTAAACCCTATTCCTTAGACTATAAAAGGAACCAAGGGTATTAGGTTTATTCATAACTTTCATATACAATGTAAACCTAAAGCGTGTGTCGACTAGGTGTGGGATTCAATGTACACACACCTAGTGATTGTTGATTATTAATATAATTAGCAATCCATTTGTTTTAATTCATGTTCTTTGTGCCTAAACACCTTGTTAATGTGTCGTGTTCTAATTCCGCTTTGATTATCTAATCATATGAACATGATGCATTCCTAGTAGCTAAAAGATCGAGGAAACCAAGGTTTCCACAGTTGGTATTAGAGCCTCGTGGCTCGTGATGCTAGGACCAACAAGGTGTTCGTGTTTCGAGAAGAAAAGAAAAATCCGTCTAGGGTTTTTCTGGACGTTTTTGTGTGCGCAGCAGTATTCAGAAGGTCATAACTTTTTATTGGACCGTTAGATCGTCACGAAATTTCTTGTGTGTGTTCTATACACATATATCTAGACATCCACCGGAGGGATTGTCAAGTTTTATCCCCAGGAAAAAGTTATTAAGCGTCAAAGTCAGCAGCAGGATATGTACAGTTTTCTGTAAACAACCATGTTCAAAACACGTTTTCCCCTTCGTTAACCGTTGGATCTTCGTGATTTTTGAACTGTAGATTCTTGGCACTTGTGTCTAGAATCTCATCGAAGGGATCTTCGATCTGAGCCCTAATGAAGACATTATTCAAGGTCGAAGTTCGCTGATTAAGGTATTGATATTTTTGCTTTTTCACATGAAATCCTGAACTAGGGTTACACAAACCCTAGATCGACATAAAAAGCATAAGGTTATAAGGGTTATGGCTGTTGTGGTTCAAGATAAATACATGATCTAAGGTTAATCTACAAACCCTAAGTTAGGGTTTCGCTGCTTAACTTTCTAAACCGTAGATCTGTTTAAAAACTGAAGCAAGAAGATAATTCATCATGGTTGTGATATTAGGTTTTAAGGTAAAACCCTAGATTCATCTTTGTTAAAAACATAACACCAGTTTTAATGGTCATATGGTTTGCTCGCTTATGTTTATGGCAACTGGTCCCAAGGATTCGTGATAGCAGCAGGGGATGAGAAAAGAACTCGTGGGCCAGAAGATCAGGAAATGAAAAAGGACGAATTGTTTTGGGAATATTATTCACGTGTTGTTTCACAAAGTATACATCGTCTTATGTATACTACTAAAGATTGATGCTGATTGGTGAGATTTAAAACAGACGTGATCAAGAGAAAAAGAAAAGGCAACATATGAATGTGCAGATCGTGTGACATAAGAAGAGTATTATGTGATCTTTGCATGCTAGTATGTTCACGTGATCTTTGCATGCTAGTGTGTTTACGTGATCTTTGCATGCTAGTGTGTTCACGTGATCTTTGCATGCTAGTATGTTCACGTGATCTTTGCATGCTAGTATGTTCACGTGATCTTTGCATGCTAGTGTGTTCACGTGATCTTTGCATGCTAGTATTTTCACGTGATCTTTGCATGCTAGTGTGTTCACGTGATCTTTGCATGCTAGTATGTTCACGTGATCTTTGCATGCTAGTATGTTCACGTGATCTTTGCATGCTAGTGTGTTCACGCGGTGATTGAATTTTGATTGGATAAACGTATGTGCTCAAGAGAGTGACATTGATATTAATATTATGGATGCTATTTATTTTGGGAATATTAGTGTAAAGATTAAGTGACGTCGATATTCATGTTTTATGACGCTGACAAAAAGGTGACGTTGACGGGTAATAAGTTAAGCGTTGTTGGAAAACGCTGACATGTGTTGTCCGAGAAACACTTGCTCAAGCGTTGATAGGTTTTGTCCGATATCTGACAATGCATGTGTTTAGGATATTGGACAATGTGGGTTCTCGGATAACAAAGGAATAGCTGCTGTTTGGAAAATTGATACGTTTTTAGCACACAAAAAGGAGGTATTTACACGCGAAGGTACATGGAATCTCCGTTTTTATATAGAATATCAAGTTGATATCTATGGCTCGGATAATTTTAAAATGGATTAATGATTTTAATGCGAGTTAGCAACAATTTGTGAAGAACTTTATTGGATTTGATTATATAATCGAGGTACCCTTGTAAAAGAGTTATCCTTCTTTTACTTTTACATATGATATGAAGATTGAGAGTCGTCATGAAGAAGTGTTGGCTTAAGGGGAAGAATTCTTCTGGTAAGTTTGATGATTGAAGAAGATTTTCACGAGTTTGTGTTCTATCATATCTTAAAGTCGTGCACTTCTAGTCATGGACTTTTAAGGTAACTTGTTTGTGCTTACATTGTTACTGATGAAGTAATACAAGATCTAGGAATATGTGATCTTTCTTATGGTACTATATGCACATATTTTCTATCACTTGAAGGAGTTACATTATCGTGCTCAGTGTCTCACAAAGGATGAGGATTTTTGTATTAATTCCATACTTTATCACATCGTACAAGATATGGAACATAGGTTTGGGTTATTCTACTTCTACATCAAGAATATTATAGTTATTTTTCTTCCAAATCATTACACAGAGCCTACATTTGGAGAATCTTCAAGATTTCATACATTGTTTACTTCCCTGTTGATGTGACAAAAAGGGGAAGACATACATACATGCTACAATTGAGGGGAAGCAATTTGAAGATGATGTACCACTTACAAGAGATACACAAAGAGTTTTGCCGACATCAACTAAGGGAAGATTGTTGGGTCAAAAAGTTGATGTGGCAGAAACTCAAAAACGAAGAAAACATGAAGACATTTGTTCAGGCGTTGACAAGAGCAAATCAGGCGTTGTCAAGAGCAAATCAAGCGTTGACAGAAGTCAACATTGACAAGCATTGTCAAGTGCAATCCAAGCATTGTCACATGCAATCTAAGCATTCACAGAAACGTAGACAAGTGTTGTTGGAAGCTTCTATTTAGATAAGTATGCAGAATATATTATGTATAAGTTTATTTGAATAGAAGATTTACATGTTTATTTGATATTATCTCTTGTAAACCCTATTCCTTACACTATAAAAGGAACCAAGGGTATTAGGTTTATTCATAACTTTCATATACAATGTAAACCTAAAGCGTGTGTCGACTAGGTGTGAGGTTCAATGTACACACACCTAGTGATTGTTGATTATTAATATAATTAGCAATTCATTTGTTTAATTCATGTTCATTGTGCCTAAACACCTTGTTAATGTGTCGTGTTCTAATTCCGCTTTGATTATCTAATCATATGAACATGATGCTTTCCTAGTAGCTAAAATATCGAGGAAACCAAGGTTTCCACAAAGAACAAGAACTTTTTGCTAGTTCCTATAATTGATCCTAGAAAGTCGTTTATCAAGGGAACTTTAAAATGCGAATTCTAAACTTGAAAAAGTCTAAGAGTTTGCAAGATCCTATAGATGACTTGAAAACCCAAAACTTTGATTTAATAGGCTAAGCATCCACGAGTCTCATTCCTTGAGATTTTAAATTGTGGAGAACGAGAGATGATAGAGTCAATTATAAGTTTGGTGTTCTTTCATGAATTTATGTAAGTTGATTATGAGCTTTTTCTCCCATCACTTGCTAATAAATTTTGCAATAAATAAGGTTGCACGATTTGAAAAGTTACTTAGCTTCTAGCACAAGATCGTTTAAAAGTTGCTCGGTATTAATTAGAGTTCATAGCCAAGGCATAACTTATTGAAGCGAGATGCGAAGATTGGCGAGTCCGAAAAGGCCCTAACAAGGCATGAGGGCTACGTTTTGTTGCTAAAGATCCCAAGTGATGTGAATAATCAATTATCAAAAATCAATATGAAGGATCGAGACACACGACGAAAAGCAAATACTCCCCTAAAGATCATGGAGAAGTCTATCCAAAAAGGCCTTAACAAGGTATGAGGATAAAAAGATCCAAGTCCTAAAAGGAGGCGGATCGTTGTATATCAAAATCCCAAGTAAAGATTGGAGAAAAATGAAGAAGTCGTGGTCCAAATATGAAGAATCTCTCAAAAAGTTCAAGTGAAAAAATTCCTATTATGAAGAGAAGACCATTATTTCATGAACGTCTCTCAAGATTTGAAGTATGAAGTCGCTGCCATATATCGATCCGAGAAAGGTCTCAAATCGCGAAGCGAGTTATGCCAAGATATGAACTTTATGAGGTCCCGAGAAGCAGTTTTAAAAGACTTTGTCCTTTAGCTAACTATTGATTAAATCGTCCTACTTTATTTTCAGCCTAAATAACTATCAAAATAAGTCAACAATGCATCTTCGTGATCATTCAAGACAACAATAAAATATAAGAGATAAACCTAGGAATAAGGGAGTCTAAGTAAATAATTGGCCCACATGAATTTGTGTTAGTTTGCTAACTTATAATAACAATGATCTCGCTTTTACGCTTGGTATGGGGAACGTGAAACTTGAGGATGATAATCATTCATGACATTCCAAAACCCAAAGGTAAGTCTTTGATTTCTTTACTTGTTTTCTTCCTTTAATTATTTTATAATTTTCTATCTCTTTAATAAAGGCCAATGTGGATTGATTATGATGGAAAATATAAAACTTGCTTTGTAACTAATGCATTACATGAGGACATTGCAATGGTCAAGTGTAGGGGATTTAATAAGTGTGAAAACACTTATCCTTTTACCACTTAATTATAATAATAACCAAGCCAAAACGTGTATTTTATGTCGAAAATGTCGGAATTATGCGTGGTTTGTGTTTTTGTTGTGATTTAGGATTAAAATGTGAAAAGGGAGGAAAACACGGGCATTCACGAGCTTTTATCGAAGAAAAAGAAAAAAGACGAAGTCAAAAGATCAAGAGTGCAAAAAGAACGGAAGTCCAAGGCCTATTCTGAAGATTTATCAAAGAAAAATTCTAAAGACGGAAGTTTAATAAAGCCGAAGAGCTCAAGTCTAAATTAAAGAAGAAATTACAAGACGAGTTCAAATAATCCCGAGACAAAGTCGAAAAAGTCGAAGAATTTAGAAGATGAGAAAGAAAGAAAGAAGGAAGTAACACATGCTTAACCTCCCTAATCACTATAAATACCCTCCTAATGACACATTAGGAGGTGTTGACTATCTTGACAAAATAGTTCTTCCAATTTAATTACTTGCACTTTTCTTAATGTTCTTTACTTAATTGCACCTTTAATTTCTTGTCTTGCACCTTGTTGGAAATACGTTTTACGTATTAAGAAGGATCGGTCACTCCAACGATAGTCCATGTAATAGCTTGTAGTTTAGTTATTTATCTTTATTTAACTAACAAGACCAAGCCTAGCCTACAACATGTGTAGGCCGGCCCAAACGTAAGCCCAAGCCCATGACAAGGGCTTGGGTATATGAACCCTCTCCTTTGATGGAGAGGGTAGTGGTTTTCATATTTTACACATAGTTCTCATTAGTTTCTCTCTCTAGAATTGTGTGAAATTCACCATCTTTCTATCTCTTTCTCTCTCTAAAACATAAGCAAGATTTACATATCCTACAAATGGTAGCAAGAGCCATAGGATGATTGTTTGGTTTTTGTGTTTGTGTTCTTGATTCTCTCGCCATTTTTGATCCAATATCACACGAACCAAATTTGTTTTGTGTTTTTATTAGTTAATCTTGATATACTTCATCTTGTTACTTGTTATAGTGATATGGTATTGTTATTTGGGTTAAAAACACAAAATTTTGGGTGTTTGATTCATTTTTAAGCTTAGAATCTCGAATTAGTTGTGTTATTGTACTGTCCGAGAAAAGTGGTAAGTTGGTATCCATAGTACGATCTGATTGTTGCGATTGCATAAACCCTGGGGGTTTCTACTTGCGATCCAAGGTCACGATCACTAGTTGCGATCACGAGTACGATCACTCACTGCGATAAGGGAGTACGATCACTCGCTACGATCACCACTACGATCACTCACTGCGATAAGGGAGTACGATCACTAGTACGATCTGAGTGCGATCATAGTGAGTGCGATCACCAGTACGATCTGAGTACGATCGTTGGGTACGATCACTGGTACGATCCGAGTTCGATCTGAATACGATCATAGAGTATGATCCACGAGTGTGATCTGAGTACGATCTCCACTGCGATCACGTGTTACGATCCAACATTTATTTCAAAAACGTACTTTTGAAAATTTTTAAGTATGTAATTTTGACTTGGATTTTTTGGTTTCTCGAGAACATAATTTAGGGGATTTCAACATTATTTCTCGGTTTTAACACACAACAACAAATACATTTACTTTCTTTCATTGACCGATCAAATTTGTAAATCTTAACTTACCGAAATGGAGTACACATCTCTTACGGATAAGTCCATCCTCTCGGGTACGGATAATCGTCCACCAATGTTGGAAAAATCTATGTACGAGGATTGGACTTCCCGAATGGAACTTTACATGTTGTACAAAGAGAATGGACATCTCATTTGGGCATCGGTGCTGAATGGACCATTAGATTATGGTACAGTGACGGAAGGTACAACTACTCGTCCTCGCACAACGGGTGAATTGACTAGAGATATGAAGATTCAAGACAAATGTGATAAGTATGCTACAAACATCATTCTCCAAGCCCTTCCTCCAGATGTCTACAAACTCGTCAGCAAACATAAAGTTGCCAAAGAGTTATGGGATAGAATTCGTGCTCTAATGCAAGGCACCTCGTTAACTAAACAAGAACGAGAGTGTAAGCTTTATGATACTTTTGATAAGTTTGCCTATGTGCCAGGGGAGACTCTCAATGATTACTATCTAAGATTTACCCTATTGTTGAATGAGCTCAATATATATGGCATGGCAATTCCTACGTTTCAATTGAACACCAAGTATTTGAACACTCTTCCTTCATAATGGAAAAAGTACGTGACGGATGTTAAATTGGCTAAGGACTTGCATAACACCAATGTGGATCAACTTTAAGCTTTTCTTCAACAACACGAATGGCATGTGATCGAGGCTCGGTTGTCTAAACCTCAAGTTCATGATCCACTTGCCATGTATGCTTCTCAACAAAACATGGCTTATACTTATCAACAACCATCATACTTGCAACAGCCACCACCACACACCTATCAGCAACCATCTTATCAACCACCAATGATGCCACAACAAGCATTTCAACAAAGTGTTCATCAACAATCTTTTCCACAACAACCACCATATCAGACATCACCATCACAAGCCAACACTTTTCCAATGGGTTATACTCCTCAGCAAGGATATTTTCCAATAGAAGCACAACCAGCACAAGCTTTCTACTCTAATTAACTTCCACCAATCCAAGCACCGGTCTTTACTCCAAATGATACGCCAGCTGATGTTCTAAACCATCTCACTGCCTACCTGTCCAAACTTGTTGCAACTAGAGGATTTCCACCAACAAACAATCAGCTCCGCACCTCTTCAAATCCTCGACAACAAGCCACTGTTCAAGATGGTCAAGTGACGGTGCAACCTATTCAGGGAAGGAAACTTCATATGGACCTCCTACAAAGACTGGGAATGCTCAAGCTGTGAATTCTCAAGCTAATGGAAATGGAAGCCCTATTGGTCCTCAAAAGGTTGTGACTTGCTACAATTGCCGAGGACAAGGTCATATGGCTAGGCAATGCACTCAGCCAAAAAGGAGAAGGGATGAAGCGTGGTTTCGTGAGAAAATGTATTTGGTTGATGCTCAGTCTCAGGGAAAGATTTTGGATTCAGAGGAGTTAGCATTTCTTGCAGACCCAGGGGCAGCAGATACTGAAGGCATTGCAGTCGTTTCTACTTCTAATGCAGCTTATCCAGCAGATGATCTTGACGCATATGATTCGGATTGTGATGACATTCACTCTGCCCAAGCTGCTCTTGTTTCTAATCTCTCTCACTACGGTTCTGATGTCGTCAGTGAGGTACCCACCACAACCAATCTTGGTAATGATGATAACCCACATCAAGTTGGGCATGAAAATGACAACCTCGAACAGCATTCGGGAACTAGTAACTCAAATGATGTGGTACCCAATCCTACACATTTGAGTTAAACTCAACCAAATGCTATGACGGGTATGGAATCCTATGCTCAACATGATTTGGTCATGGTACCTATACATATTATTGATCAAATGCATATGGCCCTTAGACAATCTATAGATACCAATTCCACCCTAACTGCTAAGCTTGCGTTGCATAAAGAAAAGGTCAAAACTTTTGAAATGACCCCTCAAGCAGAGAAAATAACATATTCTGTATTTGACCAATTTTGTTTTGAAAAGATTGAACACTTGAAAGAAATAGAATCATTAAAAGCTAATCTTTCCAATGAATTAAAAGCAAAAGAGTCGGTTGTCAATGATTTTCGGAAACTTAAAATGGATTTCGAAACTCTCGAGTCTAAAAAGTTTGAATCGGAAATTAATGCTACCAAACTTCTTAAATTCAAAGAACAACAACTTTTAAAACAATACGCTTCCACAGAAAAGGTTCATCTTTTAACTAAATCATTTAAAGAACTAGAACTTAAACGTCTTCAAGATTTACCACCTAATCCCGGTTATGCAAAACAAGCTCAGGAATATATTCTGTGTCTTTATGATATGACCCTAATTGGCAAATCGAAAGAAGCACCTTTTGTTCGTAGTACTGAGGAGACACAGTCACTTGCGGTAGAAACTTATTCTAAAATGCATTCAAAATTCCATACGATTGATTATGATCAGTATAACAAAGATCAATTGTCTAAAAAGACCCGCATTCGCTTACAAAAGGAATTAGCTGAATTGACAGTTCTTGTGCCCCAAATTTTGTCAAATGAAAACCCTCCTAGTACGTCTCCTACACTTATCAAAACGGACTTAACGAAGTTAATTCCACCGGTAAGTAAGGCGTCCGTTAACTTAAATGCGGTTCACTAACACTTAGCCGATTTTGACAAGGTCATTTTGGAACGTACGACGGCCACGACCATAACGGAAGGTGAATGGAACTTTGAGCACACTAGAGCTGCGTTCCGAGACGAAATTGTTCCGTTCGTAAAGAATGTTAAAGCTTGCCTTAGTAATCTTGTTTAAGATTTGTATTTGGAAATAGAAGAAGTTAAACGTGTTTTCAATGAAATGGATGATGCTTATGAAAACAGTTTACTTGAAATAGAACTGGTTTCTCGCCAAAATGATCAACTTCTGAAACAAGTGATGTCTCATGATATAGTTTCCGTCTGTGTGAATAAAAGTGTTAATAATGATTCTATTGTGCATAATGTTGAATCTGTGGATAATGTGGTAGATAGTACTTGTCACGAATCTGACGCTGAATTTTTAAAGCTTCAAGATTCATATTCCTCGCTTTCAAAACGTTTTCATGAGATTCAAACACATTGTATTTCGCTTGAATGCAAGCAACAATTTATTCAAGAAATCTTTAAAATGTCATTCGAAGGTGTTAATATCGATGATGCAAACTTTGAAAAGAATTTTCGATTAAATTTTACAATCAAAACAGCGTCAGCCAAGTGACAAAGTTGCTAAATCTTTGCCGGTAGACATAGAGAAATCTAAGGAGCTTAACCGTGTGAACGTACTTGAGGCCGCTGAGAATTTTAAACTTGATCTAGATAATCGAGTTTCCAAGATTTTGTCCAAAGTTGATAACTTAAAACAGAAAGATACACGACTCTTTGATTCAGTAAAGCCCGCATGTGCTAATACCACTGCACAGAATCACTCCTTGATTGAATAATTGAATCGAAAGTCGGTGGAAATTTCTGATTTGAGGGAACAAATTTGTGATAAAAATCTGGTCTTGGTTGAGTTAAAGGAAACACTTCATACTCTAAAAGGTAAGAATGTTGTGGATAACGCAGCCACTGTCTCGGCATCGTCCTCTAGTGCAATCAAAAGGACCCTTATTGCCGTCACACCATTTAATAAGGGCCCTAGAACTAAACCATCTCAAACTTTGGTCACTAAAGATAAGGCGGAATCAAAACCATCTTCTAATATTCCCGTGTTACCTTCTACAGGAATAATCACCACTACTAAGACTCAAAGATCTAAGCTTAAAATAAACAAGAAGAATGATAGGATCTTGGCCCCATCTAGTAGTCAAGTGAAGAAGAAAGCCCATCCTAGGAATGTCATTTCTGTTTTGAATAAAAAGAATCATGTAGCTAAACCTAAAGGCTCTACGGTTGTGCAGCGTTCTAAGCCTACTGTGAATTATAATTTGAAATGTTGGAATTACAATGAATGTATGTTTTCTAGTCGTCATGATTCTTGCCTTATTGACCATGTGAATGAGATGAATGCCCGGAAAAATGGATTAGAATGGAAACCGACTAGGAAAGTGTTAACCTAAGTTGGTTGGATGTGGCGCCCCACTGGTATAACTTTTACTATAGTAGGAAATACGTGCCCTTGAACTAGGTTCACTCCCACTACAACGAAGAAAGCGTGCCCTTTAACTAGGAGTACCAAGGCTACCAAAACACAAGCGTGTCCTTTAACTAGGAACACTGACACTACTGTAGGAACCAAGTGCCCTTTAAATAGGTCTACTCCCACTATAGTGCCCGCGAATAATCTAAAACCTAAGAAAGTTGGAACAATAAAACCTGTTAGTGCTAAAACTCACATTAGAAAACGCAGGAAATCTAAGGGTCACACAAATGTTAGCAATTCTGATAATCTTATATTTGTATCTGCTAACACTCCAAAACCAATAGTTTCCAATGCATTGTCTACTGTTGTTATTGAAAACAGGTGGTCCAAATTGTTCTCTGGTATTTGGACTCTGGTTGCTCCAAGCATATGACCGGAGATCGCTCTCAGCTTAGAAATTTCGTCAGCAAGTTTCTTGGTACGGTTCGATTTGATAATGATCATATTGCAAAGATAATGGGTTATGGTGAATATCATATTGGGAATGTTATAATTTCAAGAGTGTATTATGTGAAAGGTCTCAGTCACAACTTATTTTCTGTGGGACAATTTTGTGATGCAAACCTAGAAGTTGATTTTCGAGAGCATACCTGCTTCATACGTAATTTGGAAGGGGTTGATTTATTGAAAGGTACTCGAGGAAATAATTTGTACACTTTGTCTCTACAAGACATGATGGCCGCTTCTCCCGTATGTCTTCTTTCCAAAGCATCGAAGACTAAGTCATGGTTATGGCATCGACGGTTATCTCATCTTAACTTTGACGCTATTAATCATTTGGCAAAAAACGAACTTGTTCGTGGTCTTCCTAAACTTTCATTTCACAAGGATCATTTGTGTTCCGCGTGTACAATGGGGAAAAGCACTAAGAAATCTTACAAACCGAAGACGGAAGACACCAACCAAGAGAAACTTTATCTGTTGCATATGGATCTTTGTGGGCCAATGCGTGTTGAAAGTCTTAGTGGTAAAAGGTACATCCTCGTTATTGTGGATGATTACTCTCGGTTTACATGCGTGAAATTTCTTACAACAAAAAATGAGGCACCGAAATTCATCATCGGATTTCTCAAGATGATTCAAGTGTGTCTCAACACTACTGTCTGATGCATTCGTACAGATAATAGAACCGAATTTGTGAATCAAATCTTGCGTGATTATTATGAAGAAGTTGGTATATCTCATGAAACATCCATTGCACACACTCCACAACAAAACGGTGTCGTTGGAAGGCGAAATCGCACACTTATGGAAGCTGCTCGAACGATGTTAATTTACGCAAAGGCTCCATTGTTTTTATGGGCATAAGCAGTATCTACAACAGTGTACACCCAAAACCGGTCACTAATTCGTAAACGCCATGGCAAAACACCTTATGAGCTTCTCCATGGAAAAGTACCAGATTTATCATATCTTCATGTATTTGGTTCTCTATGCTATCCAAATAATGATGGCGACAATTTGGGAAAACTTCAACCAAAGGCTGATATTGGTATTTTCATTGGTTACGCACCCGCAAAGAAGGCATACCGAATCTACAACCGTAAGTCTCGTAAGATCCTCGAATATATGAATGTTGATTTTGATGAGCTGACAGTAATGGCTTCTGAGCAGAGCAGCTCTGAACCCGCACTTCATGAAATGGGACCCAGTAACATTAGTTCTGGTCTTGTCCCAAACAACCCTACTTCATCATCATTTACACCACTTTCTAGGACTGAATGGGATACGTTGTTTCAACCGTTCTTTGATGAATTCTTTACTCCTCCAAGTATTGTTGCTCCAGAACCTGAGGTAATAGCTCCGGTAACCGAAGTTGTCGCTCCAGCAACCGAAGCACAATCAGATACATCTGCACCTACAATTGGTCAAGATATACCATTAACATGTAATTCTCAACCAACACATGTTTCAACTACCCATGTCATGCCTATTGATGATGAAGAGGATGATGATGATCACGATTTGGAATTCGATCAAATGCGTGAACTTCCATTCTTTGGTGTACCAATTCCCGCCCCTAATCAAGCCGGGCCGTCCACCTCAGAGGAAGCTCCTACTAGGATTTACTCCAATCCACGGATTCATGAACATGACAGCAAGTGGACAAAGGATCATCCTATAGATTCTATTATTAGTGACCCTAATCGTCCAGTATCCACACGAAGTCAGCTACAAGAAAATGCAATGTTTTGTCATTTTGATGCTTTTCTCACTGAAGTTGAACCTAAGACATGGCAAGAAGCTTTTACTCAATCCTGTTGGATAGAAGCTATGCAAGAAGAACTTAATGAATTTATACGTCTTGAAGTATGGGAACTTGTCCCATGCCCGGATCAAGTGCAGTTACTCACTCTGAAATGGGTTTACAAGGTGAAACTTGACGAGTTAGGCGGAATATTGAAAAACAAAGCTCGACTAGTAGCTCGTGGATACAAGCAATTATTGGGCACCGACTTTATGGAATCCTTTGCACCTGTTGCCCGTTTGGAAGCTATTAGACTATTCCTCGCTTATGCAGCCCACATGAATATGATCGTCTATCAGATGGATGTGAAGACGACATTTCTTAATGGTGAAATCAAGGAAGAGGTCTATGTTCAACAGCCGGATGGTTTTGTGAATCCTAATTATCCTAATCATGTGTACAAGCTTAAGAAGGCTCTCTATGGGTTGAAGCAAGCTCCACGCGCATGGTATGATCTATTGTCACAATTCCTCATTACGCAAGGCTTCGCAAAAGGCAAGGTGGATCCCACGCTGTTCATTCAAAAACGAGGTAAAGATATGATTATGGTACAAATATATGTTGATGATATTATATTTGCAGCCTCGACCCAAACCTTATCGGATGAGTTTGGGACACTCATGTCTTCCAAGTTTAAGATGTCAATAATGGGCAAGGTATCATTCTTCTTAGGTCTTCAGATATCTTAGAGTCCCACAGGCATCTTTATCAATCAATCCAAGTATGCCCTTGAATCTCTAAAGAAGTATAAGATGGAATCTTGCGACCTTGTGGATACTCCAATGGTGGAACGAACTAAGCTTGATGCAGATCCACATGGAGTTGCCGTTGATTCGACACTTTACCGTGGAATGATCGGTACTCTTCTGTATCTCACAGCTAGTCGACCTGATCTTCAGTTTGCTATATGTATGTGTGCTCGGTATCAAACTCGACCTACTGAGTTACACTTTGCCACTGTGAAATAGATCTTTCGATATCTTAAAGGAACCATTAATCGGGGACTTTGGTATTCGAAGGACTCTTCGATTGTACTTATAGCATATGAAGATGTGGATCACGCGGGTTGTCAAGATACAAGGTGTAGCACGAGTGGAACTTTGCAACTACTAGGAGATCGACTAATCAGTTGGGCATCGAAAAGGCAGAAAAGTGTTGCAATTTCAAGTACGGAAGCAGAATACATAGCTATGTCCGGTTGCTCTGCTCAAATTCTTTGGATGAGATCACAATTAACCGACTATGGTCTAGGTTTCAACAAAATTCCGATGTACTGTGACAACAAGAGTGCAATTGCCTTATGCTGCAACAATGTTCAGTTCTCCCGGTCAAAGCACATTGACATTCGCTACCACTTCATCAAAGAGCAAGTGGAAAATGGAGTAATCGAGCTTTACTTTGTCCGATCTGAGTATCAATTGGCGGATATTTTCACGAAGGCTTTAGATCGCGCTCGAATTGAATTTTTGGTCGACAAGCTAGGAATGAGAACCTTCTCCCCTGAGACTCTAAAGGAATTGGCAGATGAAGCGAAAGAATAGTGGTGGTAAACTATTCTCCGTATCCTTGGTGATCATTTGTATATATTGTTTATATTTTTATCTACAAAAGCAAAATACAAAAATATAAAACCATATAAAAACCATAAAATTGAAAAATTCATAAAAATCCAAAAATATTTTTTCTTTATTTTTCAAAGGCATGTCTTTTGGTACGATACTATTTACGGCCTTAGAAATGTCGATTAATATTGACACGGCGCCATAAATAGAGTTCGTACAAAAGTTGTAAATATTTCATAAACATGCCCATGATGGCTTGTAGTTATTTCAGACTGCAACCCGGTTTTCATATTAAAGTCAAGTATTTCTTATGAAAGCTTTGGCTCACAATGGGAATTAATTTTCTCGGGCAAGGTTTACTTTAAAACCTTGTAAGGGATCAAGTTTACCTTATAACTTGGTCTGACACAAATCTATGTACGCTTCAGTGCATTTATTTGTTAAAACAAGAGAAGTCTTGTTTTTATGAAGCTATCATCTCTACAACCATAGCAATCAACAATTGGTATCTACATACTCGACGATGCAACTACTCAACCGAAGACTACATCTCTTTCAATAGAACACGGGTCAACAATTGAGGGGGAGAAATTGTCAAGCATTCAGAATCTTTGATGCCGAACGTGCCTATCTCATAAGTTGGTGTCAAGACAACAATACCAATCGTACATGTGGTGTCAGCAGATGACTTTAGACGTGACGAGGCGACCAACATATGCTGACAAGAACCATTTGATCTTATCACATGATGTTCTCATCAATTAGGTCCAACCTGTTGGGAATAAATTAAGGCCAGATCACTTGAACGCTGTCAAGAACAACTCAAGCGTTGACAAGAACAAAGTGAGCGCTGACAGATCAAGCGTTGACAAGTTAAAGTCAAGCGTTGACAAGATTGAAGACAAGCACTGATGGAAGATATAAGCTACACGTTTATTATGTTCTAGAATACTTCTAGTAAGGATAGAAACGACAATGTATTTTCTATGTTTATCTTTACCTAGAATAGTTGATACGTAGCTTATTGTACAAGGCTTCTTAGTCTATAAAAGAAGGCCTTTAGGTTAATGTTTAGTATCAAGTTTTCATTAAGTTTTCATTCGTAAACATCTTTCATTGTAAGCAAGTTTGACATTCATAATCAAAGTGAAAGTTTTGTTTACATCTTGTGTTCTTGTTTAAGTATTAAATTCCGCATAATACTTAGATTCACAAAGCATATAACAAAGGTTTCTCTACGTGTTATACTTGATCTAATCTCGTATACACAAAGCTAATCGATCTAAGTTTGGGATCAACAAGTGGTATCAGAGCTTGTTGAGGAACTTTTGATCTTTGAAGAACACCAGAACGATATACGAACACCAAAACCCTAATTTTCTCAAAACCCTAAAAACATCATGTCTGAAGCGATAACCTCCTCCTCCTCATCCTTACCAAACATCAAGATTCCCATGCTTGATGCAACCAACTTTGACTTATGTAGGTTCAACTTTGAACAATATCTGGGGATCTTTGACTACACACTCTGGGACATTATTGAATATGGAAACTCATTCAATAAGGCTCAAAAGATTCAGGATGCCATTACGGCAAGATCAGCTGTTGAAGGATGTCCTGATGAAGATAAGAAAGAAAAACCTGGAGATGGTAGAGCTGTAAGTGCTGAAGATATTGCAAAGAAAAGGGCTGACATGAAAGCCCTAAATATTCTGAAAGTCTCTTTGGGACAAGAAAATCAGCACAAATATAGAAGCTATGAATCTGCTAAGGATCTTTGGGAAGCAATTGAAGTTGCATATGGTGGTAATTCAGAAACTAAGGAAGAAAAGAAAAAGCAACTTCTGCATGATTATGCTGTCTTCAAAGCTCAGCCCAATGAGAAACTGAGCAGTGTGAGAAGCAGATTGCTTGACATCACAAGCAAGTTGTCCTTCATGGGGACACAAGTTGGTGATATTGACACCAATGCTACTTTTCTGAAAAGTCTTGGTGAGACATGGAAGATTGAGGCAAGATCTATTCTTGCCAATAATACTTACAAGAGCTCTTTGTTTGATGACATCTACAACAAACTAAGACTGTTGGAAGATGAAACTCTTTCAGCACATGGAAGCAAAGCTAGCACCAGCAACATGGCCTTCTTCTCTCATAGTGAAGGTCAATTCAATAAGAAGGACTCTTTTATGCATCCAGTTACTGGATCATCATTTGTCAGCGCTGGAACAAGTCCTGTCAACGTCTCTTTTTCAGACGCTGACACATTCATGAATGACTCCCCAAGAGTTAAACCTGCTGGTTTGGATTTGGATACTGTGTGTGCTTACATTGCTTCTTTGCCCAATGGTTCAGTGATTACATATGAGGACCTTGAGCAGATAAGTGATGAACACTTGGAAGAGATGGACATCAAGTGGAACATGGCTCTTGCTAGTATAAGAGCAAATAGGTGGAATAGAAGGTTCAAGAAGAAGATGACCTTCAATGCTAAAGACACTGCTGGATTTGATAAATCCAAAGTTGAGTGCTACAACTTTCATCGCATGGGGCACTTCATGACGGAATGCAGATCTCCTAGAAGATCTGATGCTGGTAAACCCTCAAGTCAGGTTGTTAAAGCTCAAGACTCCAAAGCCATGGTTGCTGTTCAAGGAATTGATGGTACTGGATGGGATTGGAGCTATCTGGCTAAGGATGCTGAAGAGGACAAAGCTTTGATTGCTGATATTGAAGAAGAAGAGCATGTTGAATATGCTCTCATGGCACACTCCTCCTCTTCATCTGATAATGAGGTATATGATGATGCTTTTTGTAGCAAAGGTTGTAGGTTAAACACTGACAGACTTAACAAAGAGGTGTTAAAACTAAAAGAGGATATGAGCACTGAAAGGTGTAAATTATCCAATTACCAACTAGCTCTTACTGAAACTGAGAAAACCGTTTCTGAATACAAGAAAATGGAATTTGATTTAAAAGATAAGATAAATATCTTAAAACATGAGCTAGAGGGTAGTATGGATATTAGAAATATCATGTCAAAGGTCAATAGAGACCTACAGGCTAAGTTAGATGAGGCCATTAAGAATAAAGATAATGTTGACCTCAAGATTCAAAGATTTGATAGAGCCACCCAAGCCCTAGGAGACTGTGTAGCTAAACAAAGAGATCCTAAGGACATGACTGGGATTGGGATGAATGATTACTCTCTGGTTCCACCACCAGCTGGTGACTTCTATGGTGTCCTTAGAAAGTATTTAGCTTGGACTGGTATTCCAGAGTGCCAAGAAGAGGAATTCATTCCTCCACCAAGAGTTGTCACTCCAGTGGAAGAGTATCAACAAAAACTGACTGATCTAAATGAGTGGAAGAAAGCTAACCCTACTTTATTTGTTAAGGGAGGTTTGCTATGTGAAAGTCCCAATGAATCTCCACCCATTAAGGTTACTCACCCAGTTACTGGTGAAGCTGTTGACCTAGGCTCCAACACTGTTAGAAGACCTACCATTAAATATGCAGAGATGTATAGGAATAATAGGTCACCCAAGAGCCAAGTTAACAATCATGGAACAGGTTTCTTTTCTTCTAGACCTAAGAGTGTGTCTAAGAAAGCCTGTTATACTTGTGGTCGCTTTTCACATTTGGCATACAAGTGTGTCAACGCTCCCAATGCCAGCGCTGATAGGAACAATTTCAGCGCTGATAGGAAGAAAGTCAACGTTGTTAGGAAGTCAAACGTTGTCAGACCCAAACCTTGTGTGCAGCAAAGTCCACAAGTGATTAGACCTGCCCCATTCTTCTCTAGAAGGTCTAACACTCATGGACAAAGACCTTTTCAAAAGACAAACACCTGGTCAAATAGGCATTGGGTTCCTGTAGCAAACCCTAGGTTCAACGCTGATAAGGGTAATTTCAGCGTTGACAAGACAAAATTCAACGCTGACAGAAACGTGACCAGACCTAAGTATTTGCAGCCACAAGGTAAGGGGTCTAAAGCTTCTTCAAGCTTAACATGGAGACCCAAGAAAGATCAAAACTCTAATAATAATGGAATTTCAATGACTTGCAACAGGTTTAATTACATTTCAAAAGTCATTACAAAGCCAATAGGGGTTAACTGGGTTTTTCATCCAAAAAGGGATGAGAATGGGGTTGTTGTGAGAACTAAGTATGTTCTTATTGAACAACCAGATGAATCCAAGTCTTCTGAGACTTGGGTTCCCAAAGAAAACTAATTTGTTTTCTTTATGTGCAACGCATTCAAAAGCAGATCAATGATTATGGATATTGGGATAGTGGATGCTCAAGGCACATGACAGGAAAGGAAGACTATCTGACGAACTTCTCTCCTATTAAAGATGGTGATAAGGTATACTTTGGAGGGGGCTACGGCACCATCACAGGCAAAGGAACCCTTCTCACCAATAATCTACGTTTTGAGAACGTCTTCCTGGTAAAAGAACTAGACTATAATCTATTTAGTGTATCACAAGTGTGTGATAACAAAAATAAGGTTCTTTTCACTGATACTGAGTGTTTGGTGTTAAGCAAGGATTTTAAGATCCCTGATGAGAAGTATATTGAGTATAGAACACCTAGGCATAAGGACATATATAATGTGAATTTAAATGGAATTAAAGTGAATACAAATATGTCTTGTTTTTATGCTAAGGCCTCAGTAGATGAAAGTAATTTGTGGCACAGGAGACTAGGGCACATAAATTTTAAAAATATAAATAGACTTGTGAGGCTTGGTTTAGTTGATGGTTTGCCTGAGAAGGCCTTCCACAATGACCACTCTTGTGTTGCATGTCTTAAAGGCAAGCAGCACAAGGTCTCATTCAAGTCCAAACAGGTGCATACTAGTTCCAAACCTCTTCATATGCTTCACATGGACCTCTTTGGTCCAACTAATATAGAAAGTTTGAATGGCAAGTCATATTGTTTTGTTGTTACTGATGACTTTTCTAGGTTTACTTGGACATTCTTTCTAGCTATGAAGAGTGACACAGCTGATGTTCTTATTGAATTTATCACTCAAATTGAGAAAAGGTCTGGCAATGAGGTTAAGATGCTTAGGAGTGATAATGGTGGAGAGTTTAGGAACAAGAAGCTAGATGATTTTTGTGCCAGGAAGGGAATTACTAGGCAATTTAGTATTGCTAGAACCCCACAACTAAATGGGGTTGCTGAAAGGAAAAAATAGAACCCTAATTGAAGCAGCCAGAACCATGTTGGCTGATGCTCACTTTCCCATAGCCTTTTGGGCTGAGGCTGTTAATACAGCATGCTATGTGCAAAATAGAGCATTGGTTAACAAAATTCAGAACAAAACACCTTATGAGTTACTTTGGGGAAGAAAACCTAATATTGGTTTTCTCAGATCTTTTGGTTGTCATGTAGTTATCCTAGATACTAGTGATGCCTTAGGAAAATTCAGTGCAAAAGGTGATGAAGGTTAATTCATGGGGTATTCAGTGCAGAGCAAGGGTTATAGGGTTTATCTTAAGGAGGACAAACGCATTGTTGAGAGAGTACATGTTAGGTTCTTAGAGAATAAACCTAGTGATCCTGAAAGTGGTCCTAATTGGTTGTTTGATTTGGAACCCTTATCTAGAACTTTAAATTATATGCCTGTCACTAATCCAAACATTGTGAAGGTAACTTCAAATGTTGTGGAGGAACAAGTTGTTGATGTTTCAGGTACACAGATTGATGAGAGGGTTGGATCACAAGCAGAAAAGGCATCTCCTACATTTGAATATGTCACAATTCCCATTTGGACTGATGCTTTTGCTGCTGCTGCTGCTGGACAAGATAATGGTGGTCTCCAAATACCACCAGATACAAACATGCATGGTTCTTCAGGCGCTGACAAAGGCAAATCTAGCGCTGACAAGACCAATTCAGACGTTGACAACAACATTTCAGGCGCTGTCAGCCCTGACGCTGACAACCAAGATTCAAACGTTGACAACACTTATGGGCATCTTTTCTCTTCCAGTTTTGAACAAGGTGGACCTTCCAATGTCCATGAAGAGATTCCTGTTGCTCAAAGAGAGTCTGATGAAGAAGATATTGGCAACATGGAGCGTGAAGTTGAGGACACCAGACTTTTTGAAGGAGGAGTTCTCACTTCCACAATGAAGAATCACCCCCCATCTCAGATCATTGGTGATGTTATGACTCCAGTTCAGACAAGAAGATCCCATCAAGGACTTGGTGGATTTATTGCCAATATACACAAGAAGGTTGATACCCCTCTTGTGCAAGCATGTTTGTTTGCATGTTTTCTGTCACAAGAAGAACCCAAGAAGATATTTGATGCTCTCAAAGAACCAAGTTGGGTGGAAGCAATGTAGGATGAGCTTCACCAATTTGCTATTCAGGATGTTTGGGAGCTGGTTGATTGTCCTAGATATGTCAGACCTATAGGGACAAGATGGGTTCTCAGGAACAAAAGAGATGAAAGAGGTATTGTGGTTAGAAACAAGGCAAGGTTAGTGGCTCAAGGTTATACACAAGAGGAGGGAATAGACTATGAAGAAGTCTTTGCACCAGTTGCAAGGATTGAAGCTATTAGGATTTTTCTAGCCTATGCATCTTGCATGGGCTTCACAGTCTATCAAATGGATGTGAAGAGTGCATTCTTGTATGGCACCATTGTTGAGGAAGTTTATGTCATGCAACCTCCTGGTTTTGAGGATCCAGAGCATCCAGACAAAGTGTATAGAGTCAAAAAGGCTATGTATGGCCTTCATCAAGCCCCTAGAGCATGGTATGGTACTTTGTCCACTTATTTGGTGGACAATGGATTCAAGAGGGGCACTATAGATCAGACACTATTTACAAAGAAGAAAGGCAAAGATGTGTTGCTTGTGTAGGTCTATGTTGATGATATCATTTTTGGGTCTACTGATCCAAAGATGAGTGAGGATTTCTCCAAGCTTATGACAGACAAATTCAAGATGAGTGCTATAGGGGAGATGAACTTCTTTCTTGGTTTACAAGTTCAGCAGAAAGAAGAAGGTATCTTCATCTCCCAGGACAAATATGTTGCTGAAATCTTGAAGAAGTTTGGCTTTTCTCCACATGAAAAGAGGGCTTCTACTCCTATGGATAGAGAACACCCTTGGGGAAAGATTGGAGATGGGAAAGATGTTGATGTCAGGCATTATAGATCCATGATTGGATCCTTGATGTATCTTACTGCTTCCAGACCTGATATCATGTTTGCTGTATGTGCTTGTGCACGTCATCAAGTGACTCCCAAAGAATGTCACCTTTATGCTGTGAAGAGGATCTTTAGGTACCTAAGATGTTTCCCTAATCTTGGTTTGTGGTACCCAAAGGATTCACCATTAGAGCTGATTGCATATTCAGATAGTGATTATGGAGGTGATAAGTTTGATAGGAAATCCACAACTGGTGGATGTCAGTTTCTTGGGAGCAGATTAATATCTTGGCAATGCAAGAAACAAACAGTGGTGGCTAACTCTACAACTGAAGCAGAGTATGTGGCTGCAGCAGCATGTTGTGGTCAAGTGTTGTGGATTCAGAACCAGCTGTTGGATTATGGGTATAATTTCATGCATACTAAGATATTTGTTGACAATAATAGTACTTTATGCATCATTAAGAATCCTGTGCATCATTCTAAAACTAAACACATAGAAATTAGACACCATTTTATAAGAGATTGCTTTGAGAAAGGTTTAATACAACCAGATAGGGTTGACACTGAGGAAAATGTGTCAGATTTATTAACTAAACCTTTTGATACTGGAAGATTTCAATACTTGGTAATAAGTATTGGAATGGTTAATCTCACTTAATATGTGTTTTGGGTTCTTTTTGTAAAAGTATGTACAGGATGATGCATTATTATTATTGGTCTTATTGAGATTTAGATTTTCCACTATATTTTTCTAACACTGACAAAGGTTGTTTGAACACTGATAAGTGTTTTTGCAACGTTGTCAGCAATATAATTGTCTAACGCTGACAAAGCTTCCTTCAACGCTGTTATGTGTTATCGGGGCGTTGTCAGCAACAATGTTAGTTTTGTGGTTTTCAATCTAAATGTGCAGATGGTGTTAGCAGTATACCATTGGATACAGAGTTGCTTATGGATCAAAGGAGAAGCATTTGGACAAGTTTTTATTTATGGATGATCGTTGGAATGTTTCATTCCTATCTTGACATAAATTTTTATGTTCATGCATGTTTTTAGCAAACTCTTTGTATCTTTGTTTAAGGGGAGGTTTTAGGAACCTTTAGGATTTTTGGGTATCCATATGATACTCTTATCACAATTCTAGATTGTGTCCACAGGTGAGTATGGGTTAGTTTTACTAAACCATGAGGCACTGTAGCATGCATAGTATATCAACTTTGCATGCTGCCAAGACATTTTTGGCCTAGAATTGGTTGTGGTCTGTTGGGAGACTTGAGAATCATTTTGATATGGGATTTACCTGGGAGTAACAAGGATTTTATAAGGTAACTTGGTTTTTAAGAATTTTGGTTAGCAAGGGACACTAGAGGACTGTTATGTCTATCTTGCTTATGCAAGTGTGCATAACTGGACAGTGCTTGCCGCCCTATAATAATTATCAGCTTTTGGTTATTTTCTCTAGGATAAATTACTTGTTAAGGTCATTTTTCACTTTTTAAAACAATTTTATTTTTGGACGCTGACAAAATTTTTCCAAGCGTTGTTGTGACCAAATCGGACGCTGACATGGCTTTAGGCGAACGTTGATAAGATTATAGCCGTTGGGCGTTGATGGGTTATATTTGACCGTTGACACTCAATGGGACCTACCCAGTTGTTCCTTTTTGACATATTTTCAAGCCGTAATTTTAGGAGTTGTTACTTTCATTAAATGCATGAGATAACTTATAACTTTTTCAATATTTTCATGATTAGTTTTTGAAAATCTTTGCCTATTTTTGGCCAATCACATGCATTGTTTATCTCCTATAAATTTGGCTCCTATTTTTAAACAGGGTATCTATAATTCTTGTCTAACACTTTTCTCTTATCAACCTTCATCTTCTACACTTCAAATTCACAGCTTTCATCAATGGCACCAAGATTTAACTCAGCAGAATTGGATTTGGGGTTCAAGTCTCAACACAACATGATTGCTTATCTTGTTGCTGATAATGATTTGTTTCCTCAATACACACAAATGGTGGCGTATTTGAACGCATCCCCATTAAGGTATGCTCTTTCTCATGCACACTCATTCCAGTCACACACATTAAGCAGTTTTGGAACACTGTTAGTTCCTCAACAGTTAATGGAGTGACCACATTAACTTCTATTGTTCATGGGAGATCTTGGGTGGTTACTGAGGCCTTGATACGCCAGGCCTTGCATCTTGATGATGCTGATGGTGTAACCATTCTTCCCATAACTGAAATAGAACAAGGGCTTAGGGCTTTGGGATACCCTATTCCTGATGAAGGTACTCTTAATAAGTACCATAAGCAGGAATTTCCCCCAGCCTGGAAGTACCTCATTCACATTCTCCTTCAATGTTTGAGTCCCAAATGTACTGCACATAATGAGATTAACAGATCTATTGCTAGTGCTATTGTGTGCATTGCAACAGGGCAAAAATATAACTATTCTAAAATGATTTTTGAAGGGATGTGTAAAAACAAGGGGACAAAAATGACTTTAGCTTATCCCCGTTTTCTGCAAATGATTTTTGATGATCAACGATATTGTTCAAGGGATCACAATGATTTTTATAAAATCCCTGAACAAAAGAAAGCTATTTTTGCAAAGATGGATTCACCACCTCATAGAGACTTACCTTTAACCCCAGCCATGCTTGCTGTTATTGCAGCAACACAACCCCAACCAGACCCCCCAACCTCATATTGACCCTCACCCACAACTTGAACCTATCCCTGAACCTTTATCCTCACCTGAACAAATGCAACTTGACCAAGAACCCTTTGACGCTGACACATCAAATGTTGGCGTTGATGTGCCTATTTCCAACGCTGACACACAACCATCACAATCCCAAACACCCCTTAACCAACCCACATCTACCCATTCCTCCACACCATATTCCACACCACCTGAATATAGGTTGATCAAACGCCAAAGGACTGTTGGAGAGTTCTCCTCTGGTGGTCCTAGCCATGAAGCAGAGAGAACCACCACCACAAGTGTGGCTTGGTGACCTGGATGAGGCTGGGACTATTGGTTCTGGCTTAGAAGCTGGCCAAGGCAGTCCCACCATAATTAAGTCCTCATCCATGCCCAATGAACCTGACTTGGAAGGTCAAATCCCCATTTCAGAAGAGGGCAGTATGGAACCAATGACTCTTTTGGAATTGACGGCAGTCTGCATTCGCTTGCAAAAGCAAAATGCAGACTTAGTACAAATTGTCAGCTCACAAGGCCTTGAACTCAAGGAATTGAGGGAGAGGATTGTTGTTTTGGAGAGTGATCATGCTAGGAGAGGTATGGAGGAGTCTTCCAAAGGGGAGGAAGATCAAAGAAATCTGAGTGATAAGAGCAGTCAAGATGGTCAATCAATGGATGTTGTTGAAGCTCTTACTACTTTAAAGGAACAAACAAGTTTTGATACGTCCTTGATCTCTCCAACCAATTTAAATTTATCATTTACAGATATGTTGAGAGAGGTTACACAAGGCGCTGAGGGAAAATATTTGAGCGTTGACAAGACAAGTTTGGACGCTGATAGAAGTATTTTGGGCGTTGATAGAGGAAATTTGGGCGTTGACAGATCTGCATATGGAGGTGATGTATTCCAGTCATCATCTATCATCAAGGATGTTCCTACTCAGGTATTACCATCTACCTTACCAACCATTGCACCATCAGATAAGGGTAAGGGTAAGTTGGTAGAAGAAATTGTTCCAAAGAATGCAGCTCAAGTTGAATTTGATAGAAGATTGGCTGAGCAAATGATGGAACAAGGTGAAAAGGAAAAGTCACCATTTGTTGTGACTTCTGAAGAAGAAAGTGATGGAGATAGCTCAGACTCAAGTGTGATGATTATTGAACCAGAAAGGCTTGAGTATGGTGATGAGCTTGCTAGGGAAAAGTTGAGAGATTTAAAGTTGTAGATTGACTTTGATATGCCAGAGGTGGTTCAGATGTACAATTCTTGGGAAGAAAGCTGCAGGGATAATCCAGACTTGACCATTTCAGATCAAATATGGGGTTTGGAGATTCTTCTTAGAGTTCAGAAGGATTGTAAGGTGATTTTGAAGCACAAGGCAAGCAATATTCTCTCTGAGTTGAAAAGGGATAGAAGGAAGCTCTACTTTATGTTGCTCAGATGTCATGGAGTTGGATGGACACATCAGAAGCTGAAGGCTTTGACATTTGATGAGTTGGAACATAGGGCTTATCCTATTTGGGTGAAAGTGCAGGAAGAAAACACTTTCAGACTTCTTTCAGATGAAAGAAAGGAGCAACTTGCAGAAGAGATGGAAATCAAGAAAGCTATGATAGTTCTCAGACCAGTGAAGAAGGGATTTACACTTGAGTTTCCAAAAGATATGAATCAACTATATCCAAGTGAAGCAGTTATTAGAAAGAGCCTCAAGCTCTCCCCATTAGAAGCTTCAGATATGGTGCATGTGTTACCACTAGATTCCAGGAATCCAATTGTGAATTATGATGAGGATGAATGTGGATTCTGGAAGATTGGAAGATATGGCAAGGAGGTACACACTTTTACCACTATCATATCTTTATTTGCAAGTTGTGATAGAGAAGACTTGGTGGACCTTTGGAGGTTGTTGGAGACCAAGTATGAGGCTGAAGCACCAACTTCAGCTAATGGAATAAAACTTTGGACCACATTCAAAAGAATGTGTGGGACAAATGAAAAAGATCCTGAAATATGGAAGGATCTTGAAGATGACCTCAGTGGTCTTCAATGGAGGTTATATTCAGCTGCTGGTGTATACCATTTGAGTTCTACAAAGTTTGCTGAGTATCTACTAGTGGATGCTCAGTATTTCATATCCAAGGCTGTTTTGGAAAAGATGAAGGACACCCAGTTGGAGATAGATTACACAAGTGACGTGGCAAAGAATTTAATCAGATTTATTTATTACCAATATGATAAGGTTTGTCAGACTCCTCCAAGTTCTTAATGTTTATTCAGAAACTTGATCATAAGAGTGGATATCAAGTTTAGGGGAGGATTGTTGGGAATAAATTAAGGCCAGATCACTTGAACGCTGACAAGAACAACTCAAGCGTTGACAAGAACAAAGTGAGCGCTGACAGATCAAGCGTTGACAAGTTAAAGTCAAGCGTTGACAAGATTGAAGACAAGCACTGATGGAAGATATAAGCTACACGTTTATTATGTTCTAGAATACTTCTAGTAAGGATAGAAACGACAATGTATTTTCTATGTTTATCTTTACCTAGAATAGTTGATACGTAGCTTATTGTACAAGGCTTCTTAGTCTATAAAAGAAGGCCTTTAGGTTAATGTTTAGTATCAAGTTTTCATTAAGTTTTCATTCGTAAACATCTTTCATTGTAAACAAGTTCGACATTCATAATCAAAGTGAAAGTTTTGTTTACATCTTGTGTTCTTGTTTAAGTATTAAATTCCGCATAATACTTAGATTCACAAAGCATATAACAAAGGTTTCTCTACGTGTTATACTTGATCTAATCTCGTATACATAAAGCTAATCGATCTAAGTTTGGGATCAACACAACCTTGTCAATTTTTTTTAATATGGTGAATATGTGATCATGCTACAAATCGATATCATATCTCATACATTTGGAATCATGAAGATAAAACAGACTCTCATTTTTCTTCCCAAAACCTTTGTTAAAACTTCATTAAATCAATTGATATTAAAAACATCGATTGGGTTAATATTTTTTAATATGGGGGAGAAAATGTGATTTAATATGGGAAATTATCAAAAATGGTTTGACTTAACGTGATGGCTCATCCCGACATATGCGAAATGTTTTCGAATATCGTGGCATATGTTAAGGGGGAGAAAAACGGATTTGCACCTCAAAATGGATTTTCATGGTGACATATTGATGGTTGAGTTTTTGTATACCCTTTAGGAAAAGAGTGCACAAAGTAGGGTAAGCACGGCGATTTAGGAAAACCGTGTGTAAATGACCCTAAGTGAGTTCGTTCTCGAGGAGGCTAGTGCGTTGTGTAATGAAATGATTATCTTTGTGATTATATTGTTATGAGAAAAGAAAATAGAAAAGGGGTAAGAAGAGAATGACGGTTACGAAGACGGATTAAGCTAAGACGAAAAGGTCGTTGACGTAAAACCGTAAAAAGCACCAAATTAAAAAAATTAAACCAAACAATTAATTAAAAGTTAAAACTAAGGCTAAAATAATATAAATAAGAATAAAAATCCAACAAAAATATTTTAAAACCTTTTATTAATTAAATATTCAATTTTAAATGCTAATTAAAGCCCTAAAATTAAATATAATTAACAAAATGTCCAAAATATTATTTTATTGAACAAATAACTCACTTATATTATTTAAAGACTAAAAAGTATTTTTCCTAATTTTTAAATACTATTTTTCTATTTTTAAAACACTTAAAACTATTTTTAAACTAAAATAATTATAAAAAATAATAAAATAATGCCAAAAATAATTTGACAATTTTAAAAATCCTAATTTATACTAAAGAACAGTAGAAAAATGAAAAAGTTTGAAAAAGTAAAATTTTACACTAAAAGACAAAAACAGTTTGAAATTAAACCCTAATTAAACTAAATTAATTCTAAAAATTAAATAAAAATGAACAGTGAAAACTTTTTGAACTAAAAATCTTAAAACATTTTTCTAAGTCTATGAAAATTTTTGAAACTGAAAAATAATAATTTTGTTCACTAAAAGAAAAAAACAGAAATTAAAAAGTGAATTAAAATAGCAATTTAATATAAAAAATATAAAATGAACAGTAACAAAAAATCTAATTAAACAGAAAAATTAAAAATAAAATAAGAAAAATTATGAAACTTGTTTCAAGACCTAGTTCCTAAATAAGTCCACAAAAGACAAAAAACTAAGAACCTGATAGTGACATGTGACACGGTTTTATTTTTTAGCTTGGCAGTGGAAACCAAAGCACTAGCAGGGGTAAATGAGTTCCCACTACCAGTGCAATTTTTTTGGTCAGTTGACCAATAAGCTTAGGGAAGCTTATTTTGAGCTTTTTCTTGGGCAATAAGGCACCCCCACAACCAGTTGGGTTGTGGAGAGTCAATAAGAACAATAAAAACACCAAGCACTAAACAAAAATCACACAAACAAGCCTAATCAAGTGACTGTTGGGGCTTAGATGTTTCTGATGAACAGTAACTTGATCTAGAGTGCACAAAAGCGAATTTCAAATGATCAATTCTTGCAAACAAGTCTACTAAATCACATAAAAGCTGGATATAACCCTAGGTAAACAGTTTAGCTAACATTATGCAAGATTTTAATGGCAAATTCATACTAAATCATGCAGAAAATTGCTTTACTGATTTTTAGCTAGTATTATCTAAACATGAACACACAAATTGATTCAAAGCCTACCAAAATGAAACCAATGACAGAAATAAACTACCCTTATCAATTACCAGTGTGTCTAGGAGGATTATCAACCACAAGCTTGTCAAACATTAAGCTTAAACCTTACTCCCAAACACCCCTTTATATTCAGAAAGTCAATATATCAAACCAATTGCTTACAAACACTACCCAAACTGATTTTAAACACTTCTAACATGCATAATAACATCAAATAAGCATAAACCAGTAGATTAGATATCTTAAACACAAGTTCTTCACACAATCATATAAGCTCACATAAAATTTCAGAAAATAAGCCAAGTGGGGTTCAAGCTGATTACCCAAGCTGAAACCTTCCAAATGCACTTGTTTTGAGCTTTTAAGAGCTAATAGAAGTGTAGAGGGGCTTGTTGTGGGAATCCAAAGTAGGACCCCAAGCCTACAATATTTTCAAAGGATGGAAAGATGGAAGAAATGAATGGAGAGTGTGATTTCTTTTGGTACCTGCACAACCACAAACAACAACCAGAAAATTCAAGTGTCAAAATGCCATAAGCTTGTAGCTTATGGCTTTTTGATACAGTAAAGCTTAGTAGAAAAAATTGGGAAAACTGATTTTTCCAAAAATCTTTTTGAGACCTTTGAAAACAACAAACCTTGAAATCCTTGAACACGTTTTAAAACAAGTACAGATTCAGAAATCCAAGAATCCAAATCCACTTTCACTTCTTTGGAATCTTGGATTTCTGAAAATCTAAAAATCTTTCTTGAAACCTTTTTGAAAACTGAAACTGCAAAATATTATACCAAATAAACAATGGAACTCAGATTAATTCAACAAGACACCAGCTTTTAATTTAATAGAAAAGAAATTATATTTTCAACAAAACACCAACTTTAATTAATATTAAAAAGGGATTACAAAAGCTTTGAAAAAAATCTGGAACCAAAAAATACATGGTACATGCACCATGTATTTATACTATGAAATAGAACTAACGAGAAGCTAAAACCCTATTACATGAATTGCTTAAAGTGCCCTTGGACTGAGTTTGAATTTCTTGGTCAAAAATCGAGTCTTGTCATGTCCTTGATGTGCCAGCTGGTAGAATGGATCTTGGGCGTATATCTTTCCTTTGGGAAGAAGAAAACACTTCTTGAGCGTTGATACACTGTCCTTTTGTTGTCTTGTTGCAAAACGTGGGTCAGGGGAGTGGGGTATGGGCACATGGGATGGTTGGGGTCACATTTTTGGTGTGGGATGGGATGTTAACATAGGTAATTAAGGTTCTGGAAAGTTATAACAAAAACCCCTTTGGTTTAGTTAAGAATTGAATTAGGGTTTATAAGGTTAAATTAGGGGGTATTTAGGGGGAAGAGAGTGAATAGTGGTGTTTCCCCCCGTTTTTATTATTATAAAACATGTTTAAAAAAGTAGGTTAGTGGGAAAATTTGACTGGGGTTTGACTTGGGCTGATGGGGATGGGTTTTGGGCTTGGTCGGGTAAAAAGGGTGATATGGGTGGGTAAAACCGGGTTTAAATTGGGTAAATGGGTAGAGGGTGACGTGTAGGCTGAGGTGGAGTGATGAGATTGGTGGGGAGAGTTGTGTTGTCTGGGCAGAAATGGCCCCCCAATTCCCATGTTTTGTTCACATTGTAATAAACAGCAAAAAACTTCATTCCTTTGTAAACAACATTGGGCAGTTTACACTTTCAGTCTTTTTGTTTAGTTAAACATTAGGCAAGGACTAATAATGCAATTTTATCCAATTACAAGGGCTATTCTTGACATTTCTTCAATCTTTAAGGACAAATCTTGTACAAATGATTCTTGGAGGGTCATTTGTGACAAGTCTTCAAAGTTGAGGGACCATTCTTGTCAAATCTTCAAACTTCAAGGGCTTGATAGGAAAATCATGATTCGGGTCCGGTTCATTGTGCGGCTTCGTTTCCCGTGTTCGTTTTTGATTGATTCTTGTGATCTTTTTGTCATTTCCTCAATATCCGTACCTAAAATACACAAGCAACAAACACGAGCATATATTTGGCAGTTTTAATGATATTTAATGCATTTTAAGCCCAATTTGGACGATGAGACTATGTATAAAAGCAGTCTCATCACTCCCCCATACTAAACCATTGCCATGCCCTCACGCAATGCTAGAATTAAGTATCATAGCACCTCCATAATTCATTTTTATTCACTTTATTGAATGATAAACTAGCTACACTACCACTATTACTACTACTTGCGTTTTAGACATAATGTATGATTTTCATCGCAAAATGGGACGTTTAGGTTCATAGAACAAGAACACGTGAATGCTTCGTTAGAAATAATTTCATCGTCCTCGATTTTTACCCTAATTCCATGCCAAGCGTGCAACGAGATCATTTTCATTATAAGTTAGTAATGCTAACACTACTCATATGCCCTAATCACGTACTTATCCTCCCATTATTCCTAAGTTGTATCTCTTATATTTTATTTTGTCTTGAATGTTTCACGAGGATACATTGTTTGACTTATGCGATAATAGAGATTTAGGTCTAAAAAAAGAGTCCTAACGGTGTAACCAAGACCATCAAATCAATAACCCCTCCTAATAAACAACGATGTAAAAAAATTAAGTCAACAAGAAGGATCGATAAACACGGTTTTATAACGGTTTTGAACATGAGACTTATTACCAAGACTTTTATACGCCCCCTAATAGAAGGACCTTATTATTTTTGGTTTACCTCCATCTTTTATTCAACTTCGCCATGAAGCTTTTATTATGAATTCGGTCTTGCCTTGCCTTTTATTATCCGCCTCATCGGTGGTTTTATTAGCCAAAGACGTATATCCTCACGCTAAGGCGAATTTTGGATCTTTAAAGCTTCGAAGATTAAGGCTTGATTCACTTTCAATTTTGCATAGATTTTTCGGCCTTGTGGGGCTTCAAATTGTTTGCTAGATTTAGGTGAGCACTTGAAATCTTATTATTGAGTGAAGCTTTCGATTATTCGGGTGCCAATACTTCAAAACCGTGACGCTGGCGATACCTTAATGTCTTCCCAATTTAATTACACGGAAGCTACTAGAAAAGACTAGAAACCCAACAATCCCAACTAAACCGTTAAGTCAATATTTATTAAGCAAAAAATATTTACAAGCGAAGGGAGAATAAGCAAACAACGAGAACACATGAGTTTTTGAAAGAATACGAGTACTCTACGTTTAGCATAGTAACTTATAATTAACCCTATCATTTCTCGTCCTCATTTAAGAGACTTAGCCTAATGTGTAGTTAAGGAATCAAAGCTAAGTGCTCAACACGCACGGTCGAGTCAAAAATTACTCTTATTCTCGCCATCGGAAAATCTACATTCGTGTCTTCAAACACTTATAAAACATGAGAAAAAATTTAAAATTTGGCCATTTTTTGCCTTATTTTGCAACAAAACGATAAACAAAAAGATAAACTTTGGAAAGCGTGAAGGTTTGGCAAGGCAAGTATCTATTCACCCCCATACTAAAGTTAAACATTGTCCTCAATGTTTCAAGTCTAGGGGCGCAAACACCCCCATACTAGAGACGTAGTCGAATGCCTAATCTAGCATGGAAAGGGTGTAACCAATAAATTAATAGCCGATTATGAAGTGTGCTAAAAACCTAAGGTTAGAACATCAAAGGATATATCATTTGGATATTGAGAAAGCCTTCAAAGCAAACGACCGAGTGCTCCTATAAAACAAACACGAGAGGCTCCAATCGTGAAGATCATGATCTAAAAACCACAATTCACAAACAACCACGGAACAAAGGTTGGAAGGGCACAAATCCCCTCACATTAAACTAATTAGAAAGCAATATCATGTACATGGATAAGCATGGGTTTCCCCCACGAGGCACCTTGTTTTTGATAACCGAGTCAAAAGCTCGACTTGAATCCCCATAAATGTGATCATTTAGGGTTAATCTTGGTATGGTCAATTTTTGGTGGGGCTTACATGATAAACAAGGCCCAAAAACAACCGGTATTAACAACTAAGTCCTTTGATGGTGCAAAATACTGGGATCGAAGATGGCGTTCTTGTTTTCATTGGAAAAACAAATCAACGCCACTTCATCATGTGTCAACACAAACCCAAAGGGTTTCAAGAAAATAGATGAGAAGAAATAGAAGGGTGGGACAATGGGTAAGTCATAAAAACCATGAGCTACTCGAGGTAGACTCGCACCAATAAAATAGAAAGATTTTCCATTTATTGTATCGGTGGAAGACCGAGATTTCCCTTTATAAGCAATTCTGGGATCAAATATCTCGTCCTCGGTGGAGAAAGGGGAGGGAACATAAGGGGCTTCCCCCACACTAAGTCCACACAAAGCATCGTCAAAAGGAGAAGACGAGCTTGTAGCACTCAAAAAACGAGGTGATGACGGAGTTAGAATTGTAGAAAAATCTTTTAAATCCAATTTAAAATCTTTCCCTTTTTCATCTTTTAAACTCTCCTTATGAAAACCCGACTTAATTATGTCAAAAATGTTTGGTGTTTCTAAAGCAATGTTAGTCACACTAAAAATTCTCACATTTGAAAACCGTTTTGGTTTAGGTGGTGGTAAGTTCTCAAAACGTTTGTCAACTAAGAAAACTTCCCCATCGGGATCAACATATTCATCATCCGAATAATCATTCATGATTGGAATCGTACGCTTAACACTCTTAACCTCCACCGGAGGAGGGGACGGAGAATCGTTTTTATCATCAACTCCTAAAACTCTTTTTGAAATCCTTTTACAAATGTTTTTGATGGGACTAACATTGTTCAAAGACGTGATAGAATACACATGAGAAAGTGTGGAGTTTTGAGTTGCATTTATGACGAGTTCTTCCTCATTGAAACGAAGAGTGATTTTCCTAGCATGCACATCGATAAGTGCTCTCGAGGTATCCAAAAATGATCGACCTAAAATTAGAGGAACTTTAGGATCGATGGGGATGTCAACAACAATAAAGTCTACGGGATAGTAGAACTTTCCAACTTTCACGAAGACGTCCTCGGCTACTCCACAAGCTAGAATCGTAGAATGATCGGCCATCTCGATTGACATTCTTGAAGGAGTGAGATTTGGAAGATTGAGCGACTTAAAAATCTCAAGAGGCATCAAATTAATACTAGCACCAAGATCGGCCAAGGCGTAGCATTCCTCCATATCTTGTATAGCACATGGGATTAAAAACTTGTCGGGTGAGGTATGCGGCTAAGAAAAACCAAAGAACAACTAGACGATTTTTGCAATTTCTCTTTGTTATTCAACATACTTTTAAAGTTCGCGGCAAATCAAGGCATCATGACCAAGGCGTCAGAAAAACTTATATTAAAATGCAAGTCACAAAACATTTTCATAAAAAGTTCAAATTGATAATTATTTCGTTCTTATGCCTTTTCCTTGTTTCGTCTTGAAGGGTAAGGTAAGGGTGGTGTGGGTTGGGTCATAGGCATCGGCTTTGGAATCTCGGGTTCCACTATTAGTATTGGTTCAACCGTAGGTGAGGTTTGAGCGGTACTTCGTGGGCTTGGAATTTGCTCCTTTTCTACCACCACCTCGGGTTCTTTCTCTTTTTCCTTCTCCGTAGAAGTACTTGGACGAGAAATGGGTTCTTTGAAAGTTTTACCACTACGAGTAGTAATAACCTTCAATTCTCCTTTCGGGTTCACGATGGTATCACTAGGAAGACCACCCGAAGAAGAAGGTTTACACATGATAGCTTCAAACATTTTTCCCATTCGGTCTTCAAACTTAGATTGCCTAGCATCCGCTTTTAACAACTCTTGCTTAATCTCATGTTGACCTTGCTCTATTTTTTGTTGATTTTGTTGGAGACGTTGAACATTTCCTTCCATTTTATTAGCATGAGTCTTAAGTTCATTAGCAAGTTGGTTTTAAGCTCGTTTTTCAACTCAGATCTTAAGCTAACCATTTCATGTTGCATATTATCAAACTTAGCATCGTTTGCTTTAGCATAATTCAAAAATTCTCCTTGAAGATTTTTGGTGTGATCATTTTGAAAACCTTGTGAGGTAGTTTAAAAATCACGGTTTTGGTTTTGGTTTGAAATTTGCCCATTTCCACTTTGATAATTACCCTTGTTGTAGTTACGTTGATTTCCTTGATAAGCACCACTTTGATTGTTGTTTCTATAGTTGTTAGCATTTTGATTTTGTGGAGCTTGATTTTGGCGGGAACCTTGACCGTTTTGGTTATAAGTTCCCGTGGCTACATAAGCACTCGAAGTGTTACCATCCGCGGTAATGCACTCGGAAAAATCATGAGCTCCACCACACGAAATACAACTCTTGGCAACCGCCTTAACCGATGCGGAATTCAAAGCATCTTGTGCTTTCCAATGAGTCATAAGAGTCGAAAACCTATCGAAAACCGATTCTCCTCATTTGCTTCATCTTGCAAGGCATTAATGCTACGAGACGATGACGAACCCAAATTGGTAACACTCGGTGTGTTACGAGGGCTATAAACCTTAGACCTATTTTCAATGATTTTCAAAGCCTCTTCGGTTGTTTTGCACAAAAAATTACCACCCGCGGCGGCATTTAAGTAATCTCGTTCATGATCATTAAGCCCATTATAAAAAGTGTCAATTTGATGCAATTCGTAAAAATCATGGTGTGGACATTCATGTAACATTTATTTAAACCTTTCCCAAGCCATTGAAAAACTTTCATTAGACCTTTGTGTAAATCGTGAAATCTCGTTTTTCAAATGTGTTGTTTTAGATGGTGGAAAAAATTGATTCACAAATTTCGAAACGAGATCACCCCACGTCAAAATCGAATTTGGGGGTTCTTTCTCGAGCCATATCTTGGCGGGTCCATCTAACGAGTATGGAAACAACATCATCTTAATGGCCTCGTGTGGTACATCCTTAAACTTGCTTGTCGCATTGAGACGATTAAATTGCCTAATGTGATAATGTGGGTTGTCTTTCTCGTGTCCGCGAAACTTGTTGGCTTGAAGCATATACATTAAAACCGTCTTGATCTCGAAGTTCTCCGCAAGGATGGCGGGAATCACAATGGCCTCTCCAAAACCCTCGGTGGGTGCTTGAAGCAACTCCATCATAGTACGATTAGCCATGATAGCTTCTTGTTCTACAATAGGTTCCTCACTTGGAGTCTCTTCACTAGAAAGATTAGGAGTAGGTGTTGCCTCCTTTTTGTTTCTTCGTTTACGTGCACGTCTCGCTTGATTACGAGTAAGCATAAACGTCACGTACAACGAGGGGACGAGCAAAGAAGATTCTTTTTGGTGTTTTTAATTTTTTCAATTTTTTTTTGTGGTTTTTGATTGTTTTTACTTTTTTTGGATTTTGGAAATATATTAAGTAGACAATAATCTACAAATCTCCTCCTTAATCAAATCTCTTGATTAAAGAAGCCTCAAGGAATGAAAACGATCACGTGAAGTGAACGCCTTTGATGACTTTAGAATGTTGGTGGAACACCAAAACGTTCAAGAGGGTTTAATCAATGAAACCAAGAAAATATATATGATATGTAATAATACTTTGGGCGGCAAAACCCTCGATTAGCTTTCAAAATCAAATACTCACAAGCAAGCGGGGAAACGAGGCGGCGCGAAGCACTTAAGAGCCTTTTTCCTTAGGATATATTTTATAATATCCGCCTTGTACCCACCTTATAGTTTGTATTTTCAAAATCGAGCTTCTCGAAAGTATTTATCTATTTTTGCCTTTTTTTTCTTTGGTTTGAGATTCGAATACAATGATTGGGTAATGACCTCCCAAGTCAAGGTTGTGATTTCTCACGTATTTGGAGTACTTGTGAATTTATTGTTCTACGTATACAATATAGTAATAGTATTCACAAAAAACGAAAAATCGATAATACGTATTAGTAGAGTGCTACTAATACAAATACTTATTATCGCTATATAAAAACAACAATTGTTCAAGTCAAAACATAACACGCCTCCCCGGCAGCGGCGCCAAAAATGATGGTTGAGTTTTTGTATACCCTTTAGGAAAAGAGTGCACAAAGTAGGGTAAGCATGACGATTTAGGAAAACCGTGTGTAAATGACCCTAAGTGAGTTCGTTCTCGAGGAGGCTAGTGCGTTGTGTAATGAAATGATTATCTTTGTGATTATATTGTTATGAGAAAAGAAAATAGAAAAGGGGTAAGAAGAGAATGACGGTTACGAAGACGGATTAAGCTAAGACGAAAAGGTCGTTTACGTAAAACCGTAAAAAGCACCAAATTAAAAAATTAAACCTAAAAATTAATTAAAAGTTAAAACTAAGGCTAAAATAATATAAATAAGAATAAAAATCCAACAAAAATATTTTAAAACCTTTTATTAATTAAATATTCAATTTTAAATGCTAATTAAAGCCCTAAAATTAAATATAATTAACAAAATGTCTAAAATATTATTTTTTTTGAACAAATAACTCACTTATATTATTTAAAGACTAAAAAGTATTTTTCCTAATTTTTAAATACTATTTTTCTATTTATAAAATACTTAAAACTATTTTTAAACTAAAATAATTATAAAAATAATAAAATAATGCCAAAAATAATTTGACAATTTTAAAAATCCTAATTTATACTAAAGAACAGTAAAAAAATGAAAAAGTTTAAAAAAAGTAAAATTTTGCACTAAAAGAAAAAAACAGTTTGAAATTAAACCCTATTTAAACTAAATTAATTCCAAAAAATTAAATAAAAAATGAACAGTGAAAACTTTTTGAACTAAAAATCTTAAAACATTTTTCTAAGTCTATGAAAATTTTTGAAACTGAAAAATAATAACTTTTGTCACTAAAAGACAAAAACAGAAATTAAAAAGTTAATTAAAATAGCAATTTAATGTAAAAAATATAAAATGAACAGTAACAAAAAATCTAATTAAACAGAAAAATTAAAAATAAAATAAGAAAAATTATGAAACTTGTTTCAAGACCTAATTCCTAAATAAGTCCACAAAAGACAACAAACTAAGAACCTGATAGTGACATGTGACAAGGTTTTGTTTTTTAGCTTGGCAGTGGAAACCAAAGCACTAGCAGGGGTAAATGAGTTCCCACTGCTAGTGCAATTTTTTTGGTCAGTTGACCAATAAGCTTAGGGAAGCTTATTTTGAGCTTTTTCTTGGGCAATAAGGCACCCCCACAACCAGTTGGGTTGTGGGGAGTCAATAACAACAATAAAAACACCAAGCACTAAACAAAAATCACACAAACAAGCCTAATCAAGTGACTGTTGGGGCTTAGATGTTTCTGATGAACAGTAACTTGATCTAGAGTGCACAAAAGCGAATTTCAAATGATCAATTCTTGCAAACAAGTCTACTAAATCACATAAAAGCTGGATATAACCCTAGGTAAACAGTTTAGCTAACATTATGCAAGATTTTAATGGCAAATTCATACTAAATCATGCAGAAAATTGCTTTACTGATTTTTAGCTAGTATTATCTAAACATGAACACACAAATTGATTCAAAGCCTACCAAAATGAAACCAATGACAGAAATAAACTACCCTTATCAATTACCAGTGTGTCTAGGAGGATTATCAACCACAAGCTTGTCAAACATTAAGCTTAAACCTTACTCCCAAACACCCCTTTATATTCAGAAAGTCAATATATCAAACCAATTGCTTAGAAACACTACCCAAACTGATTTTAAACACTTCTAACATGCATAATAACATCAAATAAGCATAAACCAGCAGATTAGATATCTTAAACACAAGTTCTTCACACAATCATATAAGCTCACATAAAATTTCAGAAAATAAGCCAAGTGGGGTTCAAGCTGATTACCCAAGCTGAAACCTTCCAAATGCACTTGTTTTGAGCTTTTAGGAGCTAATAGAAGTATAGAGGGGCTTGTTGTGGGAATCCAAAGTAGGACCCCAAGACTATAATATCTTCAAAGGATGGAAAGATGGAAGGAAATGAATGGAGAGTGTGATTTCTTTTGGTACCTGCACAACCACAAACAACAACCAGAAAATTCAAGTGTCAAAATGCCATAAGCTTGTAGCTTATGGCTTTTTGATACAGTAAAGCTTAGTAGAAAAAATTGGGAAAACTGATTTTTCCAAAAATCTTTTTGAGACCTTTGAAAACAACAAACCTTGAAATCCTTGAACACGTTTTAAAACAAGTACAAATTCAGAAATCCAAGAATCCAAATCCACTTTCACTTCTTTGGAATCTTGGATTTCTGAAAATCTAAAAATCTTTCTTGAAACCTTTTTGAAAACTGAAACTGCAAAATATAATACCAAATAAACAATGGAACTCAAATTAATTCAACAAGACACCAGCTTTTAATTTAATAGAAAAGGAATTATATTTTCAACAAAACACCAACTTTCATTAATATTAAAAAGGGATTACAAAAGCTTTGAAAAAAATCTGGAACCAAAAAATACATGGTACATGCACCATGTATTTTTACTATGAAATAGAACTAACTAGAAGCTAAAACCCTATTACATGAACTGCGTAAAGTGCCCTTAGACTGAGTTTGAATTTCTTGGTTAAAAATCGAGTCTTGTCATGTCCTTGATGTGCCAGCTGGTAGAATGGATCTTGGGCGTCTATCTTTCCTTTGGGAAGAAGAAAACACTTCTTGAGTGTTGATGCACTGTCCTTTTGTTGTCTTGTTGCAAAACGTGGGTCAGGGGAGTGGGGTATGGGCACATCGGATGGTTGGGGTCACATTTTTGGTGTGGGATGGGATGTTAACATAGGGAATTAGGGTTCTGGAAAGTTATAACAAAAACCCCTTTAGTTTAGTTAAGAAATGAATTAGGGTTTATAAGGTTAAATTAGGGGGTATTTAGGGGGAAGAGAGTGAATAGTGGTGTTTCCCCCGTTTTTATTATTATAAAACATGTTTAAAAAAGTAGGTTAGTGGGAAAATTTGACTGGGGTTTGACTTGGGCTGATGGGGATGGGTTTTGGGCTTGGTCGGGTAAAAAGGGTGATATGGGTGGATAAAACCGGGTTTAAATTAGGTAAATGGGTAGAGGGTGACGTGTAGGCTGAGGTGGAGTGATGAGATTGGTGGGGAGAGTTGTGTTGTCTGGGCAGAAATGGCCCCCCAATTCCCATGTTTTGTTCACATTGTAATAAACAGCAAAAAACTTCATTCCTTTGTAAACAACATTGGGCAGTTTACACTTTCAGTCCTTTTGTTTAGTTAAACTTTAGGCAAGGACTAATAATGCAATTTTATCCAATTCCAAGGGCTATTCTTGACATTTCTTCAATCTTGAAGGACAAATCTTGTACAAATGATTCTTGGAGGGTCATTTGTGACAAGTCTTCAAAGTTGAGGGACCATTCTTGTCAAATCTTCAAACTTCAAGGGCTTGATAGGAAAATTATGATTCGGGTCCGATTCATTGTGCGGCTTCGTTTCCCGTGTTCGTTTTTTATTGATCCTTGTGATCTTTTTGTCATTTCCTCAATATCCGTACCTAAAATACACAAGCAACAAACACGAGCATATATTTGGCAGTTTTAATGATATTTAATGCATTTTAAGCCCAATTTGGACGACGAGACTATGTATAAAAGCAGTCTCATCACATATACTTACCCAAAACCCATTGATTTCACGACGATGAAGATTGTGGTGACATAAGGATGGTAGGATAGGTTAAGTCCTATGATTCTTCTTAAACCGGAGGAATCTTTCCAAGGACATTCCATAGCTAGAAATAGTAGTCCTTAGGAAAGATGGAGAAAGATTGTGAACGTAGCTGAATGCCGACCAAGTACTTAAGTTAGCACTGGAACAATCACAACAAGGTGCTAGTTATGACGTATTGGTAAGCATTGAAGGGGTTGAAGAATGAAAAAGAATTGTAAAGATAAAGGGTGTAAAGAAATAAGCCCTCCTTACAACCTTAGGCAGAAACCGGGTCAATACATATGCTATTGAGATCATTTTAATGATTCTAGATATTGAAGATAGACATCATGGACCCAATGATGCATTGCACAACCCATCCCAACTAACTCGGATATCTCTTAAAAGGTCTTTGTTTTATTCACACGGAGACAACACATTATCTATCGATATACTCACTCCGAGTAAATTGGTATTGAAAAGGTGGCACTCCTCTCCAGCCTCCGATCACTAAAATCCAAAATGCACGATCGAGTCTAGAGCCATTTGACATCATCACATATCTCATTAGGACACACTTTCATATTTCCTTGCTTCTTCACACACTGTGAAAAGTAAGAAAGATATTAAGAGTCCTACGCAAAATCTTCATGATCTTGCCTGAACATCCGAGTAATACGAAAGTATTTACAATGAAGATGGAAATCCTTCTTGAGCGAATATCAAAAAGCTCATGGTAGGTGACTTGTGCGATTCTTTATGAATCAAGCTTGTGATAACTGGAAAGCAACAGTGGTTTAATTCTTAACTGAATTTAAACACGTTCCAGGCCACTATGCAACATCTTAGTGATCTTGCCAGAACACTCAGAGTGATACCTTAGTGTTCACAGTGATGAGTGGAAATCCTTCTAGTGTTAACCTCAAACTACACTTGGTAGGTAACTTGCAAGATTCAATATGAATCAAGCTCGTGACAACTGGAAAGCAATGATGGTGCGATTCTTTATTGAATAAAACTTGTTCCAGGTATCAGAATTGACGGCTTCAATCATGCGGATAATTTTATCCAAATGATTCACTCTTTACGTTCGCAGTCAGCTTTGGACGGTCGAGTAAAGAGAACGAATTTACCCGCGAAATCTTGTCAAGGAGATTTTTAATTAAATCTACCAGCCACAACTACGATATTTTATATCGTCTAACGGTCTTCACCGATCGGAGGTAAAATGCTACCGAATTAGAATGAAATGTTCAAAGCCATTTCGTTCGTGTCTACTTATGTTGCGGCATTTGAAGACAGTGGCGTTGCGGGATCCAAGAAGAAGTCGTCCCCGCATGCTTATACTTTATGCACTTAATACCTCATCTAATTCAAGAAAGCCTAAAAGTTAAGTCTTCCGCTGTATCGAACTCTAAATCTTTCAAGAATTACTAAGGTATAAGTATGTGGGACGTGAGGTCACGAAGAGGCGAAGATCACAAGTGATGGATGCACAAGATCAAGGCAAGAGATTAATGCTCAAGATTGATATCAATGATCACATCAGCATGTTCACCTGAAAAGAAAAAGAAAAGAAAGACGAAGACTACGAGCTCAAGACAAGCATAGTATGCTAGGTTTATCTTATTATTGTAACTTGGGTAATGCCCTTGTTTGGAGTGACCTCCCTTAGGGGGAGATTGTTGGAAATACGTTTTACGTATTAAGAAAGATCGGTCACTCCAACGATAGTCCATGTAATAGCTCACAGTTTATCTTTATTTAACTAACAAGACCAAGCCTAGCCTACAACATGTGTAAGTCGGCCCAAATGTAAGCCCAAGCCCATGACAAGGGCTTGGGTATATAAACCCTCTCCTTTGATGGAGAGGGTAGTGGTTTTCATATTTTACACATAGTTCTCATTAGTTTCTCTCTCTAGAATTGTGTGAAATCCACCATCTTTCTATCTCTTTATCTCTCTAAAACATAAGCAAGATTTACATATCCTACACACCTTAAATTTGTAATCTTTTAAATCTTGTCTTTACTTTTATTGTTGAATCTTAATTTTAATCAAGTTTTAATTAATCTCTCATTCTACCTTTCTTGTCTTGATTTAATCTTTATGTTTATGTGCTTATTGTCATGCTTATTTGATTATTTGTCATGTTTTTATGTTTATGATTGTGTTAGCTTTTTGATTTTATTGCTTATTGTGTGTTTTTCTTATTTTTAGTTAAGTGCTTATTAGTTAATTTTTATTAAAAGTTGATTTTAAATATTTTTATTATTTAGTGTTTTTAAAAGTTTTAAAATTTTGGCTTATTTGCTTTTTCTTTAGTTTGATTTGGTAAAAGTTTAGTTAGTGCTTATTTTTTTTTAGCTTAATATTAGTTTGTACCTTATTTGCTTCTTTTTGTTATCTGGGTTTGCCTTAAAACCCTATTATTCCGTATAAGCCTCAAGTCCAACATTCCGAATAGTACTTCAACACTGAATTCTGGATAAGCAGGAGATGTTGTGATTCCAGATAGTGGCCCAAATTAACATTCCGGATAAGCTACGTTTTGTTTATTCCGGATAACCAAGAGAAGAAGGATTCCGGATATAGGTCTTTAGTGGGTATTCCGGATAAAGGACTTGGGATTTATTCCGGATAAGCCTCCCAATCCATATTCCGGATAAGCCATCTTTTGGGATTCCGGATATAGGTCTTTAGTGGGTATGCCGGATAAGGATCCGAAAACATTCCAGATAGCCACGAGAAGGTGATTCCGGATAAGGGTTCGATTTGGGTTCCGGATAAAGAGCTGAAGATTATTCCGGATAAGGGTATTTTTTTCCTGATTCCAGATAAACTGCAAACAAATATTCCGGATAAGGCAAAGTTTGGGATTCCGGATAAGTATCCGGAATTTATTCCGGAGTGTGACATCTTGTGGGAATTCCGGATAAGCATCTCGAAGGACTATTCCGGATAACATGCTGAAGCAACATTCCGAATAAGAGTGACAGTTTTATTCCGGATAAGCAGAAGATTTGTTATTCAGGATAAGAGTAAGATTGGATTCCGGATAGTGACAGTATTTTGGATCTCGGCTCAGGTTCTGTTTATCCTCTGTTTTATTTTCAAGCATTTATTTTTCCCGCCATTTTTCTTTTATGTTATTTTAATTGCCTTATCTTAGTTTAATTTTAAAGTTCACATTTTTATTACATTTTCAAATTATTTTTTCGTCAAGCTTTAATTTTTGTCATTTAATTAATTTTCTTTTAAAAGTTTTTAATATTGCACCATTTACTTTTTAATTAGTTTTAGTTTTAATTACCGTCATTTATTTTAAAGTTTTGCAATTTTAATTTACTACAACGACAAATCTATTATTTTTCTCACCAAAAGACGACTGAGTCGCACTTAAATCCCTTTTTCAATTCGATTAGACCGATTTCAACGAACAATTTTTCTAACTAAAATTTTAGTGATTATGGGCGACGTTGTGTAGATTGGTCCTAGCTAAGATTAGGTCTCGACATTTAGTTTAGTGTCGGAAAATAATGTAAGCGACGTTGTAAGGTTTTCTCCACCAAGAAGGGAGCTTGTGGATATAGTGGAAATCTCGAGTAAGGTGTACTCGAGGAGTGGAGTAGGAACGAGGATAGAGCCTCGTTGCCGAACCACTATAAATCTTGATGTCTTCCTACTAGGTTGTTTCTTTCCTTACTCTTTACTCACATTCATTATCACTACACTTATTATACATTGTTAATGCATTAGAATTAAACCTAATCATTATGCAACTAGATTTGAAGTAAAAGATAGTTTTGTTCACTCACCTAATTGAAAGGAATTTTAATTAGGAGATAAACCGATGAGAAACTATTCAACCCCCCTTCTAGTTTCTACAGATACCTTGACCAACATTGTTGGGACATGTTCAAGAGCATTCAATTTCTGTTGAACCTCTTTAGATAAGGTCAACTTTTGTTTCTCCAACAATGCCACCCTATCCTTAATATTTGAAACAGAGTCACATAGATCATTAACTTAGCCAGGTACTGGTGTGAACTCTAGTGGAAACTCCATGGAAGCACCATTGATGGAGTCCATGAGTGATGACATCTCTTGCTTAAGGGAAGTGGTGGTGGCCACATCTTTGACCAAGGGCTTTAGAGCAGCAAGAATGACATCTTTGATTTGATCAGTAGTAGGAGGAATTGGTCTTGCTTTAAGAGTTGTAAGTTCAGCATTAGCAATAACCTTTTCCTCTTTGAGATTAGCCACCTGTGATTAAAGAATTAACAATTGATTTATCAATTCTTTTACCTGAACAGATCTGGGGGATGGTGGCTTTGATGTTAAGTCATCAGTATCATCCTCAAGTTCACTATCATCAAGGTTGACTAGAACTCATTCATCGAACCCAAGCTCTTTCTCCAAGTCATCTGAAGACATACTGAACATAAAAGAAGGCAAGTGTCCCACCTTGGCGCAAGTGGTGAGAGGCACTTCCTTTGTGGTCTTCTCAGCATCACCTCTAGTGTGAAGGTCAGTTTCTACTCCTTCACCACCAGGGTTGGTTTTACCTGATGGATCCTGAGAAAAAGTCCCTGATGAGTTAAGATCAATGAATGTGTTTTTGGTTCCTTCTGTAGGACCCTGTTGCGGGGGTGCTACATCATTAGAAACAGATAGTCTAGGGTCAGCGTCAGCTGTTGTATTTGCTGACGCCTCATGCCCTGATGCTGACTCAGAGTGACAAATGATAGAGTTTGGTAATGAAATTGGAAATATATTCAGATTTATATTACTTACCAATACTGAATCTACACTACTGAGCTGAGGGTACGCTCCATCTTCACCCTTATCCCCTAAAGAGGTTGGGATAGGGGTTGCCTTCAGGGCCTCTTTATACATGTCACCTCTAGCATAGAATGGAGGTGACATTTGGATTGGGTTCTTGTCCTTGGCCGAGGACTTGAGTCTCTTTGAAGCTTGGCCTTGGGAATCATCAGCAATCTTCTTTGATGAAGATTGTGTAAGGGTTCTCCTTTTATTGGACTAACGTCTACATTTTTCAGTATTAACAGATGTTTGCTTCTTACGTGGTCTAGAAGAAGCTCCAGGCTTTTTGCCCTTCAGATCCCCTTCTCCAGTTGGAGGAGTGTCTTGTGGAGCTTTGTACACTACTGGAGTATTTGCTAAGCAAATATCCAGTGTGGGTTGTGTAAAAGGAGGATCAATGGTACTAACTGGAATGTTCCAGCATTTAAGATCAAAGGGTTGAAAAACCAATTTTTCTCCTTGGAGTTTCGAAAAATCATCTCCAAGATGGTCACCAAACAGGAGAGATAAAAATCTGGTGTAAACAACATTTTTCTCCCTAGTCTTTTTCTCCAGCTTCCCATGAAGATCTTCAAATATTAGCCTCCCAAATCAGCCTTGATCCCCTTGGACAGAAAATATAAAATAATTGAATCCTTTTGATTTATTTGGTCAAGCCCTCCAGTCCCCCCCCCCCCCCCCCCTCCAAACATTCGATCTAAATGGTCATCAGAAATTTCCACTTAGGTGGCAAACAACTTCTTTTCAACCCACCCTTTTCAGTGATCTCTTCAGTATACCCGATTTCTTTAATGAAATTTTTAACAATGGAAAAATCATTAGGTCTAGCCTCATAGTCACTAGGGTTTTCCAAATAGTTTAAATCCAAAGCTCTTTTAAAAAATTTTAAACCAATTTTACCATGAATCCCAGCTGTAGTAGAATCAAACTCTATTGATTTCTTGTTGTGAGAAGCTTGTGTCGTGAACCAAAACTCCTTTAAAACATTTTGGAACATCATCCCTGGATCTTTATGTTGTCCCATAGATTATGATGATTAAACAAGGAAGAAAGAAAGAAAATAGATGAAGTAGATGAATTATAGAGAGAGAAACTAGAGAGAGAAAAGAGAGAGAAGTGTGTGAGAAACTTGGTGAATATTAGATTAGGAGAATAGAAAAATGAGACAACCAACCTCTCCTTAAATGCAAGGAGAGGTTTATATAGCCTTGCCTACATGTGGCATGATGGGCTATATGATAATGGGTCGGGCTTTCCTTTTGGGCTTTGGTTACATATGAATGAACCTTAGCTTAAAGTTAAGCCCGTAATACACGACTAATCTACTACCTATTACAACGTTCTAATATACGATACATAATAAACATATGATCGAGCATTCTTGTTTGACTCAATATTTTGAGGCGAACAATCTCCCCCAATGAGAGGTCATTACCCTTTGTGAGAGGTCATTACCCTTTGTCATTTGGAGAATTATAGAGATTACTAATCTCGCCATAAATGAGTCTTGAACGTGTAATAGTAGTCTTTTTTCTTCATGCTGTGATCTTTGAGCCTTTGTAGTTGTCGTTCGACTTTGTCTTTAATCCTGAGATCTTCAAATCATCCTTGACTTGTCTTTGCCATCTTACGATCTTGTGTCTTCATCCACATGCTCACACTATTAATTGTCGAATATGTCTTTAGGCATGAGTATGTGGTTTTAAATCTTTGACTTTGCTGAGTACACTGTGACGCCACCTTCTCGAGACAAAACATAGACACGGACTGAATGGCTTTGACATTCATCCTAAATCGGTAGCATTTTACCTCCGGTCGGTGAAGACTGTTATACGATATTAAATATCGTACCTGTGATAGGTAGATTCAGTTAAAAATCTCCTTGACAGGGTTTCACGGCTGTACTAGCCGTTCTCTTTACTCGACCGTCTCAAAGCAAGACTGCGAACATAAAGAGTGAATCAATTGGATAAATATCCGCTTGATTAAAGTCATCAATTCAAATTCCTAGAACAAGTGTGATTCATAAAGAATCTTACCATTGTTGCTTTCCAGTTGACACAAGCTTGATTCATAAGAATCTCACAAGTCACCTACCGTAGCGCTGTTTGATGTTGACACTAGAAGGATTTCCATTCGTCACTGTGAATATTAATGAATATCACTCTGAATGTTCTGGCAAGACCATAAAGATATTGCGTAGAAACCTGAAACAAGTTTGAATCAATTCAGAATCAAACCACTGTTGCTTTTCAGTTTTACACTTGTTTAATTCATAAAGAATCTTGTATATGACCTACCGCAATGCTGTTTGATGTTAACACTAGAAGGATTTCCACTCATCATTGTGAATACTAAGTAGTATCACTCTGAGTGTTCTAGAAATATCACAAGGATATAGCGTAAGACTCTCTTGATCTTCATCCGTGTGTCCTAACGAGATTTGATTGATCTCTTGGCTCTAAACTCGATTTGTGCACTTTTAGTGGTCGGAGGCTGGAGCAGATGCCACCTATTCAATATCAACTATCTCGAAGTGAGAAAGTCAATAGAAGTCATGTTGTTCTCCGTGACAATAAAACAAACTTCTTTTGAGAGAAGCCTGAGTATCTAGGAAAGGGTTGTGCATACATCACTGGGTCCATGATGAGTTGTCTTCATGATGTGTTGACCCGGTTTCTGCCTAAGTTGTATGGAGGGCTTCTTTCTCTACACCCTTTATCCTTACATTTCTTTTTCATTCTTCAACCCCTTCAATGCTTACCAAGACATCATTACTAACACCTTGTTGTGATTGTTCCAGTGCTAGCATCAGTACTTAGTTGGCATTCAGTTACGTTCACATTCTACTCCATATTTCCTAAGGACTTCTAATAATCTATTGGATTGTTCCTGGGAAGATCCCTCCGGTTCTGGTTGGATCATAGGACTTAAACCTAACCACCCTTTTGACACCAATAACGTTGTGGATTAAAGATGTTGTGGGTATTTGATCGTAACCATAAAAACCACTTTAAATGTCTAACAAGGTGTTTGAAAAACATTTAACACCTTGATAGTTTTGTCGTTTTAGAAAAAGCTCCCCCTTCACATGTGCATCGATAATCGAAAGTGTTTCGCACATGTAGGTAAGAGTTAAAGTGCTTGAGTCTTATATAAGATCAAATTTTCTCCCCCTATCTCTAATATATAAATCTTTTGATATTATAGATACCAAATTTGATTAAAATATATTTTGAAAAATAGTCTTGAAAATCTCCGGGAGAAAGATGTGTTAATCTTTTGCATGAAGTTAAAATGCTCCCCCTCAAAAATTGATCCAATTGAATTGTCATTGTGAGGATTTGATCCACATTTCGCTTTTTGAGGATGGGAGTTGTTGAACACACAATTTTTGAAAGATTTTGAATAATCATTGAAAAATTTTTGAAAAAATTGTGTTCAACGCCTTTTGAAAAATCCTATTTCTTTTTGGCGAAGAGGTTTTTCTAAATCATAAACTTGAGTTCTTAGACTTTGAATGTCTTGATGAATCCACTCAAGTGTAAGAAGATTTCTCTTCTTTTGCTGAGGGCAAGCGCACTAAATCGTACACTCCCCCGTGAATATTGATCTGGGTTGCAAACTGAAAGTGATTACAAGCCATTGTATTGAGCTCAAAACGTTGGATGTTTTGTGACAAGCTCAACCCAAGATAGATTGCTCTACCCGTTGTTGGAAAAATTGTCCAAAATAGACATTTTCCTTTATTGAAAGAAGAAATGACATGTTTTGAAAAATATTTACAACTTTCATTCGAGCTTTATGTACACACCCGTGTTGTTATTGAGCGACATTTCTAGGCACGCCCATATTATCAATACTGAAAGACACGTCGAGAAGAATATTTTTGGATTTTGAAAGATTTCTAATTTTGTGTTTTGTTTTTACATGTTTTATATTTTTGTATTTTTCGTTTTCAAAGATATTTACAGGTGGATGTGTGATAGATAAATCAAGCAGGCTTCTTTGCCAAAATCTCCAGTTCTGCTGGAGTCAAACATCTCATATCAATTTGCCTAACTAGATACGCAAACCTTTCTTTCGAAAGAGCTTTTGTAAACAAGTTAGCTAATTGGTAATCCGTTCCAACAAAGTATAGTTCAACGATACCTCTTTCAACTTGTTCCTTTATGAAGTGGTATCTGACATCGATGTGCTTCGTGCGGGAATGTTGTACCGGATTGCAGGAAATGGCTATGGCAGACTCTGAGTCACAGTACATAGGTACTTTATCAAAGTTGAAGCCATAATCCATGAGTTGTGTTCTCATCCAAAGAACTTGAGCACAACACGCAGATAGAGACACATACTCCACTTCGGCTGATGAAAGTGACGTGCAATCCTGCTTCTTTGAAGACCATCCCACAAGCTTATCTTGACCTAGAAATTGTGCACCACCAGAAGTACTTTTTCGTGTATCAAGACACCCTGCATGATCAGAATCTGAATAGGCCGTTAGAAAGAAACCGGTTTCCCTCGGATACCAAAGTCCCAAATGAATGGTATTCTTGAGGTACCGAAAGATCCGTTTAATCTCCTTGAGGTGCTTTTCAGTGGGTCGTGCTTGATATCGTGCACAATAACACGTAGCATGTGAAATAACAGGTCTACTTGTTGTCAAGTACATGAGGGAATCGATCATGGAACGATATCTCGTTTGATCGATGGTATTTCCCTCTAGCGATGTGGTTGATAATGGTGTCCAACCGGGGTCACATGAGGTCATACCATGCTTTTTGATTATCTCTTGACAATACTTAGCTTGGTTAATAAAGATACCACTTGGGGATTGGTGAACTTGAATTCCTAGAAAGAATTTTAGTTCTCCCATCATTGACATTTCAAATTTGATGTTCATGACTTTTTCAAACCATTTTGAAAGTTTTGGGTTTGTAGACCCGAAAATAATGTCATCAACATAAATCTGCACAAGAAAAATTTCATCCCCATATTTATAAGTGAACAAAGTTAGATCAATGGAACCTTTTGAGAAACCTTTGGAGACCAGAAATTTCGAGAGCTCGTCGTACCACGCCTTTGGATCTTGCTTGAGTCCGTATAGTGCTTTGTGGAGACGATACACCTTGTCAGGATAATGAGGATTGACGAATCCTTCCGGTTGCGTGACATAGACTTCTTCCTTCAAAGGACCGTTAAGAAACGTCGTCTTTACGTCTATGTGATACACGATGAATCCCTTATGTACAGCATAAGCAAGGAAAATCCTGACCGCTTCCATTCGAGCTACTGGTGCAAATGATTCTTCAAAATCAATACCCTCTTTCTGACCATACCCTTTAGCCACTAGCCTCGATTTGTCCTTGATGATCGTGTTCTCTTCATCCATCTTGTTTTTCCAGATCCATCAAAGATTTAATGGTATTACATCGTATGGTCTATCAACAAGTTTCCAGACTTTCAGTCTTTCAAATTGTTGAAGTTCATCCGTCATCGATTCAATCCAAGCATGATCAGCCATGGCTTCTTTGATGTTTTTCGGTTCAGCTGAACTCACGGCGAGTGCGAACATACAAACATCGCCATCGGTGTTAAGCTGTCGTCTTGTACGAACGGGATGTGAAGGGTATCCAATTACTTGAACCAAAGGATGATCTCGGGTCCAATGATTTGTTGAAGGATGTCGTTGGTAGAACGTGTGCATAATTAACGGATCAACATGGCGAGTAGAAGACTCTCCAGTTTCGTGTACCGGTGTACCGAATGGGTTGATAAATTCGTCTTCGTCAGATAAAGCATTGTCTGCTTGATTTGTGTTCTCTGGAGCAATGGCAGTAGTTGTTGATGTTGTAGAAGCGGTTGTTGATGTGATATTCTGAGGAGGTAAATCTGCAGCAACCCGTGTTGAAGTAGATAAAGTTGTATCCTTTTGTTGACGATGATCGGTATCATCATTCTTATCATGAGTGACAGCGGAAGACTTCGATACAACATGTTTCTCCCCCATGAAATATTCATCATACATTGGTCTATATAACATTTCCAACTCTTCAAGTGTCGTGTACACTGTCATATCTGCTCTAGGAACATGTTCAGGAACCAGCTTGAACTTGACGATTCATTGCTGTGGTCTTGAGTTCCGAGTTCCGTGCGGTTGTACACAGAAGTCTTTTGTCGTTGTGGATCAGGACTTAAACTGTTTTGTTCAAGTGACATTTCTTGTAATTCATCAAATCGGATGTGAATAGTCTCGACTATCAATTTTGTTCTCTTTTTGTAAACTTTATATCCCTTAGACTGAGTTGCATATCCCACAAGAATACATGCATCACCTTTCTCTTTCATCTTGTCCAGATTTTCACCATCACAAATAATGCAACACGTATATCCAAAAACATGAAGGTGTTTGAGTGAAGGTTTTTGATCATGAATTATGTGATATGGTGTCTTTTCGTGTCTTGGGATAATTAAGGAACGGTTTTGTGTGTAGCATGCAGTTGACACGGCTTCGGCCCAAAAGTATAGTGGAAGTTTTGAAGCGGATAATAATGTTCGAGCAGCCTAAACTAAAGTACGGTTTCGTCTTTCAACAACACCGTTTTGTTCGGGTGTTCGAGCAATAGATGTTTCATGTTCAATTCCTTCAGCTTCAAAATAATTTCTCAGAGTTGAATTCAAAATTTCTGTGCCTCTGTCAGTACGAACCACTTTTACTTGAGCTTGAAGACCACGTTGTATCAGTTTAAGGTAGCTGATGAAAACTTTGAGTGTTTCATCCTTGGACCTCAAGAAGTGAGTCCATGTGTACCTTGAGTAATCATCGACATATACCGTAACATATTTCTTCCCATTGATACTATGAACTCGCATGGGACCACACAAATCTATATGAAGAAGACCTAACCGTCCTTTAGAGCTTGGTGTAGTTTTTGTCTTGAAACTACTTCGTTTAGCTTTACAAAGCTCACAAGAAGAACAAAGATGATCTTTGATGAATTTTAAGCTTGAAAGGCCTCTCACAATATCTTTCTTGGAAAGCAAGTTGATGGTATCAAAGTTGATGTTGGAAATTCACTTTATGTGACGACATTTAAGAATTCCCATTAGTTATCATAGTCACACACGCATAGACTAGACTAGGAAACGCTGTATAGTTTAAGTGCGTTGTGTGGCTATATATACCCCTCCTAGGCTTCCAAGGAGGGGTTTTGATTGTGTTTTCATTTCTTGTTTTAATACATTTTCTATTTTCACACACAACCTCTCTTTCTCTCAACTCAACAATGGCTTCGACCTTCCACCACCCACCTAGACCACCGGATTAGCTAAAAGCAAACCCACAATTGGCATCAGAGCCTCGGTTCAGTCCTTGGATCGTGTTCTTGTTTTCGATTATGGTGGTCTAAAATTTTTTTATCTCGAATCTGTTAAAATTTTTTGTCACGATGTCTTTATGTCATATTTATTGTCTCACTTTGTTTTGGTCTCAAACTGTCCAAAATTTATTGTCACGATGTTCTTGTTTGTTGTGTAAACAGTCAAGTATTTGTTTTCAGCCACTGGTTTTGTCACAGTCCACATCTGTTATTCATAACCCACTGGTCCAAACTATCAAACTTTTCCTGTTCAAAAGTCAAGTCAAACCTACCATATTTTCTTGTATCTGGTATTTTTGGTGACTGGGTTTTGATAAAGTTTCATTCTTTCTGGTAATTTTTTTGTATACACATGATGATGAAGATGATACCCTAAGATCCTGAAAATCAAGAAAATGTACCTTTGGATAAGTTTCTATGCTGGTCATCTTTACGATGGCAACGATCGCATTGAGTGCGATGGGTAGACTGCGATGACTCGCCTGCGATGACTCGCCTGCGATGACTCGCCTGCGATGACTCGCCTGCGATGACTCGCCTGCTATGTCTCGCTGCGATGGGTACCATCTTGTTACGATGGGGGTACTAGACTGCGATGGCTTATCCATCTAACTTTTGACTTGTGATGGTTTTTTTAAAAAACTGACTTCGATGGTTCCTTTAAAGAAATCATTGTGACTAGTTTAAACAAAAATAACTCGCTACGATGGACATATATTTTTTAGACTGTGATGGGTCTAAAATTATGACTGCGATGGACATATTTGATGCAGTTTTGACAAAAACCTAACCAGTCTGTTTAAAACATTACCAAGACCAAGATTTGACCTGAACCATTATTCAACTCACTCCAGCCTTATTACTCCTCAACACCATAATCTAATCATATTCCCATCGTCTCCTAATCCCCATCGTATCTAGACTCGATCCGAACCAACAATATTAAAAGAGATCTCAGTTTCGTTTTTCGTGTTTAGACATGCATGTTGAGATCTTTAAAGATCTAACACGAAAACGAACTTATCATCATAGATCCCTGTTTGGTTTACAACCAAGTTTTATTATACGAAATTAAATAATGATCTATAACAAACTTGTTATGATCGTTATTTGTTTCGTTTTTTTAATCTAAAACCGACATGCATCGAATCATATCACACCTACCCGAGGTCAATTTAAATTGATCTTGATGCCGTGTCCATCTCGTCAAGGATCAAAGGACTCATATGATTTGTGTTCAATTTGAAATGAATCGAAGCTATATTTTAATTGAGATGGTTAAAGAAAGGGGTTTTTGTGATTTGTATTAGAGATTGAGATGATAGATCGAACCAGTATTTGATCTATTTGAGACTTGTTGGAGATTAGAATCGTCATCTAGATGGGGGGCAGAGATGTTTACTGGATATGGAAGAGATGATTTGGTTTGTCAGATAGGGAGAAATAGAAAGAGACGGAGGAGTTATACTTCTGAGAAGCGGTTGTGATGTTGTTGGATTATGTTAAATGTGACCTAATTTTTAGGGTGGATTATGTGGAGAAATATTAGGGTTAACCTATTTATATCTCTGATCTCTCCCTTATGGACCGGGTATTGTGTCGTTTTAATGGGCCAACAATTTTCATTTACCCAAATGTTGGGCTGTGTGAATGGACGAAAATATGTGTTACATGGGCCAAAATTATTTGTATTCACAAATGGTATTCACAATGATGGGTCGTGTGATTCAATATACTCTATACACAAATTTTTTTAAATTATTTATTTTGAATAAAATTTTGTGTATTTTGATATACTTTGGATATTTTCGGGACAAAAGTGACGTGATAAAGTGCCGAGACAAAATATGACGAGACAAATGTGACAAAATTTATTTGACGAGACCAAGAAAAATTTGGCGATTTTTAGTGACTACGGATTCGTTTAATCGGGTATAAATTATGGGAAGTTGGAGACGGATTTTTCGAAAGCGTGAACTTATTTTATCTTTCAAAGATAACTTGCTTGTGCTTAATCTTAGAATGAAGACTTGTTTATCTGGTTTCCGGTTTCAGGGTGGATGGTTGATGACTCGGATAACTATCACTTAAAGGGGTTACATTGTTGTACTCAGTGTCACGCGCTTAGTCGACGTGGATAATTTCAAGAGATGTTGTGCTTATAGACTTCTTCAGTGATGCATTGGGTACTTAGAGATTTCTCCACCGTTCTTCATTCAACAATTGTGCAAGCTTAAGTCACAAGATCGAGAGATTCTTATTCAGTTTCACGTTTGATGTATCTGGTTCATTCTATCAGTGGTCACTTCAAATTGCTTACAAGTGGGTTGGTAAATATAGCCATGGAGAGTTTATGAGTAGAGATTTTCGATCAGCAGCTGATTCTCACAAAATATATAATTCAACTTATTTATTATTCTCACGAGATTTCAGGTACATGTGCGTACGGTTTATTGATGGTTACGAGTTTCGAAACCATCAAGGGGGAAGAAGAAGACACATTGAACGCACAACGAGTACATGTGATGAACTTCATACCTTCTTTTGATTTGAAGACATTCCGGGATGACATTTGTCATAGCCGTAGAGAAAATCAGTGTTTTAACTCATGGCGTTATCAATCTCTAAACGGTACACTACTGATTCGATGTTTATTTGTTTTGATGTTGTAATTATTCATCATCATTATCCTATATGGAGAGATATGCACTTCCGGGACTTAATTGACTCTGGTGCATCTCCGAAAGAAGATATGTGCATTTCCGGGACTTAATTGACTCTGGTGTTATGATGTCAACTTCATGAATGGGATAAAGTGTCTACTTCAGTATTTGAGCTTCATACTTGGGATTGGTTTATTTTCTTCAACTATGTGGGGGAAGAAATGTCTTGATTCTTTCTAGTATGCATAACTTGAACTCTCAGGGGGAAGAAAAATTCAGAAGAATTATTCAAGCGTGAGAAGAGAAGTTGTTGATCTACTTGGTGTGCCCCAAACTTTCAATCCCTCTTAGCAACGTTATCATGTTATATGATGGGGTTTGCTTGTTAAATTCCATTGCGCGCTTAATCATTCTAAGCTTTATTGAATGCTTTGAAGTTGCTTACGAGGATTGTCGGTTTAGGGGGAAACTATTTAAAAGCTTCTACATCAAGTTTATGTGGCATGAATTAGGGGGAAGTTAATTCAGAAGCTTCTCCTTAACCAAAAGTAAATGGATTACTTAGCTCGTGCCGTTACAGTATTTTTACCACAAGTTACTACGAAGATGAGTCACTCTGAAGTGAAGACTTGAAGTCAAAGGCCTCAGAAGACATCATCAGCATTGGACGCTTCATGAAAGCTTTAGTTCTTAATCATTATGTACTTGTTAGGAAAAATATTGTAAGGAATTATACACGTCGTCCCATGGGGGAAGATTGTTGGAAATTCACTTTATGTGACGACATTTAAGAATTCCCATTAGTTATCATAGTCACACACGCATAGACTAGACTAGGAAACGCTGTATAGTTTAAGTGCGTTGTGTGGCTATATATACCCCTCCTAGGCTTCCAAGGAGGGGTGTTGATTGTATTTTCATTTCTTGTTTTAATACATTTTCTATTTTCACACACAACCTCTCTTTCTCTCAACTCAACAATGGCTTCCACCTTCCACCACCCACCTAGACCACCAGATTAGCTAAAAGCAAACCCACAGTTGAGATGAGAAAGACGTTGATGCCATAACCATGCCTGAGTCGTTGAAGCTTTAGCCATGAAGCAACTTGGAGTTGATGAAGTTGTGTCTTGAAGTGAAATAGTGTAGAGATCAGTACCCCATGTACCGGTAAGTAAGTCATTCCCATCATAATCACGAACAAAACATGTCTTCTTTCTGAAAGCAACCTCCAAATCTGCATCACATAATTGACCAACCGAGAAAAGATTGTGATTGAGCCCTTCGACGTAGTATACCCTTTTGATCGTTATATTCCGCTGAACCAAATCTCCATATCCTAGGATCGGTGCAAATTGATCATTTCCGAATCGGACCGCACCCAGGAACTTCTCTACGAACTTAATTAGAAGCTTGAGATTCCTCGTCATGTGCTTCGTGCATCCAGATTCTAGTATGAAGATAATTATTTGTATCACCTACAGAAGATTTAGAACACGATGGAGCATTTGCTAAATTAGATACCACATTAGTTGTGATTGTAGAATCATTAGTGTCCTTAGCAACATTTAAAGGCATACTAACACTCGTTGTCACATTTTCTGTCCTAACTTTAGGCATCCATTTATATCCCGGAGGACATTGATTTGCAAACCACCATTTCCAAGACATGCTAGCAGACTCATATAATTCCCTAATTCTGCTTCTAGGATTCTTAGTGGTGGAGTCTGATGCATTACTTTTCTTAGTGGGAGTTTCACCAGAATGGTTCACTTTGCGTTTGGGTTTACTAGCACTAATAGGCATCACAACTTGCTTCTTAGTTCTAGTATCTACGCCTTTCACATTATTCATAGCACACATAGAATGATCAGCATTAGCACATTTTCCACATTTCACACAAACAAACTTAACATTTAAAGCATTCAAAGCAGTCGAATCATTCAAGTCGTCATTACATGAGATTACAGACGTTTTATTCTTAGAAACATTCAAATTCCTAGGGTGTTCTTCTACTTCCTTCATCTTCTCTTTACTCTTGTGTTTCCAAACCTTATCATTCACTTGAGTGCTCTTAAGCTAAGGCCGGCTAACACTAGCACTGGAGACTACTCCTGTAGTAGAAGACACACGAATATTAATGTTTCTAGAAGTCTAAGGCGAGTGACTAACTTTGTGTGTGGGTTTAGTGGTCATTCTATACATCCCTGGTTTAATCACATTATTGTGCTTAACGCTTGGTGCTACAGTATTCCTTATGGGTTAAGTATGTGGTAACCTTTCCTTTCCATCCATCTTGTGAGCAAACACAGGTTTTACAAACGAAGAATTTGAGAAAGTAGATGGTTTTCCCAAGATGGAGGATCTATTCACTTTAGAGGCATTGGGTTGTCGAACAACAGGTTTCTTAACGCTAGGTTCCACAACTTTCCCACCCATCTTAGCAACGAGTTTCTTCAACTCTGCTATCGCTATTTCCCTATCTTGTAACTGAGCTTTCAACCCTGTAATTTCTAAACTCTGTTCATTCATTTCTCGAAACGTTTTGGAAAGTTTTTCTTGCAAGTTATTATCATGTGGAAAACTACCAACGTCTTTTTGCAAAGCAAGTTCAAGAGAATAACAATGTTTTTGAAGGAAATCAGTTTTGTGTTGAAGTAACTCAAAAGCCTTTTTATCAACTTTTTCTTTACGTTTCGAAAGCTCAAGTTCAAGACGCTCACATTCTTTGATTTTATCAAGATATTTGCATGCAACATCAGAATATTAATCGATATCAGCACAAGATTGAAGAGTAACACACAAAATATCTTTGGAGAGACATTCTTCTAAGAGTAAATCATATTCATCAGAAAAAACGGACTTGTCCATTTGAAGATCGTCAATTTCTTTCTCAATAGACTCAACATATTTTAAATCATCAAACATTTCAGACCGAATTAATCTTTCAAATTCAAGCATATTTTCTTTTAATGTGGTCGTGTTCGGTATTAAGATTCGTTTGATAAGCACAGTTATATCCTGAGGAATTGGTTTTTTCCACTCGTCATTTTGTCGTTGTTTCCATTCATTGTCAACAATGGATTTAATATTATCAATGTAATGTTGTAGAAACCCAAATGTTTGCCTACTCTTGCTTTTAGAAGCATCAAGAGGCAAGTAGTTGATGAACTTAGAAACGTTTGTTTTCTTAGTAGCAAAAGCTTTCTTCCATTGAATTCTTCTTTGTTTGCATTCTAAAAACAATTCCTCACGAGACTTCTGTTTTTGTGTAGTGGAAAGACCATATAGACTATTCTCATAAGCATAATTATATGGTTTCACAAACTCTTTATTGACCGGTGATCTACTCTCCTCTTCCCAAAGGGATGTCTCATCATAACCAAGAGGATATTCAGGATTGGTCCATACGGACTCATCCATATAAAGGCGCGGGTTCGCAGCTTGAGCTTGGGCAAGGTACTTAGGACTTGCAAAGCTAGCTTGACCCTTAAACATAGACGGAGGTGCTATCATTCTTACGTTTTGAATAGATTCATGCATTTTATAAACAACTTTCTTCAAAAATTTGACTTGTTTTTCAAGTTCCATTACCTTTTAAGTATCTTTTTCATGTTGACTTTTGAAATCTTGTTTTAACGTTTCAACCTCTTGTTTCTTAACATCAAGAATTTTAGCATACTCGCTGTTATCCATCAAAAGCCGTTGTTCAAGTTTGTTAACTTGGGTGGTAGCAAGGTACGTTTTTTGACGTTTATCCATTAATAAAACATTAAATTGACGTTTCTCTTTGGTTAATAACTCAAGAGTTTCGTTGTATTTCTTTTCAAGATCTTCCTTTTGACTTTTTAACGCACTACCCTTGTACCCCTCAAGCTCTTTGGTTTTCTGAAGAAGCTCATCTTTATTGCGTTCAATGGTCTCACTAGATGTAATTAGTGCGGCTTTGCATTCTTCAAAATTTTGAGTGATCACTGCGTTTGCCTTCTTTAATTGCTTTTGACTTTTTCTAGTTTCATTGACATCTTTTTGTAAACTAGAAATTAAATTAGAAAGCGCGACACGCTCCTCATCATCATACTCATTTGCATATAGATCATCCTCAAACTCATTATTGCACATGTCTGATGAATCGGGTGTGGTATTGCTATCAACCTTTTCCGTCATACATGTGTCATTAATGGCATTGGGTAGCTCACTATGCTCATGAATATCACCAAACACATTATATTCATCAGTGGTGTGTACCTTATCTAGTGGCTCAGTGTCAAAGATAGGGCCATTGTCATCTTCAGTGATGTTGAGAACTTCGTCAACCTTTGACATGTACGAGTAATGTGCTTCTAATTCTTGGTCAGAGGCTTCATCATCAGTATCATCAAGCATTTCTCCTTCCTCAGCCGACAATTTGACCCTTGCTTCCATCTTCTTGCATAACAACATCTTCTCTTTATGGTAGCTAACCCGTTTCAGCTTTCTGCATTCCTTTGCCATATTCCCATAACCTTGGCAATTATAACACTGAATCCCACTTTGTTGAACCACTTGCGTTCCAACAGTTTCCCTATTCCCATTAGTAGCGGCAATCCTTTGAGTGTCATACTTGGCAGTTTGTCGATCATACCTTGCAGAACCCTCAACATGTGTTGGATTATTTCGATCATACCTAGAAGGACTTTCACCACGTCGACGTGTGTCATACCTTGGAGGATTCTCAATATATTAGTTCTTTGTGTTGGATGATGTTCGAAGATTGTTGTTGGTGGGTTTGAAGATTTTCTGGTAGGTCTTCATAATGAAAGCAATTTGTTGTTTCATTTCCCTATTCTTCTGAGCTTGATCTTCATCACTATCCTCTTCAGATGATGACTCAGATGGTGGTGATGGTGCTCTTGGTTCTTTGCCGCGTTATCTTTTAGAGGATAAAGACTTGGATGATGTGGAATAGCGTGGTGAGGATGATTGAATGGAGTATGACTTTGGAGTACGAGATCGATGATCTTGAGTGGTAGACACTAGAGCAAGTGGATTAGCCGTCTTTGCAACTCGTTCAGCTCGAATTTCATTTGCCTCATGCTGAAATTGTTTCAAGATATCAAAGAGAGTGTGATAGTTTACCTTGTCTAACTGCTTCTGTTGTTTCACCAAAGTAACAAAACATGTCCACTCTGGTTGAAGTTGCTGAAGAAATTGCACATTGACTTGCATGGTGGAGACCTCCAAGTTGTTTCTTGTCATATCGTTCATCATCTTGTAGAATCGTGAATAATAAGACTCAATTGATTCTCCATTCAATTTAGTAAACTTACCAAAATTCCAAAACAAGTTTGTTTTAACATCTTGCTTGTTGAGTGATTCTCCTTGTTGCAAGCGTTCAATAGCCGTCCACATTTCTTGTGCCATAGGACATGCATCAACCGTGGAATAAATATCATCTCCAATTCCACTTAGAATCATATAGATCGCTTCTTTTTCTACATCATACCAAGCACGCTTCTCTGGTGTAAGATCAGATAACGTTTCTTTTCTTGTGGTTGCGGGTATTTCTGGAATAGTGTTTGTGGCTGGTGTATGAGGAACTGTGATATCAGAGAAAACATATGGTCCATTGTTAATAAATTGCCTCAATGCATCACCATTAGGTATTATATCAAGATAGCGAAGAAAACGTGATTGCCATTGAGCATATCGACCGACCACGAGCATTGGTGGTCTCTCTTTGTTACTCGCCACCATTATGTTGTTGTTCGTCACACGATATTCTGTAGTAGAATCCATCTCAATATTCTCTTAAATGATGAAGTGAATATGGATCTTAAGTAGATGTTTTGTGATTGTTGTTTTGGTTTAAATTCCGAAAATTGCAATTTTTCTTCAGTCCGACAATAAATTCTCTAGTCCGACAAAACGGTAGACCAAAAAATTTTGTACTTGCCAAATTTTGAAATCGAGCTAGAAATGTCCTAAAACTAGTATGGAAAAAGTTTGAATTTTTTTTTAATCTTCGTGTAAACGATATTCCGAAACTAGTCTAGATGGTGGCAAAGTCTAAAAAATACTCGAACAAAATTTAGCAAAACATAGCATCGGAATGTCCATCGGAATATGCCATCGGAATGTCCTCGGAATGATGTCGGAATGTAGTATCGGAATGTCTGTCAGAATGTAGTATCGGAATGTCTGTCGGAATGTATAACTGTCGGAATACACAATCAGAATAAATCTGTCGGAATCACCTATCGGAATACACAATCAGAATAAAGCTGTGGGAATCACCTATCGGAATACACAATCGGAATAATGCTGTCAGAATCACCTATGGGAATACACAATCGGAATAATGGTCGGAATATTAAAACCCTATTCCGATGGAATTCTATCGGAATATCCGTTGGAATATTAAACCCTTTTCCGATGGAATTCTGTCGGAATGCGTGTATTTTTTCAAAACTTTTGGTAAAAATGAGATTTGTGACAAGAATCCATGATTTTAACCAACAAAAAGCAATCAAATCCCTACCACAACTATGTAGGAGATGTAAATCAAGATGTAGAGCACGGAAAGCACAAGAAAAACTTGAATCCGAGATGATTATAGTAGGAAATCACACGAATCAAGTATAATATCAACAACGAATCACAAAACTACCCCATGGCGATTGATACCAATTGTTGTCCCATAGATTATGATGATTAAACAAGAAAGAAAGAAAGAAAATAGATGAAGTAGATGAATTCTAGAGAGAGAAACTAGAGAGAGAAAAGAGAGAGAAGTGTGTGAGAAACTTGGTGAATATTAGATTAGGAGAATCGAAAAATGAGACAACCAACCTCTCCTTACATGCAAGGAGAGGTTTATATAGCCTTGCCTACATGTGGCATGATGGGCTATATGATAATGGGTCGGGCTTTCCTTTTGGGCTTTGGTTACTTATGAATGAACCTTAGCTTAAAGTTAAGCCCGTAATACACGACTAATCTACTACCTATTACAACGTTCTAATATACGATACATAATAAACATATGACCGGGCATTCTTGTTTGACTCAATATTTTGAGGCTAACACTTTAAACAAAGCATCACGTAGTACACATTTTGACAAAAAAGTCATGACTTGATCCCTAGGAACTGACTTGATGATATCTGGTTTGATTAAAGTGATGTTGTTGGGTTTGAAAATGATATCTTCAATGGGATAGGCGACATGAATGGATGGGTTAAGTGTGATCTCAACATCTTTGTGGGAAGAAGATTCTGCCATTGATGTGTTTTGTGTTTCTTTTGAGAGAGAGAGAGAGATAGTTTGTGTGTGTTTTTCTTTGAGATGAAAAGATTTGTAAGCGTCATATGAAATCCAAATTCAAGGGATTATATAAAAAACTTAGACTGATTTTGTGAAAAGTTTTTAAAACCATTTGAAAAAGTTATAAATCTTTTAGAGTTTCTTTTGAACATTTGGCACAAACTCTCTCATTAATGTTCTGCAAAAAGGTATGATTTTCTGTTGCTTTGAACAGTGAAACGCCTCTTGTGTCAAGAAGTTGTTAACTGTGGATGTGGACGTTTGAAATTTACTTAATTAAAAATTGACACCTTTTGAAATAATGTTTGTTTTTATTCGTAAGAAAATTCAATGCCATTTAATTCTTTTAGTCTCATGATTGATTTTTTTAAAAGCTGTTGCTCAGATATGCTGAAGCTGATGACGATACTTGTGTGCTTCAGTGCGTCAAATAAGGCGACAAGACCCCATATCATGTTCACATAAGTGAACAAGACATATGACATTGCACGCTCCTCTACTCAGGCCTAGCTACTCATTTGTATTAAAAACTTTGTTCAGACTTTTCTGAAGAGAAACTTTGATGACTGGTGATTATTTGTTTAACTTTAGTGTATCAGATAAGGAGACAAAACATAATGTACAAAATCACACATTGTGAGATAAACACATGACATTGCACACTCCTTTACTCAGACACTGCTACTTAGCATTAATCAAAATAGTTTAGAAAATGTTGAACCTTTAAGCTTCTTCAATGAATGCTGAAGGTTCAGGTTTTGTATCATCAATGTTCAGCATACCAAGCTCCATTATCAATCTTTTGAAAGTCGGTTCATCTAGTGGTTTAGTGAAGATATCAGCCAATTGGTAATGAGTGGGGATGAAATGTAATTAAATGTCCCTCTTCACAATGTGATCTCTAATAAAGTGATATCTGATATCAATGTGTTTTTTTCTTGAGTGAAGGACTGGATTATTGGATATTGCAATAGCACTAGTGTTATCACAAAAAATTGGTACCTTTTCATATTCTATGTCATAATTAGCCAGTTGACTTTTCATCCAAAGGATATTGGCACAACATCTAGCAGCTGCTACATATTCAGCTTCTGCTGAATACATGACAACTGTTTGTTATTTTTTAACACTCCAACACACAAGTTTGCCACCCAGCAATTGGCAAGCACCAGAAGTGCTTTTTTTGTCCATATTGCATCCAGCATATTCCGAGTCTGAATACCCTTTAAGATCTATAAGAACTCGCATTTTTCTCGGTAATGAAATTACTCTTTTATTCGCACTTTTCGATTTTACAAGGTTCAACATGTTTCTTTTACTTTTTCATTCATAAATCTTGAGCATTCAGGAATTTTAATTAAATTATATTTTAATTATTTTTATAACAATTTAAAATAATTTATTTGGAGTTATAAATTTTTTTTTATTTTCGATATTTATTTAAATCAAAAGCACTCGCACGTGTTTTATAAAAATTTTACCCAATTCGATGGAACGAGAACTGATGGCTATTTTGACTCTAAGAAGTCAGATTATTATGTTTCCATAAACATCCTCATTATGAAAAAGAATTATTTTCTATTTTCTTCGTTTTAATTTTTCATTTAACGAGCACTCTTCATAATTTATGTTTCGGCTTTTAAGCGGCATTCGTTTATACGACGCATAAATGTTCAATAAATTAAAACCTCATTCATTTATCGAAATACCAATGTTCTCCAAATGCCGACGTTTTTATTTTATAGTGAAAGTTTACTTTTCGTATTTTACGTGTATCCTTCAAATCCCGTAACTTTTAAAATATCGGACATAGATAATATCCGCTTTATTTATCGTATCCTTAACGCTGGAAATTGAAAGTATATCTAATCATTCATATCCTTTCATTATATTACTATGCCATTACACATATCTCATGTCTCTCATGCTCTACACGTAACCATCTTCATGGCAACTTTATTGCCACGTCTTTGGCCTAAGTTTTATCAACCTGCTATCATCTTCAAGGTTTCCTCTATCAATATTCAAACGTCACCTATAAATAATCCTTGCTCAAACTAGTGGACTCGTGATGACCGATGAACATGGTCAGAAATAATGATGAGACGATGCTCGAGTTTCTTGCTTCAAACCCCAACCTTACGTTGATAGCTCATAGCTTGCTAAAGAATTTATACATGACTTGCAATTCATATAGTGAATAAGTGAATATGAGCAATAGGAGGAAGCTACGGGATCTAGACCTATTTATCTTTTCTTGTTCTTCAACGTGTTTAATACTCGGCTTTTACCCCAAGTATAAAATCTTTATCGTCCGATCTTTTCGAATTGACTACCGATCTAAAGTGCGACTCAATTGTCTTTTGGTGAACAAGAGAATGGTTTGGTTGATTATCTATTTTAAACTAATAGCAAATAAGTAAGTGTCGTTGAGTAAAGTAGAAGTTTTAAATATTAATACTAAAATGACGAGTTAAAAATAAATGCTTGAAAAACTTAAAGTCAAGATTAGGAAAATTACTAGAACACTTAATAAAACTAACACTTGGAAACATTATAACAAACAATAAACTAAACCATCGTAAAATTGCCAAATTGGAATCTAATCGGAATATTGGTCGGAATATGGTGCAATCGGAATGTGGGCAACAATGGTCCAGATCGGAATATATTCCGATCTGTTGATCGGAATGTTGAGGAACAAGGTTGTCGGAATGTTTGAAGAAAATGCAACTGATCGGAATACTGAACGACACCCCCAATCGGAATATTTCAAAATTACCTCAATCTGAATATATGGAGGATAACAATCGGAATAGCATAAAAAGGAGATGGATCGGAATAAGTCAAGACCCACGATCAGAATGTCTAAATTCGAGACCGATCGGAATGTCTAAATTCGAGACCAATCAGAATGTTATAAAAATGGGCCTAATCGGAATGAGTAAACCCTCTGCCGTCGGAATGTATCAACCCTAATCCGATCAGACAATCGGAATAAGGGGGTGCAATCGGAAAAATCAGAAACCCTTTTCCGATTTGCCAATCGGAAAGAGGGGGAAGGCTGCTGGTCGGAATATCACGATCGGAAAGGGGTTTGTACTCTTTCCGATTTATAAGGGAATCGAAATAAGCTAGGTAATCAGCTACTTATGATAAGCTATCACCAAAACTAGCACGAATCCAAAGTGAAATATACTAAATAAGCACAATCCACAACTTATCCAAACTCAAACTAGGCAAACTTTTAAATCAAACAATTAAAAGATGAACTTTTTTAAGAAAACATTTAAAAAGTAAATAAGCTAATCATGTAAATAAGCCAATAAGCACAAGAATCTTAAAGCTTAATCAAATGAAAGCTTATGTAGGAACAAAAAGATTAACTTTTTAAGCACAAAACCATTAAGATCAACACGGATTTAATGTGATTCGTACCAAAATCAATCTAAAAATCAATCTAAAAATCAAAGAAAGGTAGAATGAGATTAAGGATTAAAATCTTAACTAGAACTTGATTAATGAAATAAGCAATACACAAATGTTTAATCTTGAAAGATTAAAAGAAAAGATGGAACTTAGTGAGAGAAAGTTTAGAACTTTCTCTCTCTAAAACTAGAAAGAACAGTGAAAAAATGAAAACTTAAACTAAAAGCTAACCCCCCCTCCTAATGTGTATTAGGAGGGTATTTATAGGGAAAAGTGGGAAGGAGTGCATGTGTTGCCTCTTCTTTCTTTCTTTCTTCACATTTTCTCGACTCGATTTAATTCTTTGTCTTTTCTCGACGTCGTCTCGGGATTTGAACTTGTCTTGTTAATTTTCTTCTTTAATTTAGACTTGAGTTCTTTGACTTCATTAAACTTCCGTCTTTAGACTTTTTCTTCGATAAATCTTCAGAATAGGTCTTGGACTTTCGTTCTTTTTGCACTCTTGATCTTTTGACTTCGTCTTTTCCCGTTTTCTTCGATAAAAGCCCGTGAAAGCCCGTGTTTTCTTCCTTTTTCATCTTTTGGTCCTAAAACACAATAAAAACACAAACCACGCATAACTCCGACTTTTACGACATAAATTACACGTTTTGGTCTTGTTATTATTGGAAATAAGTGGTAAAAGGATAAGTGTTTTCACACTTATTAGTGTTCAAAAAACCAAACATATTCCTTGGCACTAGTGGGTATTCACGGGTGTACAAAGATTTCAAGAAGAGTCGCGGTTTACAGTCGTCTTCCTTATTGAGCGACGTATACAAGCAAACTTCTTCTCATTCTTAAACAAGGACTCAGTTTTAGTAGATGTTGGTTTGAAGTTTGATTTCGTTCGTATCGATTGTTGAATGAGGTTAAGGTTTTCATGGCTTCTGTTCCCTGTGATCGAGAAGCATACACACAAATCTACTTAATTGTAAGTTGATCCTCTCGGTACCATTTTATTCTATCGTCTATACATATGCAGCTAGAGTATTAGCCTTGTTTGTGCTTGAGGTCCAATTTAAAACAAACAAAAAAAAACAAGTTGGTTTAGATGTCGAAAAATATAACTTTGCTATGTGTTACGACACGACCTTTTTCGACCTCAATTTGACCCTCGAAACGACGTTGCCCCCAGTCAGTTAAACAATCAAAGTTGTAGACGGCCATGCCGTCTACGCGGCCATACCTTTGGTTCAACCCAAATGTCCCTATCGAGAACCGTAGATGGGATCGAAACTGGCCCACTAAACTCGAAATCTTAAAATAGTTGTAAGACGCCTACTTTGAACACGATTCTAACCCATCAAACGACCTCGATTTATAAAAATTAAAACACTACTTATAGATCACACGACTAGCTACCCAACGGTACTGACGGTATACTCCACCAGCCACTATCGTGTCCGCCGCTCACGCCGAAAAATTGACGATATCATCCTTCTGACGATGATAAGAAGCGTACAGCAGATTCACATTGGCTAATTAGAAAATCCTTCACTTCATTTAATGTGTCCCTTGTCTCCCATCATACAACATGTTTCTTGTTTCCTTAAAAGAAACTAGACATGTATTTTTCTTTTAAATAAAATTAATAATTAATATATTAATTTTATTAATTTTATTTATTTAAGATACTTTTATTAAAATACATTTAGGATATTTGACCCATTAAATGGCCCGGTTAAATAAACTGTCCCGACCACAAACTGTTCGATCTTGCTTAAAATATCTTGATTAAATGACTACACCTTTATTAAACGCTAAACCTTCGCAGGTGTTAAAAACTATCGATTTACTAAAAAAAAACTCAAGCACATACTAGGGGACTAAATGCAACGTTTATTGTCGTTATGCTTGTATAGTGATACATCATTATTTAACTTAGGTTACGGATTGTTCTGAGCTATTATTTCTCCATGTCTATGTTTATGCAATTTTACCGTTGCCATTGCTTCGAGGTGAGTTCATAGCCCCTTTTTACTACTTATACATTGTTTCTAAACGCGGGGTGAGATTTTACATGGTGGAACACATTCATTTAAAACGGTATGCTATCCAGAACTTGTATGCTATCCAGAACTTGTATGCTATCTAGATCTTGTATGCTTTCCAGAACAGATTACCATTATTATTATTTCTTTTAGTCTATAGCCCTTAAGTTTCCTCTCCTGATCATGAACCGTTAATTTACTTGTGTTGCTAAGCGCGAATGTTGTGGGTGGATCCATCGGGACTGACAATCCTCGTCCCATGTTGCGGTTGTTTAACCATTGACGCATTGCATTTGTTTTGTTACTTGAGTATTTAGGCTGAATACTCACTAGAGGAACTTACATTATGTTATGCTTCGGTTCATGAACTAAATAGCAATAATAATGGTTTTAGACTATGGTTAATGATCCTAACCATTTTCCCTATTTACTTGTTTTACAAATGAATGCTTGTGTTCCACACTTTTACTGCTAAACCTATGAATATCACTCAACTTTATGTTGACGATTTTACATGTTTAATCTCAGGTATTATTACTTAGCTTTGCTTGGATGGGAGCCCGCAGGATATAATCGCAGCTTGGAGATTTCTGTGTATATTTAAACTTTGGTTTTAATAAAAACTGTCAGAAGTTTATCATATATTCTTGGTAACTATATGTTACAAAACCATAATGAAATAATATATTTTCCGTTTATAAAACTTTGGGACCTTTGTTTAAAACTCTTATCCTTTATGATGTAATGTATACGTCTTTTATTACGTCATTTTCAAGTCATTTTATAATTCATTGTTACTTGTACCATGACGTGTTACCCCCTTGCTGCCTAGTTGTTCCCTTGCCTGATTTTAGGGGTCTCACAAGATCAAACCCTGAGGATTTGGGATACCAAAGATCTAGACTTGGTGTACCTTTTAGGTATTTGAAGATTCTTGATAGTAGTAAAAACACGTCTTTTAGGAAAAAGAGCGTATAATGGGCAAGTATTAAACTCGACGATTTAGGAAAACCGACAAGTCGAATAAATAAGGGTTCGTTCTCGAAGGAGGTGTGTGAATAAATGTGCCAATATGTAAAATCAAAGTTTGGATTAGTGTCGTTTTTGGGTAAAGAGAGAAAATTAAAGACGAGCTACAACTACGATTAAACTACGACGATTTGGCGTAAAACGCGAACAGAAATACGTAAAACGTGACAAAATTAAAAATTAAACCTAAAAATTAATTAAAAACTAACACTAAGTCTAAAATAATATAAATAAGAATAAAAATTCAAAAAATAAATTTTAAAACCTTTTATTAATTAAATATTCAATTTTAAATGCTAATTAAAGCCCTAAAATTAAATATAATTAAGAAAAATCAAAATATATTATTTTATTGAACAAATAACTCACTTATGTTATTTAAAGACAAAAAAGTATTTTTCCTAAATTTTAAATACTATTTTTCTATTTTTAAAATGCGAAAAACTATTTTTTTTAACTAGAATAATGATTAAAAATATTAAAATAATGCTAAAATTAAATTGACTATTTGAAAAATCCTAAATTATATTACTAAAAAGTAGAAAATTGAAAAAAGTTGAAAAAAAAACTTTTTTACACTAAAAGACTAAACAGATTATAATTTAAAACTAATTAAACTAAAAATAAATCTAAAAAAATACTTAAAAAGGTGAACAGTAAAATCTTTTTAAACTAAAAATCCTAGAATAATTTTCTGAATCTAAGAAAAATTTTAAAACTGAAAAATGTAAAAGTTTTGCACTAAAAGACAAAACTAATTAATTAAAAACTAATTAAAATGCACTTTAATCTAAAAAATAGAAAATGAACAGTAACATAAAAATAAATTTAATGAAAAATTCAGAAATAAAATAACAAAACGAAGAAAATTAAAATCAAGTAAAAACTCTTAAAAAAAGTTCAATAAAGACAAAAAAAATGAAAAACTGAAAGGGATACTTGGACTTGTTTTGTCCTTATCCCAAGCAGTGGGAACTAAACAACTAGCAGGGGGAACTATGTTCCTATTGACAATGAAAAAAAATCGTATCTGGTGATGTTTGTGCTTGTAGCTTCTTTGATACTTGGTTTCTTTGGCAATGATTGGCACCCCTACACTCAGTGGAGTGTAGGGAGTCAGATTAAGCTATAAAAAATACAAGTTGCACACAAGATTCACACAAAAATCCCCCTTTGCAGTCACTGATATGGTCAAATGCAAGTTTGTTGGGTTTACTGGTCTAATTGACCACGTTGGTGGATTATAACAGACCAAAACTAGATCTATGCACTACCAAACCACTAATAACAAAGTCTAAATCCTATGTAAACAAGAACTCTAGCAGATTAACAAGTTTCAGACCATAAATCTTAACAACCTACTAGATAAACCCTACTGATTAACTAGATTGGTTTTTGCCAAATTTTAGCATACAAACTTCCTTTTAAAACTTAACCAAACTGAAAACAACCATTAACTTATCCTAACTTAACCAAAGTGAGTGTGTTAGACTAGTTTTTAACAAGTTTTATGTCACCTTTACCAATTAAAACCCTAAGCCCAAACAACCCTTTAATTACTGAAATCAAACTTTTACAAACCAAATGTCTTTAAATCCTAACCAAACTAATTGATATCTATTTAAACATGCATTCAAAGCATAAATAATCTTAAACAAACAATCAAACTACCATATAACAAATTTCTCACAAAATCACATCAACTTCACATAAGAAACTCAAAAACTGAAAAATAGGGTTCAAGCCTCAAACCTTGGCTGATGCCTTCTATTTGGAGTTATGTGAGCTTATAGGAGCTTATGTAACGTGTAGAGAAGCTTGTTGGAGGAATCCAAAGAAGGACCCTAAGCTCAAATGTCTTTAAAACTGAAACTGAAAAGATAATGGGATGAGAGATGATGACTTGTTGATTCCTTGTTCCTGCACAAACACAAACAATAGGCAACAAAATCTTGAATCAAAAGGCCATAAGCTTGCAACTTATGGCTTTTGAATCAGTAATATGCTTAGTATAAAGAAAAATGAGAAAACTGATTTTTTGAAAACCTTTTTTTTGAAACTACCCTTCCTTATGAATCTAAAAAAAGATTGACAAAAGCTTAAATAAAAGATGAAAACAACTTCCCAATCCACTTTCACTTCCTGTGAAGTATGGATTCAGGCTTTTAAAAGCTTTTTCAAGAAATTTTAAAACACCTATTTTACTTAAAATCTTTGAAACGTGAACACTTTTGAAACCTTTAACTAATTTTAAAAACAGTAAAATGAATTACACTAAGACAAGGAATAAGATGGAACACAGATTTTTTGCACAAAACTCAATCTTTTATTTTCATTAATAAATTAAATTTTTTTACAAAAAACTGGAACAAAAATGAAAAGGGACACATGAGTCTCCTTTTATACATGAACATAGAAGCTTCTAGTCTACTGAATAAAAAAATACAATGGCAAAACCCTAACAGCTAGAATTCCTAAGTTTCCTTGATGTAAAGTCTTGAACTTGGTCAAAAGGTTGCCTTCACGTGATGCCAGTTGTTGAAACAATCTTGTGCGTTCATTTGGACCCTTTGGGACCAAGTTTTGAGCTGTGGTCGTTGATTGACTGAGAGATGCCATTTTTACTTAAAATGGTGAAGCAGGGGAGGGTCGTGGGGACCATTTGGGTCACGGGGTAAAAAGGTTTAAGATGGGGTTGTGTTTAAGATGGCATGAATTACTAATCTGCACATAATCAAGGGAAAACCCTTTGATTTGTGCAGATTAGAAAATTAGGGTTTATGGATAACTGGGTTTGGGAGGTGGTGTTTTGATTGGGTTTATGTGTTAATGAAGTTTAAATATTTGTTTCCCTCACTTAATTATTTAAATTAAACTGATATTAAAAATCCGTTAATAATAAAAAGAAGTGGAAGGTTGAGGTGGACGAGAGGTGTTTTTTGATTGGATGGTGGGTGAGTGGAGGTGACGTGGCGGGTTTGGAGTGGCTGGTGGGGTTTTAATGTTTGATAAAAATGGTCCCTGGATTCCCTCAAGCTTGCTACTTTAGTAATAAAGAGCCCAATCCTTCATTCCTTTGCAAAATAAGTTTTCATCTTTTCACTTTGGCCACCAAACTTTTGACAAAATAAATCCAAGGGCTTTTTATGCTATATTTACATTCTTCAAGGGCCATAATGGTATTTTCTTGAAACTTAAGGACCAATCTTGTAATAATTGAGATTTACAAGGGTCAAAAGTGACAAGTCTTCAAAAGTTGAGGGACCAATCTTGCCAAATCTTCAAACTTCAAGGACTTCATAGGAAAATCATGATTTGGGTCCGGTTCTTTATGCGGCTTCGTTTCCCGTGTTCGTTTTTGCTTGATTCTTGTAATCTTTTGTTGATTTCACGATATCCGTACCTAAAATACACAATGAACAAACACAAGCACATTTTGGGGTATTTTGATGATACTTTAAGCGGTTTAAGCCCGATTTGGACGATGAGACTATGTATAATTGCAGTCTCATCACTCCCCCATACTAAACCATTGCCGTGTCCCTACGTAATGCTAGAATTAAGTATCGTAGCACTTCCGAAATTCATTTTATGATGACATTTATTGAAGACATAAATTCAAATAAACTACTACACGTGTTTTAGACATAATGTATTGTTTTCATCACGATAAAGTGACTTTTAGGATCATAGAACAAGAACACGTGAATGCTTCATTAGAAATAATTTTGTCGTTGTCGATTTTCACCCAATTCCATGCTAAGCGTGTAACGAGATCATTGTTATTATAAGTTAGCAACACGATCAAATCTCATGAGTGTTAATTACGAACCTAGACTCCCTTATTCCTACTTGGTATCTCTTATATTTTATTTTTGTCTTAATGATCACGAGGATACATCATTGACTTATGCGTGAATCGAGGCTAAGTGCTCAACACGCACGGTCGAGTAAAAAATTACTCTTATTCTCACCATCGGAAAACCTACATTCGTGTCTTAAACACTTATGAAAAATACGAAAAATTTAAAATTTGGCCATTTTTAGCCTTATTTTGCAACAAAACGATAACAAAAAGATGAAAATTGGATTGCGTGATGACGTGAGAAAGGTGAAGTATCTACTCACCCCCTATACTAAAATTAAACATTATCCTCAATGTTTCGAGTCTAGGGGTGTAAACACCCCCATACTAGAGACGAAGCCGAATGCTTAAGCTCGAGCATGGAAAGGGTAAAACGAATAACCTAAAAGCCGTTTATGAATTATGCTAATAAGATAAACGTTAGAACATAAAAGGATATCATCGGATATCGGAATCTCCAAAGGCAACGATCGAAGCTCGAGTGATCCATAAAACGAACACGAGAGGCTTCAATGATGACGATGAACCTAATAAATCACAATCACAAACAACCACGGAACAAAGGTTGAAAGAGCACAAGTCCCCTCGTTACACTATTAGAAACACGATAATATATAAGGATAAGCATGAGAATCCCCCACGAGGCACCTTGTTTTTGATAACCGAGTCAAAAGCTCGACTCGAATCCCCATAAATGTGATCATTTAGGGATAATCTTGGTATGGTCATTTTTGGTGGGGCTTACATGATAAACAATGCCCAAAAGTACGTGGAGTACTTTAAAAACCCGATACACGTATACCGGGGTCAAAGATAGCGTCCTCGTTTTCGGATGAAAGACGAAACAACGCTACTTCAACTGATAGTAAAACCCCAAAGGGGTAGAAGAAAAGAGATGAGAAGTAGAAAGGTGGGGCAATGGGTAAGTCAACATAATGAGCTACTCGAGTTAGACTCACACCAAGCAAATGAATATATTTTCCATTATTGCATCGGTGGAAGACCGAGATTTCCCTTTACAAGCAATTTCGGGATCGTAAATCTCGTCCTCGGTGGAGAAACGTGAAGGAACATAAGGGGCTTCCCTTTACTAGATCCACACCAACCGTCGTCAAAAGGAGTAGACGAGGTGGTAGCACTCATAAAACGTAGTGATGACGGAGTTAGCAATGTAGAAAAATCTTTTAAATCAATTTTAAAATCCTTTCCTTTTTCATCGTTTTTAAACTCTTTATGAAAACCCGATTGAATAATGTCAAAAGTATTTGGCGTGTCAAGTTCAAAATTAGTCGCGCTAAAATTCTCACATTTAAGTCATTGGTGGGAGGGGGTGGTGGATTATATAAGTTCTCAAAACGTTTATCAATAAAGAACACTGCCCCCTCGGGGTCTACATACTCGTCATCCTCATGAGCGTCGATCTCATCGATTTCTTCATCAAATATAGGCTTGTCAAACCAAGGTTTGTAATTCCCCTCCTTGAGTATTTTAGAAACCCTCTCGAAAAGATCACGATCAAGTACGAAACCATCATTCATTTGTGGGGATTGTTGATAAGTTAAATCCTCACGAATGTGGTAAACGTAATTCTCATTTGAGGAGTGTTGATTAGGTAACTCCTCAAGAATTGGATTTTTGGTGGTCACATGAGTTGGTTCGTCATAAAAAATAAGACGTTCCAACTCATTTAGTTCATCCTCGATTTTGGAAAGATCTACCTCACTTGTGGGTGGAAGTGGAGGCATAAGAGCTAGCTCTCGTTCAATGATTTCCTCAATCTCGGGATCAAACTCGTAATCATCGTACTTCACACATTTCTTTTTAGGAGAATCAAAAATTGCATGTGGATTTCGAAGTACGTGATCAATCTCGGCAAAATCGCCATCGTCATCGTCAAAGAAAGAGTCGATGTGAGCACTCACAACCATGGTCTTACAAGTCGAATGACTATGCTTAGGTGACTTTTCTAAGACAAGAGGATCGATGTCGATAAAACTTTAGCCTCAAAGGGTGTTGGGCTAGGAAAAGGAGGCACTTCGATGGAGTTAGAAGTTGAAGCCTCAAAGACGTGGTCCTTCGAAGGTGGTGAAGACGAGCCCATTTTTGTCATTGTCGTGATGGCACTAACGTCGCCCTTCGGAATTGGTATTTCACTTGTTTCATCGAATACATCCCAAAGTGATTTCTCATTCATAAATTTACACATACCCTTTTGAATTAGGTACACGTATTCTTTATCATTAAAATCATCATCTTTAAAACCGTTCTACTTAATTTTTTCAAAACATGCATTAAGCCTCATTCTTTCCGCTAAAGTGAACATTTTGAAATCATTAGGTTTAGAACATTAGGTTCTGAAACCTCGGTTTTTTCATTGTCATTAAACACTTGGGATTTACTCGTGAAAAAGTAATAAGTGTAAAAACACTTATCCTTTTACCACTTAATTATAATAATAATCAAGCCAAAACGTGTATTTTATGTCATAAATGTCGAAATTATGCGTGGTTTGTGTTTTTTTTGTGATTTAGGATCAAAATGTGAAAAGGTAAGAAAACACGGGCTTTCACGGGCTTTTATCGAAGATAAAGACAAAAGACGAAGTCAAAAGCTCAAGAGTGCAAAAAGAACGGAAGTCCAAGGCCTATTCTGAAGACGGAAGTTTAATAAAGTCGAAGAACTCAAGTCTAATAAATGAAGAGATTATAAGGCGAGTTCAATTTATCCCGAGACAAAGTCGAAGAATTTATAAAGACGAAAAGACGAGAAAAGGAAGAAAAGATCAACACTTACTAATCCTCTTATAAATACCCTCCTAATGTGTCATTAGGAGGTGTTGACTATTTGACACATAGTTCTTCCACATTTTAATTTCATGTCATTTACTTAATTATCATTTAAATTCCTTGTCTTGTACGTTAAATTTGTAAGTTCTTTAATTCTTGCTTTTACTTTTAATTGTTGAATCTTAATTTTAATTAAGTTTTTATTATTAATCTCTCATTCTACCCTTATTGTTTTGCTTAATCTTTATGTTTATGTACTTATTGTTATGCTTATTTGATTAATTGTTATGTTTTTATGTTTTTGATTGTGTTGGATTATTGATTTTATAGCTTATTTGTGTCTTTCTTAAATTTAATTAAGTGTTTTTAAAAGTTATTTTATAAAAAGTTGTTTTTAAATATTTTTATTATTTAGTGTTTTTAAAAGTTTTTAAATTTTGGCTTATTAGCTTTTTCTTATACGTGTTTAGGTTAAGTTTTTAGATAAGTGCTTATCTGGTTTATAGCTTATTTTTATTTTTGCTTATTTGCATATCTCCAACCATCGGAAAAGGGTTTCAGTCATTCTGACGGCTTCCATCGGATTGGGGTTTTGTATTCCGACCATTATTTCGATACTTCTATCGGAAAAGGGTTTTGGGATTCCGATCGATATTCCGATCGGTATTCCGATAAGATTTTGGTGTCCTTCATTCCGACAGGTGATTCCGACCATATTCCGATAGTTACTTTCCGATGGTATTCCGATAGGTGTGGTAAGCTTACATTCCGATACTTTGTTACTTATTCCTACGGATCATTTCGATAGCTTTTTCCGACAGGATTTCGACGGTAGGTATTCCGACAGGTTGAGTTTATTTTATTTTAAATTCCAAGTTTGTATTTTTATTAAATTGTCAAATTTACTTTTTGTCAAGTTTTAATTTTAAGTCATTTAATTAGTTTACTTTTAAAGTTTTAATTTTGCACCATTTACTTTTTAATCAGTTTTAGCTTTAATTACCTGTCATTTACTTTAAAAGTTTTGCACATTTATTTTACAACAACGACCAAAAATATTTCTTTTCACCAAAAGACGACTGAGTCGCACTAATAACCAGTAATCAATTCGAATAGAACCAAGAAAAATTTTCACTTAGTAAAAACGAGTTATTAAAATGGCGCCGCTGCCGGCTCTTTCCGTAAAGATTAACGGTTTTCTGTGAGAGACGCGTTGAATTTTGGGATCCGTTCACTCGTGAACGTTATTTTTCGTGCCAAAAATTTTCAAAAACCCATAAAAATAAAAAAATTTCAAAAATACAAAAACATTAAAAAACTTATAAAAAACATTTTTTTTCAAAGTTTTGCACCAAAAAGATTTTATTTTTCCAAGTACATATATATTCTCTATTTCTTTGGTATCTTTTTCTTTTTCTTTTGTAGGTGTATGCGTACTAGATCTTCATCTTATTCTGAGCCCGAGACTCTTGAAGATTTAGATATGGCTGGTGTGCACAACAATAATAATCCACCTCACCCCAACATGAATAACAACAACAATGTTCCCCCAGCCGATCTTCGAACGATGGAGGAGCTTTGTCAACCCACAATGAATGGACGCGGAGGACCGATTGCGCCGATGCAAATCACGGCTCCAGAGTTACCGTTGAAGCATCACATGATCCAACAAGTCCAAAATACTTGTCCATTTCGCGGATTGCCGGATGATGATGCCAAAAAACACCTCGACAAATTCATTACCACAACTCAAAGCATGAAGTTGCCCGGTGTTACCATGGATTTTCTTCGCCTTCACCTATTTCCACACACCTTATCCCACCATGCCAAAAAACGGTTTGATCGTCTTCCAAAGAATTCAATTCATACTTTGGACGAAATGACTCAACGATTTTTGTCGCGCTACTTTCCACCATCCATGGTCACGAGCCTTCGGAATCAAATTAGTGGATTTACACAAGAACCTGATGAATCACTTTTTGATGCTTGGGAATGATATAATGTTTTGATCTATCGATGTACAAACCACAACATGCTCCCCGTCACCTTAATTGATACTTTCTACAACGGTTTAACTTTTCGTGATTGTGATACGATTAATGCCGCCGACGGTGGCACATTTATGAAAAGAAGACCCGAGGAGTGTAGAGAGCTTATCGAGAACATGACTACTCATCACAAAAATTGGGATTCATCCGCATCTTCAAGGAATAACCCGTCAATGTTTATTCTACTTTATCACACACCGAGATGACCGAATTCACCCGCACGATGGCCGAAATGAACAAAAGTATCCAAATCTTGGCTACAAATCAAAAACAACAAGTTAAAGCTGTAGCACTTTCTTGTGAGATCTGCGGCGGTCCTCATTCATACACTGATTGTCCTTCTACTCATGACAATCCGGAAAACGTGTATGCGGCTTATGGTAACTATTCAACGGAAAGCTATCAAGCCCGACCTCAAGGTGATCGTAACTTGCTAAGTTACCGTTCTAACAACTTTCTTTCACCCAGTTTTTCTCCTCAAAACCACAACCCCAGCAACTATAATACAAGCAATCCAAACCCACCTCGAGCTTCTAATCCTTATCACCCACCCGCTCAACAAGCACCACCCATAAATCAAGATGTTGAAACTTTCATGAGGACCCAAGGAGAGCTAGTTAAGAATCTGCAAAGCCAAATCATCAACTTGAAAGGAGATATCACTAAGCAAGGGAATGATATTAGAACCGAGCTTCGACATGATATGCAAACCTCTTTTAGCAATCAAACAAATGATTTGAAGAATATGCTGACTAGTTTCTTCCCAAGTACTCAACCCTCTACTTCGGGCTCTCTTCCCTCAAATACCGTCACCAACCCAAGGGCGAATGTGAGTGCTATTACTACACACAGTGGAGGAACCTTAGTAGGACCATCTATCCCTCCCCCAGTTACTCCATCTACACCTCCTCCATCACCATTTATCCCTCCTACTCCCACGCCTAGTATTAGTTCTCCATTACCGTCTCCACCTCTTACTAAAGTAGTACCCAAGCAACACCCTTCACCAACCCCACCTTCCACCTGTAAACCTTCAACATCTCAACCTTTACCTGGTACACCTACACCACCTAAACCCAACATCCCTTATCCTTCTCAGTTAGACAAGAGCAAATTTCTTACTAAAGAGGATGCTCAAATCACTTCTTTTCTGAAGATGATATCACAAATGACCTTCAACATTAGCCTCGTTGAAGCACTTGTCCAAATGCCGAAATTCGTCAAAGCATTCAAGGAATTGCTTAACAAGAAGGAAAAGATGGCTCAGTTTTTCAACACATGCCTAAATGAAAACTGTTCTCCAGTCATTCTTAAAGAACTTCCGGAAAAACTTGGAGATCCCGGTCGTTTCGTGTTGCCATGTAATACAAGGTTTTTAAGCTCGTATGAAAGTTTGTTGTTCCGATCTTTTTGAATTGACTATTGGTAGAAAGTGTGACTCAATTGTTCTTGGTGGAATAATAAATGGTTTGGTTGATTATCTATTTTAAACTAATAGCAAATATGTAAATGTCGTTGAGTAAAATAAGAGCTTTAAAGATTAAACTAAAAGGACGAGTTAAAAATAAATGCTTGAAAACTTAAAGACAAGATTAGAAAAATACTTGAACACTTAATAAATCTAAAACTTAAAAACTTTGTAAAAACAAGAAATTAAACCCGTCGGAAAGTGATCAGACTACAGCCAAATCGGAATATCCAAAATGCTACAATCGGAATGTATGGTCGGAAACAAGGCTGATCAGAATTGTTGGAAAATATGGCTGATCGGAATATACTGTCGGAATAAGGCCAACCACTCCAATCGGAATATCAATAATAATACCCTCGTCGGAATACGTAAAGAGATGGCAATCAGAATCCACGATAGGAATCCAAATCGGAATCTAAGAAAAAGAGAGCAGTCGGAGTAATTAACAATTAAGTCCAATCGGAATGTCACTCAAACCACCACAATCGGAATGTGAAAAAACCCTTTTTCGATCAAACGATCGGAATAAGGTCCTCTGATCGGAAAGCCAAATCGGAAAGGGGTTTACCCTTTCTGATGGTATGAATTCGTGAATAAGCTACGTATAAGGGTATTTTCAATAAGCCAAATCCTTAACTTGAACGAATCTATAATGAAAAAGACTAAATAAGCATACGTAACAACTTATCAAAACTTTAAATAAGCAAACTTTTAAATCAAACCTAAAAAAAATGAAATTTTTTAAGTAAACTTTTAAAAAGTAAATAAGCTAAACACAAATTAAGCCAATAAGCACGATAAGTTAGCAAACTAACACGAATTCATGCGGGCCAATTATTCACTTAGACTCCCTTATTCCTAGGTGTATCTCTTATATTTTATTTTTGTCTTGAATGATCACGAGGATGCATTGTTTGACTTATTTCGATAATTATTTAGGCCGAAAATAAAGTGAACGATTTAATCAATAGTTAGCTAAAGGACAAAATCTTTTAAAAATGCTTCTCGGGACCTCATAAAGTTCATATCTTGGCATAAACTGCTTCACGATTTGAGACCTTTCTCGGACCGATATTTGGCAGCGACTTCATACTTTGAATCTTTGAGAGACGTTCTTGAAATTATGGTCTTCTCTTCATAATAGGAATTTCTTCACTTGAAGTTTTTAGAGATTCTTCATATTTGGACCACGACTTCTTCATTTTTCTCCAATCTTTATTTTGGACTTTGATATACAACGATCCGCCTCCTTTTAGGACTTGGATCTATTTATCCTCATACCTTGTTAGGGCCTTTTTGGATAGACTTCTCCATGATCTTTTGGGGAGTATTTGCTTTTCGTCGTGTGTCTCGATCCTTCATATTGATTTTCGATAAATGATTCTTCACATCACTTTTGGATCTTTAGCAACAAACTGTAGCCCTCATGCCTTGTTAGGGCCTTTTCGGACTCGCCAATCTTCGCATCCCGCTTCAATAAGTTATGCCTTGGCTATGAACTATAATTAATACCGAGCAACTTTTAAACGATCTTGGGCTAGAAGCTAAGTAACTTTTCAAATCGTACAACCTTATTTATTGCAGATAAATTTATTAACAAGTGATGGGAGGATAGGCTCATAATTAACTCACATAAATTCACGAAAGAATACCAAACTTATAATTGACTCTATCATCTCTCGTCCTCCACAGTTTAAAATCTCAAGGAATGAGACTCGTGGATGCTTAGCCTATTAAATCAAAGTTTTGGGTTTTCGAGTCATCTATAGGATCTTGCAAATTCTTAGACTTTTTCAAGTTTAGAAATCGTATTTTAAAGTTCCCTTGATAAACAACTCTCTAGGATCAATTATAGGAACTTGCGAAAAGTTCTTGTTCTTAACCCGTGAGAGTTAAGACTTTCGCGTTTTAAAGCTCCCTATATAAAAGCCTAGTAAAACTTGACTTAAACACGTTAAGGATACTAGCTAGAGTAAATTTAGATAAGTAAACTCGGGTTGAGTCAAAATATTCACAACTTTGAAAAATTTTAAAACCACTTTATTGAAAATTTATTCTAGCAATGGAAAGAAAATAAACATAACAAAGGAAAATACAACTATACAACTAGGCCAAAATAGATTAAAAATTTTGAAAAATGTCGAAAAATCAAATTTTCCTGTTAAATTGAGGGCAAATTCATAGAAAAGACCACTTACTTCGACAGAATTCCCCCCTACACTTGATATAAACATTGTCCTCAATGTTTAAGCATGTGGGAGTAAACTCCCCTACACTTAGGACATTGTGCACTTTGTTTAAATCTTGCTAAGGAAAGGACAACTATAGTGAATTCAATGTGAACATATAAGATATGAAATATTAAATCACGACAGTTTAGGATAGAACCGGGAAGATGGGAACACGGGATCATGGTTCGTCAAATGTCATCAAGAGTGGATCTTTGAAGCTTAAATCCCTGCACAGCACAAGAAACAAGACAACCAACACATACGGGGCTCCCCCTACACTTATTATGAAAGCAGTAAAGGATAGAGCACGGGTTGCCTCCCGAGAAGCGCTTGTTTTTTATAACCGAGTCACGAGCCTGACTCGACCCAAATTTAGTTCATGGGAAACGTGGTGAGGGATGGAATCATCTCATGAGAGATGTCCTCACCAAAGTACAGCTTCAAACGCTGGCTATTCACCTTGAAATTGGGCCCATATGGCTGAGAAAGCTCAATGGTCCCATATGGGAAGACTTTGACGACGGTGAATGGACCAGACCAGCGGCTCTTCAACTTGCCCGAGAAGATCTTCAACTGAGAGTTAAAAAGTAAGACTTGATCACCAACATGGAACTCTCGGTTCTTAATGCTTGCATCATGGATGATCTTGGTCTTCTCTTTGTAGATCATTGAGTTCTCGTAAGCTTCATTCCTCAGTTCATTTAGCTCGTTCAGTTGAATCTTACGATGATCACCGGCTTTGTTGATGTCGAAGTTAGCCCACTTCAAGGCCCAGTACGCCTTATGTTCCAGCTCGATAGGGAGGTGGCATACTTTCCCATACACAAGACGATATGGTGTACAACCAATCGGGGTCTTATAAGCTGTACGGAAAGCCCACAAAGCGTCGTCTAACTTATCGGCCCACGCGGCACGATGCTCTCCCACAGTACGCTCCAAAATTCACTTCAATCCACGGTTGGAAATCTCGGCTTGACCATTGGTTTGAGGATGATAAGCGGTGGAAAGACGGTGATTGACACCGTACTTAGCCATGACTCTTGCGAATTGATCATTGCAAAAATGAGTCCCGCGGTCACTGATAATAGCACGAGGAACGCCGAATCGAGCAAAGAGCTGCTTCAAAAAGTTCACAACCACCCTCGCATCGTTCGTAGGGAGAGCCTTGGCTTCAACCCATTTGGAAACGTAGTTAACGGCTACGAGGATGTACTTGTTCCCTTTAGATGATGGAAATGGCCCCATAAATTTGATGCCTCATACATCAAAGATTTCACATTCTTGTATGAAATTTTGAGGCATCTCATCTTTATGTGTGATCTTGCCTTGTCTTTGGCAAGCATCACAATGTTTAACCATGTCGTGAGCGTCACGATAGATGGTGGGCCAATAAAATCCAGAGTCGAATACTTTCTTCGCGGTGTAATTGGGACCAAAGTGACCACCGGTGGGTCCTTTATGGCAAGCGTCAAGGATTTTTATCGCTGCCGGCCCATCAACACATCGACGAATAATCAGATCAGCACATTGTTTGAAAAGGTAAGGGTCGTCCCAGAAATAATGTTCAATATCCTTAAGAACTTTTTCTTTTGTTGGGACGTTAACCCTTCCTTGAGAATTCCACCCGCTAAGTAGTTTGCAATGTCCGCAAATCACGGGGTGTCATCGAGATTTGGATTGATAGACATTAAGGCCTCAAGGGGAAAATAGTCATTGATCTCTTTGTTCAGATGATCCCCTTGATAAGGATCCTCAAGTCTACTGAGATGATCCGCGGCTAGGTTTTTAGCTCCCTTTTTGTCACGAATTTCAATGTTGAATTCTTGAAGGAGCAAAACCCAACGAAGAAGTCTTGGCTTAGAATCTTGCTTAGTCATCAAGTACTTCAACGCGGAATGATCGGTATACACGATGGTGGTAGAAAGGACAAGATAGGGGCGGAACTTTTCAAAAGCATACATAATAACTGAGATTTTACTCGTTGAAAGTTCGTTTCTCGGTGTCTTTTCGAATTGATTTCCGGTTAATTGTGTGAGATTAGTTGTTCTTGGTGAAACAAATATTTTTGGTTTTGGAAAATTAAATGTGCAAGACTTAATAATAAATGACGGGAAATTAAAGCTAAAACTAGTTGAAACGTAAACGGTGCATAATTAAAACTTTAAATATAAATGACGCGAAATTAAATAACGTAAAATTAAAGGCTTGACGAAAAGTAAATTGACAATAAAATAAAAATGCGGAATGAAATTAAAATAGACTTAAAATAAAACGAGAAAAATTGACATTTAAACTAAAGCAAAATATTAAAACAAAACAAAATATTCCATCGGAATACACCCGATCGGAATCCATAAGGATCCGATCGGAATGTTGAAAGATAGTACCAATCGGAATGTTATAAAAACATCCAATCGGAATATGCAAATCATGACCCAATCGGAATAACTAGAAAGCACCAATCGGAATTTATCACAACAAGCTAGATCGGAATATCCAACTACATCCCAATCGGAATATGGGGCAAGTGCTACCGTCGGAATATCCCTAACCCTTTTCCGATCATACGATCGGAAAGAGGGATGCTGTTATGGTCGGAATGCACGGTCGAAAAAGGGTTGTAAAACCCTTTCCGATGGGTTCCTTGATCCGAAAGATAAGCAAAAGTAAATAAGCTAAAACAATAAGCTTAAACTCCCAACTAACTCGAATCTAATAATGAAAAGGACAAAATAAGCATGAAAGGCAACTTATCCAACTTAAAAGAAACAAACTTTTTGAATCAAAATATAAAAAGATGAACTTTAAGCACGAAAACATGAATGAACAACACGGATCATATGTAAATCGCACCAAAGTAAATCAAAATCAAGAAAGGAAGATTAGAGATCAAGACAAGAAAAGTAAAGATTAAACAACAATTAATGAAAACTTACTTGAAAATTGAATGATTAAAAGTGCATAACATTTAATTAAAGTGCAAGAAATAAAATGACAAGGAATGAAAATGGTGGAAGAGTGGTTTGTCAAGCCACCAACAACTCTCAACAAATGAGGTTGGTTGGTATTTATAGGGAGATTAGGGAGGAGCTTAGGAAGCTTCCTCCCTCTTTCTTCTTTCTCTTAATTGCGCACTTAGGTCCTTGATCTCTTTAATCTTTTGTTAGTCTTCTTAATACTTGGACTTTGTCTTGGGATTTCTTCCAACTCGTCTTGTATTTTCTTCATAAATAAGACTCGAGTTCTTCGGCTTTTTAGTAAACTTCCGTCTTTTGACTTTTTCTTCAATAAATCTTCAGAATTAGTCTTGGACTTCCGTTCTTTTTCCACTTTTGATCTTTCGACTTCATCTTTCGTCTTTTTCTTCGATAAAAGCTCGTGAATGCCGTGTTTTCTCCACTTTTCACCTTTTCGTCCTAAATTACAACAAAAACACAAACCACGCATAATTCCGACATAAATGACATAAAATACACGTTTTGGCTCGGTTATTATTGTAATTAAGTGGTAAAAAGGATGGGTGTTTTCACACCTATCAAATCCCCTACACTTATCCATTGCAATGTCCTCATGCAATGCATTAACTTTAAAGCACGGTTTACATTTTCCATCATAAATAACCCACCTTGGCCTTTATTAAATACTAAACATAAAAGATAGAAATAAGTAAAGAAATTAAAAACTTACATTGGGTTTTGGCGACCATGAACATTTATCATCCTCAAGTTTCACGTTCCCCATACCAAGCTTAAAAACGAGATCATTGTTATTATAAGTTAGCAAACTATCACGAACTCATGTGGGCCAATTATTCACTTAGACTCCCTTATTCCTAGGGGTATCTCTTATATTTTATTATTGTCTTGAATGATCACGAGGATGCATTGTTTGACTTATTTCGATAGTTATTTAGTCTGAAAATAAAGTGAACGATTTAATCAATAGTTAGCTAAAGGACCAAATCTTTTAAAACTGCTTCTCGGGATATCAGAAAGTTCATATCTTGGCATAACTTGGTTCGCGATTTGAGACCTTTCTCGGGCCGATATTTGGCAGCGACTTCATACTTCGAATCTTCGAGAGACGTTCTTGAAATTATGGTCTTCTCTTCATAATAGGATTTTCTTCACTTGAAGTTTTTGAGAGATTCTTCATCTTTGGACCACGACTTCTTCATTTTTCTCCAATCTTTATTTTGGACTTTGATATACAACGATCCGCCTCCTTTTAGGACTTGGATCTATTTATCCTCATACCTTGTTAGGGTCTTTTTGGATAGACTTCTCCATGACTTTTGGGGAGTTCTTGCTTTTCGTCGTGTGTCTCGATCCTTCATATTGATTTTCGATAAATGATTCTTCACATCACTTTTGGATCTTTAGCAACAAAATGTAGCCCTCATGCCTTGTTAGGGCCTTTTCGGACTCGCCAATCTTCGCGCCCCGCTTCATAAGTTATGCCTTGGCTATGAACTCTCGTCATTACCGAGCAACTTTTAAACGATCTGGGGCTAGAAGCTAAGTAACCTTTTAAATCGTACAACCTTATTTATTAGCAGATAATTTATTAGCGAGCGGAGGGAGAATAGGCTCATAATTAACTCACATAAATTCACGAAAGAATACCGAACTTATAATTGACTCTATCATCTCTCGTTCTCCACAGTTTAAAATCTCAAGGAATGAGACTCGCGGATGCTTAGCCTATTAAATCAAAGTTTTGGGTTTTCGAGTCGCCTATAGGATCTTGCAAATTCTTAGACTTTTTCAAGTTTAGAAACCGCATTTTAAAGTTCCCTTGATAAACGACTCTCTAGGATCAATTATAGGAACTTGCGAAAAGTTCTTGTTCTTAACCCGTGAGAGTTAAGACTTTCGCGTTTTATAGCTCCCTATATAAAAGCCTAGCAAAACTTGACTTAAACACGTTAAGGATACTAGCTAGAGTAAACTCGGGTTGAGTCAAAAGATTCACAACGTTTGAAAATTAAAACCACTTTATTGAAATTTATTCTACTATAGAAAGAAAATAACTATAACAAAGGAAATACAACTATACAACTAGGCCAAAATAGATTAAAAATTTTGAAAAATGTCGAAAAATCAAATTTTCCAGTTAAAGTGAGGACAAATACAAGGAAAAGACCACTTAACTTCGATAGAAGTCCCCCCTACACTTAAGATGAACATTGTCCTCAATGTTTAAGCATGTGGGAGTAAACTCCCCTACACTTAGGACATTGTGCACGTTGTTTAAATCTTGCTAAGGAAAAGACAACTAAAGAGATTCCTATTTTAATCTTGAGAAAATATAAAATAGTTAATCGAAAAGAGTTTAGGATAGAACCGGGATAATGGAACACGGAATCACGGTTCGTCAAAAGTCATCAAGAGTGTTTCTTTGAAGCTCTAATCCCTGCACATGATAAGAAAGAAAGCAAGAAACACCACGGGGCTCCCCCTACACTTATGGTGAAAACAGGTAAAGATAGATGATTGGGTTGCCTCCCAAAAAGCGCTTGTTTTTGTTATCCGAGTCACGAGCCTGACTCGTCCCCGAATTAAATAGTCCATGGGGAAGCCTTGAATGTGATACCGGGATCAAAGACCTTGTCCTCGTTCCCGGTGGACATCAACAAAGGGGAGGCGGGGGAATAAGTCTTAAATGGGGGAAAAGTCCGCTCAACATACAAGAAGTATGTGAGGTAATGATCCACGAGAGGTGGGGTGGGTAAAGGAATCACATTGTCATCCCCTAAAGACAATGGATGCTCAGCAGCAAGCGGCAAAGCCGTAAGGTCATCAAGCATAAAATAATCAATGACACCCCCCGGGTCAAAGCGCTTATCCTCATGAACGTTAATCTCTTCGATTTCTTCATCATAGATAGGTGCGTCAAACCAAGGTTTGTCGTTCCCATCATTGAGGATTTCAGAAACTCGCTCGAAAAGATCACGATCAAGTACGAAACCATCATTCATTTGTGGGGATTGTTGATAAGTTAAATCCGCACGAATGTGGTAAACGTAATTCTCAGTGGAGGAGTGTTGATTAGGTAACTCCTCGAGAATAGGATGATTGGTCAAGTGAGTTGGTTCGTCATTATTATGAAAAATAAGACGCTCCAACTCATCAAGTTCGGCATCGATGTTGGAAAAATCGACCTCGCTTGTAGGAGGAAGCGGAGGTAAAAGAGCTAGCTCTCGTTCGATAATTTCCGCAATCTCAGGCTCGAATTGGAATTCATCATTAAAAGCGACCTCATCCTTACCTTCAGCAAAAGTCGGAATATCACAAACCTCATCAAAGAATTCTTCAAGACCAAAATCACGAATCTCACTCGAAGTATCACTATCCTTAGACGAATTGGTGTTATCAAGAATAGGAGTAGTAATCTCAGAAGATGGGTTTAGATCATAGACATCATCCTCGTCATCATCATAATAGTATGGATACACCGGAGGAGGAGTATAAGTCTCGATATTCGATATTTGCTCTTGTCGTTGATCCTCTTGCCATTTTTCGATGATCTTGTTGAAAGTTTCTTGAATTTGTTGACTTTGCTTAACAAGAGAGTTCCATTGTTCGTGGGGGCTCAATTGTTCGAAGGAAGGTTGATGATCGATGATGTGCTGTGGGGGTTCAAAATGTTGAAAACCTGAATTATAGCATGGTTGTGGCTCATAGTAGTTCATCGGTTGAGAAGAATTATAAACCGGATTTGGTTCATAATAATCCACTTGTGAAGAAAACTGAGGGCACGGATTTGGCTCATAACAATTCATTGGTTGACAATAATAAGTATCGTGAGGACCCCCACAGTTGTTGCAAACCGGGTATGGAGAAAACTCAGGTGCGTCTTGTGGATAGCTATTTTCATTGTCATAATTGTATCCCGGTTCTTGCCCGTGACTATACGGGTATTGAACCGGGCACGAAACATGCCAATGAGAATCGCTTCCACAATAGATGCACGGGGTAACAGGAGGTGGGTTCAAAAAGAATGAATTAGTCGAGTTGCACAAGGGACAAAATCCGTTTTGTATGTAGTCGATATCATTTCCGCACCGCTCACATGTACACCATTGACAAGAGTTGTTCCCAGATAATTGTTTCCCACACCGGACGCAATGGACATAAAAATCCATAAAGAAAGATAGATAAGCAAGAAGAATATTTTTTGGTGCAAAACTTTGAAAAAGAAATGCTTTTTATGATATTACAAATGTTTTTGTATTTTTGAAAAATTTTTGGACATGAAAAATAACGTTCAAAAGTGAACGGATCCCAAAAGCCAACGCTTCTCTCACGAAAAACTTTCGATCCTCACGAAAAGAGCCGGCAGCGGCGCCATTTAATAACTGAGATTTTACTCGTTGAAAGTTCGTTTCTCGGTGTCTTTTCGAATTGATTTCCGGTTAATTGTGTGAGATTAGTTGTTCTTGGTGAAACAAATATTTTTGGTTTTGGAAAATTAAATGTGCAAGACTTAATAATAAATGACGGGAAATTAAAGCTAAAACTAGTTGAAACGTAAACGGTGCATAATTAAAACTTTAAATATAAATGACGCGAAATTAAATAACGTAAAATTAAAGGCTTGACGAAAAGTAAATTGACAATAAAATAAAAATGCGGAATGAAATTAAAATAGACTTAAAATAAAACGAGAAAAATTGACATTTAAACTAAAGCAAAATATTAAAACAAAACAAAATATTCCATCGGAATACACCCGATCGGAATCCATAAGGATCCGATCGGAATGTTGAAAGATAGTACCAATCGGAATGTTATAAAAACATCCAATCGGAATATGCAAATCATGACCCAATCGGAATAACTAGAAAGCACCAATCGGAATTTATCACAACAAGCTAGATCGGAATATCCAACTACATCCCAATCGGAATATGGGGCAAGTGCTACCGTCGGAATATCCCTAACCCTTTTCCGATCATACGATCGGAAAGAGGGATGCTGTTATGGTCGGAATGCACGGTCGGAAAAGGGTTGTAAAACCCTTTCCGATGGGTTCCTTGATCCGAAAGATAAGCAAAAGTAAATAAGCTAAAACAATAAGCTTAAACTCCCAACTAACTCGAATCTAATAATGAAAAGGACAAAATAAGCATGAAAGGCAACTTATCCAACTTAAAAGAAACAAACTTTTTGAATCAAAATATAAAAAGATGAACTTTAAGCACGAAAACATGAATGAACAACACGGATCATATGTAAATCGCACCAAAGTAAATCAAAATCAAGAAAGGAAGATTAGAGATTAAGACAAGAAAAGTAAAGATTAAACAACAATTAATGAAAACTTACTTGAAAATTGAATGATTAAAAGTGCATAACATTTAATTAAAGTGCAAGAAATAAAATGACAAGGAATGAAAATGGTGGAAGAGTGGTTTGTCAAGCCACCAACAACTCTCAACAAATGAGGTTGGTTGGTATTTATAGGGAGATTAGGGAGGAGCTTAGGAAGCTTCCTCCCTCTTTCTTCTTTCTCTTAATTGTGCACTTAGGTCCTTGATCTCTTTAATCTTTTGTTAGTCTTCTTAATACTTGGACTTTGTCTTGGGATTTCTTCCAACTCGTCTTGTATTTTCTTCATAAATAAGACTCGAGTTCTTCGGCTTTTTAGTAAACTTCCGTCTTTTGACTTTTTCTTCAATAAATCTTCAGAATTAGTCTTGGACTTCCGTTCTTTTTCCACTTTTGATCTTTCGACTTCATCTTTCGTCTTTTTCTTCGATAAAAGCTCGTGAATGCCGTGTTTTCTCCACTTTTCACCTTTTCGTCCTAAATTACAACAAAAACACAAACCACGCATAATTCCGACATAAATGACATAAAATACACGTTTTGGCTCGGTTATTATTGTAATTAAGTGGTAAAAAGGATGGGTGTTTTCACACCTATCAATACACTACAGCTAAAAGCTCTTTTTCGGTAGTGGTATAATGTAATTGATCCCCTGTCATTGTCTTGCTAGCATAATGGATTGGTTGGAAGTGTTTGTTCACACTTTGGCCTAAAACCGCTCCAATAGCAAAGTCGCTAGCATCACACATCAACTCAAAAGGTAGCTCCCAATTAGGGGTAACCAAGACCGGTGCCTTAGTTAGCTTATCCTTAAGAAGATTGAAGGATTCCAGACACTCTTTGGAAAAGATGAAAGGAGTATCTTTTTCCAAGAGGTGGGTCATCGGGCGAGCGATTTTAGAGAAATCTTGAATGAATCAGCGATAGAAGCCTGCATGACCGAGGAAACTTCTCACACCCTTCACGGTTGAAGGTGGAGGCAATTTAGCAATAACATCAACTTTAGCACGGTCCACTTCAAGACCGGCTTTGGAGATTTTATGTCCTAGCACGATCCCCTCTTTTACCATGAAATGGCATTTTTCCCAGTTTAGAACAAGGCGAGTGTCTTCACACCGCTTAAGCATGTGTTCCAAATTGGCAAGGCAAGAAGAGAAAGAATCACCATAAACCGAGAAATCATCCATGAAGACTTCCATAGTTTCTTCAACCATGTCATGGAAGATAGCCAGCATACACCTTTTGAATGTCCCGGGAGCATTGCATAAGCCGAAAGGCATTATTTTATAAGCAAATGTTCCGTAAGGACAAGTGAATGTGGTTTTCTCTTGGTCTTTGGGATCGATGGGAATTTGAAAATACCCGGAGAAACCGTCCAAAAAGCAGTAATAGTCATTACCCGCTAGACGTTCAAGCATTTGGTCCATGAAAGAAAGGGGAAAATGATCCTTTCTCGTAGCATCATTGAGTTTGCGATAGTCTATACAAACTCTCCACCCTGTAACGAGACGAGTAGGAATCAACTCGTTGTTTTCATTGGGAACAACGGTGATTCCGCCCTTCTTAGGCACACAATGGACGGGACTAACCCACGGTGAATCCGAGATAGGATAGATCATTCCCGCATCAAGAAGTTTGATAACCTCTTTTTTGATTACGTCATGGATCTTAGGATTCACCCTTCTTTGGCTTTGAATAGTGGGTTTAATATCGTCCTACATGAGAATTTTATGTGTGCAAAAGTGAGGATCAATTCCACGAATATCGGAGATCTTCCAAGCAATAGCTTTCTTGTGATTCTTCAACACGGCGATAAGTCGGGATTTTTCTTCCTCTTTCAAGTCCTTAGCGATGATGACCGGTAACTTCTTGTTGTCTTCAAGGAAAACGTACTCGAGATGAGACGGTAGGTCCTTAAGCTCTAAATCCGAAGGATTTTTGATGGTAGGCGTAATTAAATTCGGTTCATCGATAGAGATACCCTTAGGGGATGGTGGAGAAGTATGGTCCTCATTGAGAAGTTTCTCAATGGTACGAATGTCTTCATCCCAATTGGAGGGAGAATCGTCATATTTTAAGTCCACATCTCCCAAAGTTGCTTCAAATTCTTTCAAGATGAAATCACTTTCTCCAAATGGAGTCAGTGATGGATCAATAGAGGCAACTGTCTCAACAATGGGTAGAGAAGAAGAACCACTTTTACAAGCGTCTTTGAAATGTTCTTCACAAGCCTCATCAAGAACATCAATGAAATTAACACTCTCATTTTCCGAAGGCTGCTTAGAAAGTTTACCCATGTTGAAGACGATTTTATCGTCACCAACTCTCATGATTAATTCGCCAGCGCCTACATCGATGAGAGTGCGACCGGTCCTCAGGAATGGACGTCCAACGATTAATGGAACACGGGGGTCCATCTCGTAGTCAACGACAACAAAATCCGCCGGGAAGGTGAATTTGTCGACACCAACGAAGACGTCTTCGGCAATCCCCACTGGATAAGCAACCGTACGGTTGGCTAATTCCAAAGTCATTCGTGTGGGGACTAGCTCGGGGAGAGATAATTGCTTCCAAATACTTAATGGCATTAAGTTAATACTAGCACCTAGATCGGCTAGGGCCATGCAATTCTCTACTCTCGGGAAGTTGCAAGGAATCAAGAAACGACCAGGATCACCAAGTTTGGTTGGCAATTTCCTTAAGAGCACTGCGGAGCAATTCTCATTAAGTTGGGTCTGAGCAATATCGAGAAGTTTCTCCTTATCACTGAGAAGATCTTTAAACATTTTAGCATATTTGGGCATGTGAGCGAGAGCCTCGGCAAAGGAGATATTGAAATTCAGTTGTTTGAACATATTAAGAAAGTTCGAAACCTGAATATCATCCTTGTTCTTCAATTTCTCTTTCCTCAACCTCGAAGGATAAGGTATATTGGGTTGAGATGAAGGCTTTGGGATAGAATTCGCACTCACATCCTTGGGTGGTGGAGGGGTACAAGTAGAAGGTGGTGGAATTGGAGAAGTAGAAGTTGGAGGAATAGAAGATGGAGGATTCGGAGAAGGAGACTCGTTTTCCTTTGTCACAATCACCGGTGTAGGTGTAGGAAGCTCGGGTTCCTTTAAACCTTTTACACTGCGAGTGGTGATTGCTTTCATCTCCCCTCTTGGATTAGCAACGGTGTTACTCGGAAGAGAACCCGATCCAGAGGCTTGATTACTAGGGAAGAAACTAGCCATCATGTTCCTCAAGTCATTCGTTTGACTTGCCAAAGTGTTTCGCATATCAGCTTGAAGATCATTCCCTTGCTTCACCATATCTGCTTTCATGTTGGCCATTTCCCGCTGAAGATTTTGCACGATAACATCGTTAGTCCTCATGTAGGTTTCAACATCTTGGTGTAAGGCTGTGGGTTGGTTGATAGGAGGAGCATGGTAGGCGGGTGGTTGATAAGCATGTTGTTGGTAAACTTGGTTGTTTCTTTGAGGTGGATATGGGTTCCTTTAGTTTTGATATGGAGTTGGAGCACGTGGTTGGTTTTGATTGTTGCGATTGAGGTTGTTCGGGTGTTGTGGGGGGAAACCGGGTGGTGAAAGAAAGTTGTTTGAGCGATAGCTGAGCAAGTTGCGGTCACCTTGAGGACGTGCTTGATAACCTCCTGTAAAATAGGTACCGTTGGCGGCATACACATTTTCCGGATTGTCGTGAGTCGAAGGACAATCGGTGTATGAGTGAGATCCCCCGCATATATCACAAGATTGAGTCATAGCATTGGCTTGGGCAGTGATAGCTTTAGTATTATTGGCGGCTTGGAGAGCAAGTGATTCAACAAGCGAAGTAAGCTTATCAAGTCTCTTGTCGCTCTCACTAGTGCTAGCACTAGCCACATTGGTCCGAACACTCTTGGTTTGCACTCTATACTTGTTCTCAATAATATCCCAAGCGGCATTATAAAACTTAACCAAAAGATTACCCCCCGAGGCACTATTTAGTGAATCTTGGTCATTCATGCTTAAACCATTGTAAAAAGTATTGATTTGGTGCACTTTGGTAAAACCATGTTGTGGTCACTTTCTTAAAAGTTCTTTAAAACGGTCCCAAGATTCACTAAAAGTCTCATCGTACTTTGTTCAAAAGTAATGATTTCATTCCGCAAAGCGGTAGTACGAGAGGGTGGGAAGAAATAGTTTATGAATTTGGTCTCTAAGTCCGTCCACGTAAGAATACTTTGTGGCGGTTCCTTATCAAGCCAATGTCGGGCTTGTCCCTCTAAGGAGAAAGGAAAAAGTTGCAAGCGAATTACCTCTTGTGAAACCCCATTGAATTTGACCGTATTCGTGAGTTGAAGGAACCTTTTGATGTGGTCATGAGGATCATCAATGGTACGTCCCAAGAATGGTTTAGCGGAGACCATTTGAATAAAGCCAGATTTAAGCTCAAAGTTGTTGGCTCCAATCGCGGGTATGACAATAGCATCGTGGTTACCCTCTACATGTGCTTGCAAAAGTTCGATCATAGGGCGATTGTCCGGTAGAGGTTCATTGTTGTTATTATTCATGTTGTTTTGAGGTGGATTATTATTGTTGTTGTGTACACCGGCCATGTCTAAGTTATCGAGAGTCTGGGGCTCTTGATAAGAGGTTGATCGAGTGCGCATACACCTGCAAAAGAACTAACAAAGCAAGAAATATTTTTGTTTTTTTTTATTTTTTGGTATTTTTGAAAATTTTATATTTTTTTTAGGATTTTTGAAAATTTTAAAGCAAGGAAAATAACGTTCAAAGATGAACGGATCCCAAAATCCAACGCGTCTCTCACTAAAAACCGTTAATCTTAACGAAAAGAGCCGGCAGCGGTGCCATTTAATACAAGGTTTTTAAGCTCGTATGAAAGTTCGTTGTTCCGATCTTTTCGAATTGATTATTGGTAGAAAGTGTGACTCAATTGTTCTTGGTGGAATAATAAATGGTTTGGTTGATTATCTATTTTAAACTAATAGCAAATATGTAAATGTCGTTGAGTAAAATAAGAGCTTTAAAGATTAAACTAAAAGGACGAGTTAAAAATAAATGCTTGAAAACTTAAAGACAAGATTAGAAAAATACTTGAACACTTCATAAATCTAAAACTTGAAAACTTTGTAAAAACAAGAAAATAAACCCGTCGGAAAGTGATCGGAATACAACCAAATCGGAATATCCAAAATGCTACAATCGGAATGTATGGTCGGAAACAAGGCTGATCGGAATTGTTGGAAAATATGGCTGATCAGAATATACTGTCGGAATAAGGCCAACCACTCCAATCGGAATATCAATAATAACACCCTCGTCGGAATGCGTAAAGAGATGGCAATCGAAATCCACGATAGGAATCCAAATCGGAATCCAAGAAAAAGAGAGCAGTCGGAATAATTAACAATTAAGTCCAATCGGAATGTCACTCAAACCACCACAATCGGAATGTGCAAAAACCCTTTTCCGATCAAACGATCGGAATAAGGTCCTCTGATCGGAAAGCCAAATCGGAAAGGGGTTTACCCTTTCCGATGGTATGAATTCGTAAATAAGCTACGTATAAGGCTATTTTCAATAAGCCAAATCCTTAACTTGAACGAATCTATAATGAAAAAGACTAAATAAGCATAAGTAACAACTTATCAAAACTTTAAATAAGCAAACTTTTAAATCAAACCTAAAAAAAATGAAACTTTTTAAGTAAACTTTCAAAAAGTAAATAAGCTAAGGAATTTTCTAATATGTGCCACCATGGCATATGTTTATATGCATTTATTAAACATGTAAGTTTTTTTTAAATTATATTAATTTCCATATATAACAATATTAAACATGATAAATGAAAACAAATTAGGAAATAATTAATATCAAGTGACATTTGAAATGGTGATTCAATATTCATTTAATGGCTATATTCATGTACCACCATGGCATAAGTTAGAAAAACCCATAAGCTAAACACAAATTTAGCCAATAAGCACGATAAGCTCAAAGCTTAATCCATATAAAAACTTATAGATGAATAAAAAGATGAACTTTTTAATCATATAAGCATAAAGATGATATAAAATCAAAGATTATAACGAATCAAGATCAAAATAAAGAAAGGTAGAAGAAGATTAAAGATTAAAAGCTTAAACTTAAACTTGATTAATGAAATCAAAAATACACAAAGGTTTTAAACTTGAAAGATTAAAAGAAAGAAAAGATGAAAACTTAGTGAGAGAAAGTTTGGAACTTTCTCTCTCTAAAAACTAGAAAGGAAAAATGAAAATGAAACTAGCTAACTAAAATCTAACCAACCCTCCTAAATGTGTTTAGGAAGGTATTTATAGGAAAATGGGGAGGTGCATGTGTTGCCTCCTCTTTCTTTCTTTCTTCACGTCTTCTCGACTCGATTTAATTCTTTATCTTTTCTCGACGTCGTCTCGGTATTTGAACTTGTCTTAATAATTTTCTTCTTTAATTTAGACTTAAGTTCTTCGACCTTATTAAACTTCTGTCTTTAGACTTTTTCTTCGATAAATCTTCAGAATAGGTTTTGGACATCCGTTCTTTAAGCACTCTTGATCTTTTGACTTCGTCTTTTCTCGTTTTCTTCGATAAAAGCCCGTGAAAGCCCGTGTTTTCTTCCTTTTTCATCACTTGGTCCTAAAACACAATAAAAACACAAACCACGCATAATTCCGACTTTTACGACATAAAATACACGTTTTGGTCTTGTTATTATTGGAAATAAGTGGTAAAAGGATAAGTGTTTTCACACTTATTACCATGCATTTTTAACAAAGTTGAAGAATTTACTGCCTTAGCCGATCTCGGGGCAAGTATAAATTTGATGCCTTTAAGTGTTTGGAAAACACTATCATTACCCGACCTTATTCCAACAAAGATGAATCTTGAGCTAGCAAATCACACTCTCGCTTAACCCGTTGGTATTACCAAAGATGTCTTTATTAAAGTTGGTACCTTCACTTTTCCGGTCGACTTTGTTGTTGTTTATTATGAAATGGACCCTCGTATTCCATTAATACTTGGTCGGCCATCATTGAGAACCGGAAAAGCCTTAGTTGATGTTTCCGAAGGTGAGTTAATCTTAAGAGTCGTGAATGATCCTCAAGTTTTTAAAATGGGGAAGATCACAACCAAACCCAATGGAAGAGAATCGGCGAATATGATTAATGTGCTTGATGATTTTGTCGTCTACAACAATCCTCTTTTCGATTCTTGCTATGATAATCTACTTTTTCAAGATGATGTGGATGATTCTCTCTCCAATTTAGATCCCCCACCAATTTATGAGTCTCCACCAACCTATGATGACTATGATGATGATTCTAGTTCTGACATGGATGATTTTGATGATTTTTCTTCTGAGTATAAAGACATGCCAACTTATGATGACTTTGATGATGTCGATACTCTTTCGAGTGATTCTTCACATGATGACCTTGCACCTACTTTTGATGAAGATCCTCCACCAACAATGCTTGATCCTACTTTGGATAACTACTCATTTGAGGAAGACTTTGCTACTTTTCTCAACACTTACTTCCCAAATGAGAATGATTCTCCTCCTTTAGACTTTGATGATGGTCTTTACCCTCTTTTAGATATGAAGAAACCCGGTTCAAAGGAGAAGAAGTCGGAAGACACCAATATCTGTAGTACCTATGTTTTGACACCTCTCTATCCACCTTCGTCAGATGAGATTGTGCGATTTATGAGCGGATCTTCTTCAAGGTCTACTGAGCCTGAGTGTTATTTTCCACTAAAGGAAAAGGTGTTCGACCCTGGTATTGCAATTTTTAAGCCATCTCAGTATCCATCTGATGAAATAAAAGGAAAGACTTTTGGAAACCATGGAGATATGCTTGTGCTGCATCATACTGTCTACCACCGTGCTCAATCTTTGTGTAAAGGAACTTTGCCTACTCTTCTTTGGCTTGCCTTGTTCGCCTTATGCTTGTGCTATTTGATGGACGAAAACCATGTATTTGATCCCGGTGGATGTGTTTCAAGCTTCTTACCATGATAATCAAGGTCGAGTCAGGCTCACGACTCGGTTAACAAAAACAAGCGCTTCTCGGGAGGCAACCCGTAGTATCTATCCTTTTTATCTGTTTTTTATAATAAGTGTAGGGGGAGACCCTAGTATGTGTTTGTTGTTTTCTTTCTTATCATGTGTAGGGATTCGAGCTTTCAAAGATCCATTCTGATGACTTTTGACGAACCGTGATCCCGTGTACCCGTCTTCCTGGTTCTATCCTAAACTCTTTTGTTTCTCTATTTTATATTCTTCAATATTAAAATAGGAATCACTTTAGTTGTCTCTTCCTTAGCAAGATTTAAACAACGTGCACAATGTCCTAAGTGTAGGGGAGGTTACTTCCACATGCTTAAACATTGAGGAAAATGTTTATATTAAGTGTAGGGGGACTTCTATCGAAGTTAAGTGGGGTTTTCCTTGTATTTATAGTAACCATGAAGTCGGAGTAGATCTTTCAGGTTTAATTCTTATTTCATTACTGGAAACGAGGTACGGATTTCTCGACTTTCATTAAGGACTTCCTTTCTATGCATGATTAGGATTCCCCGTCTGCAGCCAAATGTTTTCCCCAATATATGTTATAAATTATCAGAAATTATTTTAATAACTAAGATATGCCTGAGCCTTATATACAAGCATGACCAGTTAGTTGTACTAGTTACGGAGGTACCGTAACCATGACACTTGAGGCACCGGTGTCATGACTCACCTGTAGGAGAGTGATATCCTACAACGTCCCATTCAGCTCAGCTTGGCCATTTTTATCAGCATTATTAGTGGGGCGTATGGATGCATCCTAGGCGATCAGTTTACAATTATCAGGTGAATGCGGTGTGTGCTCTACATCCTTCACATTAGAGCTGATCCCTCCACCCAACACATTATTTAGAGGTCACCCCTCTACAGCATGACGAGGTCACCCCTCCAGTTATTCATGCAACAGTTGTTACAACACATGACCTATATAAGCTCTTGGCAATTAAAATACAGTAAATGCATGTTTTCAAATTTAACAGATAAAAGTTTGGTTTTATTATTTATAAATTAGACTTATTAGATTTTCTACAGTTTTCATCACACTCTACATATCAGTCTTTCAGCTTCAGTAATTATTTATTATTTCAAGTTCAGTATATTCTTATCATGCATTATATCCGTTCACTGAGCGTTATGCTCAGTCGTAGTTCTTTCATGTTCTAACGGCAGGTACACCATAACACTCTTAAGATTCTGAGAGCTTGTGCATTGGATGGAAGCAATCCAGACTTCTTTACTTTATGCACTTCATTCTTTTTTTACCTGTTGGACATTGTTCAGTCCTTTCTTTCAGTATTTTACTTTTATGTTTCGAGCTTAGGATGGATTACCGATGTTTGATTCCGGTATTTTTGTTATGGTCAGTTAATGTTTTAGGACATTTACCTTATGCTTTGATGACACGCCAAAAATACACGTAACGGTCCACTTATCCAAGTGGGGTGTTACAATTATGGTATCAGAGCGCAAGGTTCGACCTGTAAGCTCTAAAACTTGACTTGTGACTAGTGGGTAGTCACCAGGAACTTCCCAGATTTTGGTGTTGTTATCTTTCATGTTTCTCATGCATTTATCAGTCAGTTTTCTTCAGTTATCAGTCGGTTTTCTTAAAGTTTTTGACTAAGTAAAAGGTTAATACAGGACTGGCCATATTTAGTCGCATGTGCTTCTTAGCGATTTTTCGTTTTGGTGAACTGGCCATAAGCGTTCACCCTTGCCGTTCAGATTTTTGTATAGATGAACTGACCATAAGCGTTCATCCTTACTCATGTCAGATTCATGTTTTCAGTCGATTATTACTTGGGGAACCGGCCCATATACGTTCACCAATGTTCAGATCAAATTTGATGCTTTTCAGTCGAATGTTGTTTTGTGAACCGATCCATAGTTGTTCACCTTTGTCATATCATGACGTTTCATAAAATCTTGACAAATATGAATTGGACTACAACCAACCATATTTAGTCCCAGATTGTACATTACTATACATGACGGTTCTTAGAAACTTTTGACAAGTATGGATCAAAACAGAATCGCCCATACTTAGTCACATGCATCCTACTATGAATATTGTGGATTAAGCCATAACTATCCACATCAGTTGATGTTAAACCTCAGTTGATTATTCTTATATGCTATTTGTATCAGTCAAGTTTATACTCTCACGTGAATGTTGTTTTCATGCTGACTAAGTTCATGTCTCCTTACGAAAATTTTGTTTTCAGCAAGGTGATGATGTTTTCATGCTAAGATACAGAAGGGTTACAGTAAAATCCCGTTTTTCATAATAAAGCATGTTTGGTCCTCATCAGTCATGTCTTCATGCTGACAATTGTTAAAATTCCGTTTAATCATATCCTTGAACCTCTGTAAAACCAGCATTAAGTCTACGCAGGAATTACCAAGCTATCATGTTACCCATTTCAGTTCAGTTTACTACCGTTTAAATCAATTTATTTATTTGATCATGTCAGGTAAACGACACCAGTATCGAGCATCCTATTCCATCAAGCCATGTATAGTATTCCATATGTACCCCATGTACAGTGTCTCAATTATACTCCATGTATAGTATTTCATGTATACTCCACGTAAAGGGTCTCAGATATGTTCCATGTGCAGTATTCATTTTGTACTTCATGTACAGTAGTCCAGGTGTATTCCAGGTACCCTACTCCATGGATATTGCTAATCGATCCTAAATCATCTCAGGCCTTTCCACTTGTCGATATTCTACCAGATGCTGATGTTGCTCGTGAGTTGAAGATTTTACCAGATAATGATGTCGTTAACACTTGAAAGACCTCATAAATGCTGATGTTGCTGATACTTTGGAGATTTATCAAGATACGGATCCTGTTCATACTATAAAGACTCTGCAGAACAAGGACGAAAACTATAAATTTGAAATTTCTGACAAGAATAAATTTCAACCATCAGACACTACCATTCCATTCCATACTTTTACCTTCTCAGCTAGATGTCACACTTCACTCAGCTAACCTTTCATTCAGAAGAGTGGGAACCGGAACCCAGCCAGACACTCAGCAGAATAGTTACATGAATCACGGTCATGATAATGACCGTCATTATTTGACAGACAAAGCGGTAATGACAACCACCATGCTTATATTTATCAGTTAGTAGCCATTAGAACTCCAGAACAGACGTGACCAAAATACAGAGGTCAGTAGTCTAATCGGTCCGCCAACCCTAGCAGGTACCTAAGATTATTAACATTATTCATACTCACCCATTAAAATACATGTCCAGACAACAGTCAAGACACAGGTCTCAAGTATCATTCGGAAGACACATGTTAGAACACCAGTCAGGGTACACGTCATAAGAATATATTCTCAGGGCACGAGCCAAGACTCATAATTTTAGTATTATCTTCTAAACCAGGCCCTCGGAAATTCAGGGTACCCTCCAAGGGGGGATACCCTTGTGTTATGCCACGCATGAATCAGATCATTTAAAAATTTTGTCACCACCACTAGTGTATTATTCAGGTCAGACGTGCGGTATTCATTCGGTGAGGTTATAGACGAACACATCCAATGAAAGTCGCCACATTTACTTCACGAATTCCTATGATAGGTTTATCTTAAATCATGTATTACCTACCTCCCAGCCAGAAAGACTCCACAGTATCACCTATAATTATTAAAGTTTTCTTTTTAGTTAACAACGAGATTCGTCTTACTAAATTCCAAACATATTCATTTTATTTTTGCCAGAAAAATCAGTACAAATTGTTTCAGCTGTATCAGCACGTGAATTATTATCTTATAGCTGCAAAGACTTCTAGTCACCATTCATGATGCGACTTCTGAAATTCCTTAAATTCATGATCAGCAGATTATCTCAAAGTTTCCAGATGTCATCTCAGGAGGTTTTCCAGAAATTCCTTTCTAACCACGAGATAGGGTTCAACATAGAGCTTGTCTCAAGTACAAAACCCGTTTTTAGAACTCTTTATCGCAGGGCTTCTGCCGAGTTAAAAGAGTTGCAGCAATTGCTGCGAGAGTTACCAGAACGAGGATTTATTCGCCCTAATGCACCACCAGGAGGTGCACCGTTTCTGTCTATCAAGAAGAAGGCCGGTAACCTGAGATCATGTATCGACCACCAAAAATTTGACAAGATCACTATTCATTTTCGATATTCATTCCATGAATGGAAAGTTTACCTGACCTGCTACAATGTCTAAAATATTTTCCCAGAACAATTCACGATCCTGCCACAAGCAGTGGTGAGAGAAGGAACATGAGATTTTCCAGACTGTTGTTGCACACGTTATAGTCCCTCTAAAATTTTGACTTATACTTCTAAGCTCCCTAATACTCCAGCTATAGTATAAAATTTATGAATAAAATTTTTCCATGACTTCTCAAACAAAATCGTTAGTATATTCATTGATAACATTCTGATTTGCTAAATTCTAAGAGAAGTACTAGAGAATCATCTTCTCACAGTTGTACAGAATCTCCGATAGGAGAATATTATATAAGCAGCTTTCCAGATGCGAATTCTAGTTGAGCACGGTGGCATTTCTAAACCACCCAATTTCAGCAGAAAGAAGTTTCAGAAATCCTGTGAAGGTGAAGACTATCACTAGATGGTCAAGACCGACGTCTGTAACTAGAGTACAAAATTTTTTAGAAATCAGTTGACTGCTACCAGAAATTACTGACAGTTCTCACTAAAATTTTTTCATGACGTTTCACCCAGATTCCACCGGGATGTACCATAATCCCAGGCAGAATTTTGATAGAAGCAGTATAACACAATTGATGCAACTATGTTCATATCTAGATGCCTGACATACAGTAGGTTCAAGATAGGACACCGACATGCTAATGAGTTATTACAATCATTAGAAATTTCTAAAGAGGAATGAGATAAGATTCAATGTAGGTTATTGTCAGTTATCACAGACTCAGACGAAGCATGATGCTATCTAAGTGGTTGTTAACCAGTTAACCCAGCCTACTCGTCTTCTTTTATCCGAAATGATTACGCAGTATCAAATCTGCAGGAAATTCAGTAATAGATCGTATGATTCCAAGGTATTCCATCAACAATCATGTCAGACAGAATTCACGTTTGCGTCTCACGCTCACATTATGATATTATTTCAGTCCGTATTTATGTTATCTCATAATTTAAGTTCACATTCGTGTTCATGACATTGTTCATGTTCAGATTCGTGTTCCAATTCACGATACACGTTTCACAAACTGTTACTGAATTTGGTCATAGAAAGCTTTAGAACTAGACTCAAGTTTTGAATAAATTTTCTATAACCAGGCAGACGTTCCACGTCTCAGGCCATATCTTTGGCACTTCCTCAGTCAGCATACGTTCATTATATGTCCTAGTACTACGTTGACAGTATGTTCACGTATCACATTCACGATATACTCCAGGTACATCGTTCCTTATATAACCGCGAGCCACGTTCACAATTGCTCACGTAACACGTTCACAATTGTTCATGTAGTTCATCCCTATATATTTACAGCAGCTTTCTCAGATATATAAATGTTATCTTTCAGGATATTTATATGTACCGTTCATGTATCCTACATGCGATAACTTATTCATTCTATCAGATTCAGAAAATCCATCTTAAGTATGGAACCAGAAACTATTCAGCATCATCAGGACAGGGTCATCAAGACCAAGATTGTCATGATGCTTAAACCTTTTTAAGGAATCGTTTCGAGCGGGAAGCCACTCGAAACGGAGGAGTCCATCCGGACCTCTCATTCCTTTTCCTTTAATAAATCCAGTTAAGTTCTTTTAGTCATGTCATGTTTCATGTTCTCTTCAGCCATGTCACATTACATGAGCCATTCATTCATGTCATGTTTATACCTATCAGCAGCATTATGTCTTAATTAGAAGACCAAATATCCTTCAGCTTATTTGTCTTTTCAGTTACGTGTTCTTTCAGTTCTTATAGCTTCATCAGCTTATTACCTATAATTCGAGGACGAATTTCTCCTTTTTATAGGGGAAGAATTAAAAAACCACAACGTTATCGCATCCTTAATTCGAGGACGAATTATTTTTCTTAGAGGGGAGAATTGTAAAACCCGCTTTAAAAGTCCTCGAACATTAATTACGGATAATCACAGATTTAATTTAAACGTTACATAATTATTTATTCAGATAATAAATAACAGTGTTAATTCAAGTAATACGCAATTATTATTTATTCAGAAAATAAAAAATCCATGTCAGAATATATCACGAGGATTTATATACTAACATGTACGCAACGTTTTAAACCCAAAAATAATAATTTCTGTTGATCCCAAACTTAGATCTATTTAGCTTTATGTATAAGAGATTAGATCAAGTAATACACTTAGAGAAACCTTTGTATATGTTTATGATAATCTAAGTGTTATGTGGAATTAACACTTAAACAAGAACACGCAAGATATAAACAAACTTTCACTTTGATGAATGATATCAAACTTGCTTACAATGAAAGTAGTTTACGAATGAAAACTTATATATAACCCATTAACCTAAAGGTCTTCTTTTATAGACATAAGAAGCCTTGTACAATAATCTACGTATCAGCTATTCTAGGTAAAGATAAATATAGAAAATACATTGTTGTTCCTATCTTTACTAGAAGTAATCTAGAATACAATAAACGCGTAGAGTATATCTTCCCATCAGTGCTTGTCTTCAATGTATCAACGCTTGACTTTATCTTGTCAACGCTTGAGCTGTCAGCGTTTGTTTTACTCCTGTCAACGCTTGATTTACTCTTGTCAGCGCTCAAGTGATCTGGCCATAATTATTCCCAACAATCCTCCCCTAAACTTGATATCCACTATTATGATCAAGTTTCTGAATAAACATTAAGGACTAGGAGGAATCTTACAAACCTTCTCATATTGGTAATAAATAAATCTGATCAAGTCTTTTGCCACATCACTTGAATAATCGATTTCCAGCTGAGTGTTCTTCATCTTCTCCAAGATATCCTTGGATATGAAATACTGACCATCCACAAGTAGATACTCAGCAAACTTTGTAGAACTCAAATGATAAACACCAGCAGATGAATACAATCTCCATTGAAGACCACTGAGGTCATCTTCAAGATCCTTCCAAACAGCAGGATCCTCATCGTTTGGTCCACACATTCTCTTGAATGTGGACCACAGTTTTATTCCATTAGCTGAAGTTGGTGCTTCAGCCTCATACTTGGCCTCTAATAACCTCCATAGGTCTACCAAGTCTTCTCTGTCAAAACTTGCAAACAAAGATATAAGGGTGGTAAAAGTGTGAACCTCTTTTCCATACCTGCCAATCTTCCAAAATCCACATTCATCTTCTTCATAGCTGACAATTGGATTTCAGGAATCTAGTGGTAACACTTGTACCATATCTGAAGCTTCTAATGGTGAGAGCTTGAGGCTCTTTCTTATGACAGCTTCACTTGGATATAATGGATCCATATCTTTGGGAAACTCAAGAGGAACTCCTTTTTTCACTGGTCTGGGAACAAACATTGCCTTCTTGAGCTCCATTTCCTCTGCAAGTTCTTCCTTTCTTTCATCAGAAAGAAGTCTGAGAGTGTTTGCTTCCTGCACTCTAACCCAGATGGGATAAGCTTTGCATTCCAACTCATCAAATGTCAATGCCCTCAATTTCTGATAAGTCCATCCTACTCCATGACATCTGAGCAACATGCAGTATAACTCCCTTCTATCCCTTTTCAACTCTGAGAGAATATTGCTTACCTTGTGTTTCAAAATAACCTGGCAATCTTTTTGTACTCTGAGGAGAATCTCCAAACCCCATATCTGATCTGAAATGGTCAAGTGTGGATTCTCCATACATCTTTCTTCCCAAGCATGATACATTTGAACCACCTCTGGCATATCAAAGTCAACTTGCAATTTCAACTCTCTCAATTTCTCCTTGGCCAACTCATCTCCATACCTCAAGTCTTTCTGGCTGTTCTATGATCATAACACTTGAGTCTGAGCTAGCTTCATCACTTCCTTCTTTCTATTCTGAAGTGACAACAAATGGTGACTCTTTCACCTCCTTTATATCTTGTTCTATGATTTGTGCAGCCAACCTTCTATCAAACTCAATTTGAGCTGCATTCTTTGGAACAACCTCTTCTACCATAATACCATTACCCTTATCTAATGGATCAATTGTTGGTAAGGTAGATGGTGATACCTGTGAAGAAACCTCCTTGATGATGGATGATGACTGGGATACATCACCCTCATGTGCAGGTCTGTCAACGCCCAATTTTGCTGTGTCAGCGCCCAAAATACTCATGTCAGCGTTCAACTTCTCCTTGTCAACGCCCAAAGTTCCTGCCTCAGCGCCTTTTGCAATTTCCTCCAACATGGCTGTAAATGATAAATTTAAGTTTGTAGGAGAGACTAAGGACGTATCAAAACCTGTCTATTTCTTCAAACTTGTAAGGGCCTCAGCAACATCCAAAGATTGACCATCATGGCTGCCCTTATCACTCACATTTATTGGATCTTCCTTCCCTTTGGAAGATTCCTCTATTCCTCTCCTTGCACTAGCAGTCTCCAAAATAACAATCCTCTCCCTCAATTGCTTGAGTTCAAGGCCTTGTGTGCTGACAACTTGTACCAAGTCTGCATTTTGCTTTTGCAAGCTCATGCAGACTGCCGTCAATTCAAGTAGGGTCATTGGTTCCAATCAGCCCTCTTCTAAAATGGGGATTTGACCTCCCAAGTCAGATTCATTGGGCATGGATGAGGACTTAATGATGGTGGGACTGCCTTGGCCAACATCTAAGCCAGAACCAATAGTCCCAGCCTCATCCATAGCACCAGCCACACTTGTGGTGGTGGTTCCCTCTGCTACATGGCGAGGACCACCAGAGGAGAACACTCCACTAGTCCTTTGGCGTTTAATCAACCTATATTCAGGGGGTGTAGAAGATGACGTGGATTGGGTGGATGTGGGTTGGTTAAGGGGTGTTTGGGTCTGTGAAGGTTGTGTGTCAACGTTGGAAATAGGCACATCAACGCCAACATTTAACGTGTCAGTGTCGAAGGGTTCTTGGTCAATTTGCATATGTTCAGGTGAAGGTAATGGTTCAGGTATTGGATCAAGTTGTGGTTGGGGGTCTGGTTGGGGTTGAGCTGCTGCAATGACAGCAAGCATAGCTTGGGTTAAGGGTAGGTCGCGAGGGGGGGGGGGGGTGAGTTCATCTTCATAAAAATTGCTTTATTTTGCACAGGGATCTCATAAAAATCATTATGATCCCTTGTGCAGTATCCTTGAACATCAAAAACCATTTGTAAAAATCAGGGATAAGCTAAAGTCATTTTGTTCCCCTTATTTTTACACATGCCCTCAAAAATCATTTTAGAATAATTAAATTTTTGCCCAGTTGCAATGCACACAATAGCACTTGCAATAGATCTATTGATCTCATTGTGTGCAGTGCATTTGGGACTCAAACATTGTAGGAGGACATGTATAAGGTACTTCCAGGCTGGGGGAAACTCTTGTTTATGATATTTGTTTAAAGTTCCTTCATCAGGAAAAGGATAACCCAAAGCCCTTAGTGCTTGTTCTATTTCACTAATGGGAATGGTGGTTATACCATCAGCATCATCAAGATGCAAGGCTTGGCGTACCAAAGCCTCAGTAACCACCCAAGGTCTCCCATGAACAATAGAAGTTAATGTAGTCACTCTATTAACTGTTGAAGAACTGACATTGTTCCAAAACTGTTTAATATGTGTGACTGGAATGAGTGGTGCATGAGAAAGAGCATACCTAAAAGGGGATGCGTTCAAATACGCCACCATTTGTGTGTATTGGGGAAACAGAGCATCATCAGCTTCAAGATACGCAATCATGTTGTGTTGGCTTCTGAACCCCACTTCCAATTCTGATGGTTTAAACTTTGGTGCCATTGTTGAAAAGCTGTGAAAATGTTTGATGAAGATGAAGTTGATAAGAGAAAATTTGTGTTAGACAAGAATTATAGGTACCCTGTTTAAAAATAGGAGCCAAATATATAGGAGAAGAAAATGCATGTGATTGGCCCAAAAATAGGCAAGTATTTTCAAAATACAATCATGAAAATATTGAAAAAGAATAGTTTTATCTCATGCATTAAATGAAGTTTATCTGCTCCCAAAATTACGGCCTAAAAATATGTCAAAAAGTAACAACTGGGTAGGACCCATTGAGTGTCAACGGTCAAAAATAACCTATCAACGCCCAACGGCTATAATCTTGTCAACGTTTGCCTATAGCCATGTCAGCGTCTAAATTGGTCACAACAACGCTTGGAAAAATACTTGTCAGTGTCCAAAAATAAAAATGTTTAAAAATGAAAAATAACCTTAACAAAGTAATTTATCCTAGAGAAGATAACCAAAAAGTTGATAATTATTATAGGGCGGCAAGCACTGTCCAGTTATGCACACTTGCTTATGCAAGATAGACATAACAGTCCTCTAGTGTCCCTTGCTAACCAAAACTCTTAACAACCAAGTTACCTTATAAAATTCCTTGTTACTCCCAAGTAAATCCCATAACAAAATTATTCCCAAGTCTCCCAACAGACCACAACCAATTCTAGGCCAAAAATGTCTTGGAAGCATGCATAGTATAGCAACTTTGCATGCTACAGTGCCTCATGATTTAGTAAAACTAACTCATACTCACCTGTGGACACAATCTAGAATTGTGATAAGAGTATCATATGAATACCCAAACATCCTAAAGGTTCCTAAAACCTCCCCTTAAACTATGATACATAAGTTGCTAAAAACATGCATGAACATAAAAATTTATGTCAAGATAGGAATTACAAATTCCAACCATCATCCATAAATAAAAACTTGTCCAAATGCTTCTCCATTGATCCATAAGCAACTCTGTATCCAATGGTATACTGCTAACACCACCTGCACATTTAGATTGAAAACCATAAAACTAACATTTGTTGCTGACAACGCCCCGATAACACATGACAGCGTTGAGGGAAGCTTTGTCAGCGTTAGACAAATATATTGCTAACAACGTCACAAAAACACTTATCAGCGTTCAAGCAACCTTTGTTAGTGTTAGAAAAATATAGTGGAAAATCTAAATCTTCAAAAGACCAATAACAATGCATCATCCTGTACATACTTTTACAAAAAGACTCCAAAACACAAATTATGTGAGATTGATCATTCCAATACTTGTTACCAAGTATTGAAACCTCCCAGCATCAAAAGGTTTAGTTAGTAAATCTGACACATTTTCCTCAGTATCAACCCTATCTTGTTGTATTAAACCTTTTTTCAAAACAATCTCTTATAAAATGGTGTCTAATTTCTATGTGTTTAGTTTTAGAATGATGTACACGATTCTTAATGATGCATAAAGTGCTGTTATTGTCAACAAATATCTTGGTATGCATGAAATTATACCCATAGTCCAACAGCTGGTTCTAAATCCACAAAACTTGGCCACAACAAGCAGCTGCAACCACATACTCAGTTTCAGTTGTAGAATTAGCCACCACTGTTTGTTTCTTGCATTACCAAAATATCAACCTGCTCCTAAGAAACTGACATCCACCAGTTGTGGATTTCCTATCAAATTTATCACCTCCATAATCACTATCTGAATATGCAATCAGCTCCAATGGTGAATCCTTTGGGTACCACAACCCAAGACTAGGATAGCATCTTAGGTACCTAAAGATCCTCTTCACAGCATAAAGGTGACATTCTTTGGGAGTCACTTGATGGCGTGCACAAGCACACACAGCAAACATGATGTCAGGTCTGGAGACTGTAAGATACATCAAGGATCCAATCATGGATCTATAGTGCCTGACATCAACATCTTTCCCATCTCCAATCTTTCCCCAAGGGTGTTCTCTATCTATAGGAGTGGTAGCCCTCTTTTCATGTGGAGAAAATCCAAACTTCTTCAAGATCTCAGCCACATATTTATCCTTGGAGATGAAGATACCATCTTCTTTCTGCTGAACTTGTAAACCAAGAAAGAAGTTCATCTCCCCCATAGCACTCATCTTGAATTTGTCTGTCATAAGCTTGGAGAAATCCTCACTCATCTTTGGATCAGTAGACCCAAAAATGATGTCATCAACATAGACCTGGACATGCAACACATCCTTGCCTTTCTTCTTTGTAAATAGTGTCTGATCTATGGTGCCCCTCTTGAATCCATTGTCCACTAGATAAGTAGACAAAGTACCATACCATGCTCTAGGGGCTTGATGAAGTCCATACATAGCCTTTTTGACTCTATACACCTTGTCTGGATTCTCTGGATCCTCAAAACCAGGAGGTTGCATCACATATACCTCCTCAACAATAGTACCATAGAGGAAGACACTCTTGACATCCATTTGATAGACAGTGAAGCCCATGTAGGATGCATAGGCTAAAAAGATCCTTATAGCTTCAATCCTTGCAACTGGTGCAAAGACTTCCTCATAGTCTATCCCCTCCTCTTGTGTATATCCTTGAGCCACTAACCTTGCCTTGTTTCTGACCACAATCCCTCTTTCATCTCTCTTGTTTCTTAGAACCCATCTTGTCCCTATAGGTCTGACATATCTGGGACAATCAACCAGCTCCCAAACATCCTGAATTGCAAATTGGTGAAGCTCATCCTGCATTGCTTCCACCCAACTTGGTTCTTTGAGAGCATCAAATATTTTCTTAGGTTCCTGTTGTGACAGAAAACAGGAAAACAAACATGCTTGCACAAGAGGGGTATCAACCTTCTTGTGTATATTGGCAACAAACCCACCAAGACCTTGATGAGATCTTCTAGTCTGAACTGGAGTCATAATATCACCAATGATTTGAGAAGTGGGGTGATTCTTCATAGTGGAAGTGAGAACTCCTCCTTCAAAAAGTCTGGTGTCCTCAACCTCATTCTCCATGTTGCCAATATCTTCTTCATCAGACTCTCTTTCATCAATATGAGGATGAACCTCTTCATATAAGTTGGAAGGTTCTCCTTGTTCAAAAATGGAAGAGAAAAGATGTGCAGAAGTGTTGTCAACGCCTGAACCTTGTTTGTCAGCGCTTGGGCTAACAACGCTTGAACTGTTATTGTCAACGTCTGAGCCATCAACGTCTGAATTGGTCTTGTCAGTGCTAGATTTTCCTTTGTCAGCGCCTGAAGGACCATGCATGTTTGTATCTGGTGGTACTTGGGGACCACCATTATCTTTACCAGCAGCAGCAGCAGCAAAGGCATCTGTCCAAATGGGAATTGTAACATATTCTTGTATAGGAGATGACTTTTCTGCTTGTGATCCAACCTTTTCATGAACCTGTGTACCTGAAATATCAACAACTTGTTCTTCCACAACATTTGAAGTTACCTTCACAATGTCTGGATTAGTTACAGGCATATAATTTAAAGCTCTAGATAAAGGTTCCAAGTCAAACAACCAATTAGGACCACTTTCAGGATCACTAGGTTTATTCTCTAAAAACCTAACATGTACCTTTTCAAGTATAGTTTTTCCTCTTTAAGATAAACCCTATATCCCTTGCTCTGCACTGAATACCCCATGAAGTAGCCTTCATCACCTTTTGCACTAAATTTACCTAAGGGATCACTAGTATCTAAAACTACTACATGACAACCAAAAGGTCTGAGAAAACCAATATTAGGTTTTCTTCCCCAAAGTAACTCATAAGGTTTTTTATTATGAATTTTGTTGACCAATGCTCTATTTTGAACATAGCAAGCTGTATTAACAGCCTCAACCCAAAAGGCTATTGGGAAATGAGCATCAGCCAACATGGTTCTGGCAGCTTCAATTAGGGTTCTATTTTTCCTCTCAGCAACCCCATTTTGCTGTGGGGTTCTGGCAACACTAAATTGCCTAGTAATTCCTTTCCTGGCACAGAAATCATCTAACTTTTTATTCCTAAATTCACCACCATTATCACTCCTAAGTATTTTAACTTCATTGCCAGATTTCTTCTCAATCTGAGTGATAAAATCAATTAAAGTATCAGCTGTATCACTCTTCATAGCTAGAAAGAAAGTCCAAGTAAACCTAGAAAAGTCATCTGTGATAATAAAGCAATATGACTTACCATTCAAACTTTCTATATTGGTTGGACCAAAGAGGTCCATATGAAGCAAATGAAGAGGTCTAGTACTAGAGTGCACCTGTTTAGACTTGAATGAGACCTTGTGCTGCTTGCCTTTAAGACATGCAACACAAGAGTGGTCATTGTGGAAGGCCTTCTCAGGCAAACCATCAACCAAGCCCAGTCTCACAAGCCTTTTTATATTCTTAAAATTTATGTGCCCTAGTCTCCTGTGCCACAAATTACTCTCATCTACTGAAGCTTTAGCATAAAAACAAGACATATTGTTATTCATTCTAATCCCATTTAGATTCACATTGTATATGTCTTTATGCCTAGGTGTTCTATATTCAATATATTTCTCATCAGGGATCTTATAATCCTTGCTTAACACCAAACATTCAATATCAGTAAACAGAACTTTGTTTTTGTTATCACAAACTTGTGATACACTAAAAAGATTGTAATCAAGTTCCTTTACCAAAAATACGTTGTCAAAACGCAAATTCTTGGTGAGAAGGGTTCCTTTGCCTGTGATAGTACCATATCCTCCTCCAAAGTAAACCTTATCACCATCCTTAATGGGATTGAAGTTTGTAAGATAATCTTCCTTCCCTGTCATGTGCCTTGAGCATCCACTATCCCAATATCCATAATCATTGACCTGTTTTTGAATGCCCTGCACATAAAGAAAACAAATTAGTTTTCTTTGGGAACCCAAGCCTTAGAATACTTGGATTCATCTGGTTGTTCAATAAGAACAGACTTAGTTCTCATAACAACCCCATCTTCATCCTTCTTAGGATGAAATACCCAGTTAACCCCAATAGGTTTTGTAATGACCTTTGAAATGTAATTAAATCTGTTGCAAGTCATTGAAATCCCATTATCATTAGGGTTTTGATCTTTCTTGGGTCTCCATGTCAAGCTTGAAGAAGCTTTAGACCCCTTTCCTTGTGGTTGCAAATATTTAGGTCTGGTCACGTTTCTGTCAGCGTTGGAATCGGTCTTGTCAACGCTGAAATTACCCTTGTCAGCGTTGAACCTAGGGTTTGCTACAGAAACCCATTTCCTATTCGACCAGGTGTTTGTCTTTTGAAATGGTCTTTGTCCATGAGTGTTAGACCCTCTAGTGATGAATTGGGCAGGTCTAACAACTTGTGGACTTTGCTCCACACAAGGTTTGGGTCTGACAACGTCTGACTTCCTAACAACGTTGACTTTGTTCCTGTCAGCGCTGAATTTGTTCCTGTCAGCGCTAACTTTGGGAGCGTTGACACACTTATATGCCAAGTGTGAAAAGCTACCACAAGTGTAACAAGCTTTTCTAGACACAACCCTAGGTCTAGAAGAGAAGAAGCCTGTTCCATTATTGCTAACTTGGCTCTTGGGTGACCTAGTATTCCTATACATCTCTGCATACTTAATGCTAGGTTTTCTAACAGTGTTTGAGCCTAGGTCAACGGCTTTACCAGTGATTGGGTTTGTAACCTTAATGGGAGTTGACTCATTAGGACTTTCACATAGCAAGCCACCCTTAACAAATAATGTAGGGTTAGCTTTCTTCCATTCATTCAGGTCAGTCAACTTTTGTTGATACTCTTCAACTGGAGTGACAACTCTAGGTGGAGGAATGAATTCCTCCTCTTGGAGTTCTGGCAAACCAGTCCAAGATAGGTCCTTTTGTTGGACACCATAGAAGTCACCAGCTGGTGGTGGAATCACAGAGTAGTCTTTCATCCCAATCCCAGTCATGTCCTTAGGATCCCTTTGTTTACCCACACAGTCTCCTAGGGTTTGAGTGGCTCTATCAAATCTTTGAATTTTAAGGCCAACATTGTCTTTATTCTTAATGGCCTCATCTAATTTAGCCTGTAACTCACCATTAACCCTTTCCATAATGTTTCTAATATCCATACTAGCATTTAACTCATGTTTTAAGATATTTATTTTATCTTTTAAGTCAAATTCCATTTTCTTGTATTCAGAAACTGTTTTCTCAATTTGAGTGAGAGCTAGTTGGTAATTAGACAGTTTGCACTTTTCAGTACTCACATCACTTAATAATCTTAACACCTCTTTGTTAAGTTTCTCAGTGTTTAACCTACAACCTTTACTACAAAAAGCATCATTGTATACCTCATTATCCGATGAAGAGGAGGAGTGTGCCATGAGAGCATATTCAACATGCTCTTCTTCTTCAATTTCAGCAACCAAAGCTTTATCCTCTTCCACATCCTTAGCCAGATAGCTCCAATCCCATCCCATACCATCAATTCCTTGAACTGCAACCATGGATTTAGGATCCTGAGCTTTAACAATTTGACTTGAGGGTTTACCAGCATCAGATATTCTAGGAGATCTGCATTCCCTCATGAAGTGCCCCTTACGATGACAGTTGTAGCATTCAACTTTGGATTTATCAAATCCAGCTGTGTCTTTTGCATTGAAGGTCATCTTCTTCTTAAACCTTCTGTTCCACCTGTTTGCTCTTATACTAGCAAGAGCCATGTTCCACTTAATGTACATCTCTTCCAAGTGCTCATCACTTATCTGCTCAAGGCCCTCATATGTAATCACTGAACCATTGGGCAAAGAAGCAATGTAAGCACATACAGTATCCAAATCCAAACCAGCAGGTTTAACTCTTGGGGAGTCACTTTTGAATGTGTCAGCGTCTGAAAAGGAGACGTTGACAGGACTTGTTCCAGCGTTGACACATGATGATCCAGTAACTGGATGCATGTAAGAGTCCTTCTGATTTAATTGACCTTCACTATGAGAGAAGAAGGCCATGTTACTGTTGGTAGACTTGCTTCCATGCTCTAAAAGAGTTTCATCTTCCAACAGCCTCAGTTTGTTGTAAATGTCATCAAACGTGGAACTTTTGTAAGTATTATTGGCAAGAATAGATCTTGCCTCAATCTTCCACGCCTCACCAAGACTTTTAAGAAAGGTAGCATTAATGTCAACATCACCAAGTTGTGTCCCCATGAAGGACAATTTGCTTGTAATGTCAAGCAATCTGCTTCTCACACTACTCAGCTTCTCATTGGGTTGAGCTTTGAAAACAACATAATCATGCATGAGTTGTTTCTTCTTTTCTTCCCTGGTATCTGCATTGCCACCATATGCAACTTCAAGAGCTGCCCAAAGGTCTTTAGTAGAATCATAACCTCTGTATTTATGCTAGTTCTCTTGTCCCAAAGAGACTTTCAGAATATTTAGGGTTTTCATGTCAACCCTTTTCTTTGCTATGTCTTCAGCAGACACAACTCTACCATCTTCAGGTTTTTCTTTCTTATCTTCTTCAGAACATCCAACAACAGCTGATCTTTGAGAAATAGCATCAGCAATCTTTTGGGCTTTATCGAATGTGTTTCCATATTCAATAATCTCCCAGAGTGTGTAGTCATAGATCCCTAGATATTGCTCAAAGTTGAAATTCCACAATTCAAAGTTGGTTGCATCAAGCATGGGAATCTTGATGTTTGGTAAAGGTGAGGAGGATGAGGAGGTTATTTCTGACATGATGTTGTTAAGGTTTTTGAGAAAATTAGGGTTTTGGTGATTTTTAGGGTTCTTGTGTTCTTTAAGATCAAAAGTTCCTCAACAAGCTCTGATACCACTTGTTGATCCCAAACTTAGATCGATTTAGCTTTATGTATACGAGATTAGATCAAGTAATACACTTAGAGAAACCTTTGTATATGTTTATGATAATCTAAGTGTTATGCAGAATTAACACTTAAACAAGAACACACAAGATATAAACAAACTTTCACTTTGATTAATGATATCAAACTTGCTTACAATGAAAGTAGTTTACGAATGAAAACTTATATATAACATTAACCTAAAGGTCTTCTTTTATAGACATAAGAAGCCTTGTACAATAATCTACGTATCATCTATTCTAGGTAAAGATAAATATAGAAAATACATTGTTGTTCCTATCTTTACTAGAAGTATAGAATACAATAAACGCGTAGAGTATATCTTTCCATCAGTGCTTGTCTTCAATGTATTAATGCTTGACTTTATCTTGTCAACGCTTGAGCTGTCAGCGTTTGTATTACTTCTGTCAACGCTTGATTTACTCTTGTCAGCACTCAAGTGATCTGGCCATAATTTATTCCCAACAATTTCATGCAGTCTCAGATTAAATTAATGATTACGTAATTAATTATTTCAGTTATTTCAGAATAATAAATAATAATAATTTTCAAGTATTACGAAATAAATATTTATTCAGAAAATAAAAGATTTACGTCATGAGTGAACACGGAAATGTAAACACGAGCCATTCGTAAATATTTAAGACACGAAACGAAAATGAAACGGGTGTGTATTTTTGTTTAGGCCACGGCTAAAAAGGAAGAAAAGAAACTCAATTGGGCTTTTAGACCCATCCCACCTAACAAATATAACCAGAGATTTGCTTTTCCATCATTAGAAAAAAAGAGACGTAGGGTTTGTAGTGTGGGAATACTGCCGGCAGACAAAAGAAATATCAAAGAGGGAAAATGGTGGTGTTCATTTCTGGTTAAATCTTAATCCTCGTTCGTATTAATCAGCCATCCAAGAATCAGTAAGTACATGTTCTTTTCCTTCAATAAATCACGAATCATTAATGGATTCTAATCAAGAACATATTATTTGTAAACTAATCAAGAAATAAAAGGAAATCATGGTCGGGATTTTGGGGTTTCTGTTCGTGAAAACTGAGACACATAGATGTCTCGGTGTACTATTTTTGGTCCAACCGTCTAGGCGGTTTGGTCTTGATTTTTGTCGGCTGTAAAACAAAACCACCAGGAGTGGTGCCCAGTAAACCGTGAGACCCACTGAACCAACAGGGTACGTTTAGGTTTAGGCTCAGGGCATGTTTGGAACAAGCAGTAGGAACCACCAACAGTCAATGGGAACCACCAACTCTCGGTGGGATTTCTGGACCAGCAGGGGGAACGGGACACAGTCAGTGGGAACAAAATACAAAAAAATGGGTATAATAATCAAACAGTGAGTATAATAAACAAACAATGGGAACCTTTTAGTAAAGAGTGGCAATCGGCTCAAGGTCGGTGGCTATTGTTGGTTGTTGGCAGGTGGGGGATTTGGCAAAAGGGGCTGTTGGGCTCGGTTTGGGCTTGACCCGAGACATGAATGTCTCGGGAGGGTTTTGACACAAAATTAGGTTACGCGGTTACGCGTAAATTAACAAAGGGCGTTTGGTTTAACTTTCTTTCAAATTAAAGTTTTGATTTTAATTATTTAAATGAATAATCAAGTATAATATATTTACCTTAATTTAATTAACTTTTATTAAATCGCGTTCTATTATTTATTTATTTTATACTTGATTTTCGGTAATGATTAGTTATTTATGAAACCATTTTTTTTGAAACGTTCTATTTTAGGAAACTTTCTAATTATAACGAGTTACTATTTATAGTAATACCGGAATATACATTATACAGTAATCAGGAATACAGAGTACATTAAATCAGTAATATTAACGAACAATCAGAACTTATCAGATTATATACAAACAGTAATACAAGATAAAATAAATCAAACTGAGAACAGTTAAGATCAGTAAATAAACCGATATCAGTCAACTCACTTCACGTCCCTTATTTATGTAGTAACCGTGAAGTCGGAGTAGATCTTTCAGCTTTTATTCTTATTTCATTACTGGACACGAGGTACGGATTTCCTGACTTTCAGTAAGGAATTCCTTTCTATGCATGATTTGGATTCCCCGTCTACAGCCAAATGTTTTCCCCAATATATGTTATAAATTATCAGAAATTATTTTAATAACTAAGATATTGTCTGAGCCTTATATACAAGCATGACCAGTTAGTTGTATTAGTTACGGAGGTACCGTAACCATGACACTTGAGGCACCGGTGTCATGACTCACCTGTAGGAGAGTGATATCCTGCAGCGTCCCATTCAGCTGAGCTTGGCCATTTTTATCAGTATTATTAGTGGGGCGTATGGATACATCCTAGGCTATCAGTTTATAGTTATCAAGTGAATGTGGTGTGTGCTCTACATCCTTCACATTGGAGCTGATCCCTCCACCCAACACATTATTTAGAGGTCACCCTCTACAGCATGACGAGGTCACCCCTCCAGTTATTCATGCAACAGTTGTTACAACACATGACCTATATAAGCTCTTGGCAATTAAAGTACAGTAAATGCATGTTTTCAGATTTAACAGATAACAGTTCAGTTTTATTATTTATAAATTAGACTTATTAGATTTTCTATAGTTTTCATCACACTCTACATATCAGTCTTTCAGCTTCAGTAATTATTTATTATTTCAAGTTCAGTATATTCTTATCATGCATTATATCCGTTCACTGAGCGTTATGCTCAGCCGTAGTTCTTTCATGTTCTAACGGCAGGTACACCAGGACACTCTTAAGATTATGAGAGCTTGTGCATTGGATGGAAGCAATCCAGACTTTTTTACTTTATGCACTTCATTCTTATTTTGCCTGTTGGACATTGTTCAATCCTTTCTTTCAGTATTTTACTTTCATGTTTCGAGCATAGGATGGATTACTGATGTTTGATTCCGGTATTTCTGTTGTGATTAGTTAACGTTTTAGGAGATTTACCTTATGCTTTGATGACACGCCATAAATAAACGTAACGGTCCACTTATCCAAGTGGGGTGTTACAAGAACATGTACTTATTGATTCTTAGATGGCTGATTAATACGAACGAGGATTAAGATTTAACCCGAAATCAACACCACCATTTTTCCCTCTTTGATATTTCTTTTGTCTGGCGGCGGTATACCCACACAGCATCCAAAAGCTCTTGCACGCTACAATCCGCTTACAAGACGTATGTATCCTCTAAAGACCCTTGTGGTAAGGTTTAAGAAAAAACTTCCAATGTATGCCTCGACCATATTAAGCTTATAGGAATTCTAATTGATGTATTATTATTTCTAAAAGCCATTAAAATATTAATCTGTTAAGATATCTAGCACGAAACCGGTTCTAAATTAACTTTGGGGGGCTCCATCCTTTCTTTATTTGAAAATGATATTTTGATAAATTATGTGCATCATATGCCAAGTACTAAAAAAAGTTAATTTTATGAGTTATAGACAAATCAACTAGTCGTGTTTATACTAATACGCCACAAGGAACGGGGGACAAATGATTATGTCATTGTTAAAGTTCAGCTACCACTACATTTACCGCTGTCATTATCACTCCACTACCGTTACCATATGAGTATCAATATCTAATATCGTTACCGCCATTATTATTACTATCCCCTATAGCTAATCAAATCCTACGGTAGACTTACTCCTACAAATAAATCTTATATCTTTGTAGAAATTATAAACCTGACACTTTTGAAGATCTTGCAGACGAACATTCCAGAGCTCATATTTCTCCCCTCAAGAAGGTATGGGATGCTTAATATTTTACAGTATAAATTAATATTGAACTCAGATAACACTTTTTTGCGTAAGAAAAAACTTTGATCTAAATAATGTTTCATTTTGTAATGATTTCTAAATAACGTTTCATTTTGTTACGATATAAACAGATTTGTCACCACCTCTAGGGTAGGCTAACAATATGGCCACAGGGACAAAGAATAATTTGTTAAGCAAACAATATAAATGAGACTCAAGAATCAGCGAAGGTACCTGAAGTGTAAGTTGTTCTACAGTAACTGCAGACTCGACAGAAGCTCGCCAAGCAAGAGCTTTGGTTCTCTTTGGATATTCTGAATTTTTAGGATCCAATATACCATCAATCTTCCTACCCCTACCTAATAACGTCAATAATAAAAATACAGTTTGGAGGATGACTGTCCATTTTCAATTGAATAAGAAACATCATATGCAAGTTAATTTGATATTGACCTTGACGGGCAGCTTTACAAGCCAATGAGCGAGGCAAACCCTTCCAGTTAAAAAGCTTCTGTGTGAGCCTACCACCCCCTCCACCATATAGGGTAAGACCAGTAGATGAATTTTTAAGGAAATGTGGCTCAGAATCCATAGTAGATCTTTTCTCCAATCAAATTTCTTGAGTTCATACGGACCTTAGCGACAAAATGAGAAGCAGAGCCCACAGTGACCACTGAATCAACATGTTTCGGCCACTCATCTGAAAGTGCACGTAACCAAATATTGGACTCTAACTAAAGACAAAAATAACATAAATTGACCACCAACCATACTCCTTTTCTTCTCTCCACGAACCTACCTGTCATAAGTAGAATTTCAGTATGGTATAAGAGATGAAATAGTAGAAGATACAGCTCAGCATATTAAGGAAGCCAATCTGGTGTTTCTTGTTTGGCTGTGAAATAGCTTTAGCAACAGACAAGTTCTTATCATTCCAGAAAGTAGTAGCTATTTCGACATCAGTTATTGTGATAACCTAAAACCAAGGTCATTATCTAATCTTATTTTACGATTATTTTTAACTTTTGATGAGTTTGAATGATATTTATTTTGGAGGTTTAAGTTTAAACCAATGTTGGAAGGCTTATATTTTATATTTAATAAGTATAAGGAGTATTAGCAAGCGTGATGTCGTTGGATGCCAAATATTTTACGTTTTATTGTCAGTTGTTTGATGTTTGTCATTTTTGATGTATTTTTTTTAAATGACGTGTTAATTCGAGTCGCGAGTCGATACTATTATCTTTGAGGTACGTTTTAAATTTTTAAAAGTATCTTTATGAAAACCGAGCCCCATAAATATTTTCAAAATTGACTAATAGTTATTTCCCGCTTTTTAGCTAACTATTTTCATTTTGAGCCATAACTATTGCAAATTGACAAAAATGGTCCCTCGACCACTATATAAAAGCTTATTTTTTCACATAAACACACACACACACACACACACCACTAACACAAAAAATTTCTTCTCTCTCTTTTTTTCTTAACCTTGTCGTGACCCCCCTCTACCCCAAAACCAAACTTCAATCAATTTTTACTCTAATTCTATGATGATCTAAGCAAAAATAACACAAGACCAATCTTCAAAATTGTAAGGATATTATTTTGGTACTAATTGTGGGTACATGCAAGATGATTATTTTTTTAGGTTTGGTAGGTGGGAATTATGATCATGCATGTTGGTTTTATGATGATCAAAGGGTTTTTCTTGCTAAAGTTTTGTTAAAAACTTGATTTTGATTTGAAGGTTTTGATTTTGATGATTATTCAAGTGTTATAGTTGATATATATTAGTGTTAGGGTTATGAGATGATCATAACTATGGTTGGTTTTAACTAAAAACATGATTTTATACAAGTTTTAGAAAGGTGTTTTACATTAGTAGGTAAAACAGTATTTTTTGGTATTTTATGTTTTAATAATGGTTTACCTAATTGTTAGCCTTAAAATATGTGCGACTAACGGAATTACATTAGTTTCATAGCCGGGACTTGCAGGGACTAATATTTTCATATGTAAAGTCTAAGTCCCGTGCTATATAAACCCCTCCATACTTCCATGGAGGGGTGAGGCTTATTATTTCTTTCTTGTCTTTCTCTCACTAGAATAAACACACATTTATTCTTACTTGTTTCTCTCTCTACCATGGCTAAACAACACTTCTATCCTCCCCGACCTCCGGATCATAAACCCGTGTTCATGTGAATATAACTTAACACTAATAGCCTATGGTTGTAGAGCATTCGATTAGCTTCGATTTGATATAAAGTAGAGCTTCTAGCTCCAAACGAGTGCGAAGTTATGATAATTTGATTATTCGTGTACCGGGAGACGAGTATCGGCACTACATATAGTTGTTGTCGATATTTAGATCGAATCTAGGAGACTATAAATTGAAGTTTGAAATGAGACACATACTGATAATGAAGTGTAAACCCTAGAGGGTGCGTTTATTTTCAAACCCAAGTGTTGGTTTAGTAAATGGAGTCGTTTAAAGAAGTTAAAATCGTTGTATGAATTATTAACGTAAAATTGTCCGGATTTTGTAGTTCGAAGATGAGTCGGGTAAATAACTTTAAAAGTAATTTCATTTTATAAACTTGTTGGAGGACTTTCTATAGATAGTAATTTAGTTTCTCGAGTCATTTCATAAACGTTTGACGAGTCTAAAATGGGTAAATAAGCTAGTACATGTAGTATGTGCCAGCGGATTTTGTCGAAAGTGTAGAATGGTAAAGTAAATGTATAGAAGAGTGTAATAGAGTTATTTGTATCGTTTTCTCTCGAGTTTATCGTGATTTTATGAGTTTGAGTTTGATATTGTTATGTATGATTTATTTCTCGAGTCATTATTAATGAACGCGCCTTATTTGATAGGTAGCGGTTCTCGTGTTTAAAAGGCATCCTCTATCATCGACGATCATCTCGCTAGATCTCTTATACTAAGGTGAGTCTGTAGCCTCGCTTTTCATGCTAGCTACTAAATGTTTTATTACCCGCGAGGGGGATACATGCTATTTGAAAATAAATGAACACAAGTCATGAGTAATTGTTGGACCCGAATGTTGCCTATGTTGTTTACATTGTATTGAGTACCTTGTTGCTAAAGACCCTAAATTCATGAGCCGTTAACTATATTCTGACTTGATGTTGTGAGTCGGGAATAGCCGCTTATTCTAATGATAGTACTATTCGGTTGACCACTCTATCTGAGACCAGGGCATTACGCTGAGTAACCTTTGGGAAGGATAATTTACAGGAATAAGAATGTGGTATTCTAGCAACTGATACCCTAGAGGGACAATGGTTTTATTCTAGTCATGCTGGCATTTGGCGTGGGTGAGTATTTGGTTAAGGGGTCAGTGTCATGAGCTTAAATACAAAGTATTGCCTTGAAATAGATTATGTGTACGACAATTCTATAAATGATTATGATTGATTTTCTTCTTGTGTTCAAATGTAATTTGATAAACCTATGGAATCGCTCAACATTATTGTTGACTCAGTTTAGCATGTTTTTTAGGTAATAGGAATTGATGGAAGGCAGAGTTTTGCTATGGATGTTGTGGGTTGTCTTTTGGAAGAATGTTGGTCTAAAAACGATTCCTATCCTTTTACTGTTGAATAATTTGTTAAATGTTTGTGTACTGTACTGAAACTTGTTGGTTTGCTGGTCGAGATCCGTGGGGACTAAACGCTTTACTCTGGTGTCGTTTTAGTACATTATCGGATGAAATTATGTTTTAGACTTATTATGAAAATCTTGTTTATATTTTATGTGTAAACGTCTCTCTTTTGAGTCGTTCAATATACCTTGTGTGATGATGCTTGTGTCTACCACCCAATTGTGTATTTCCGCTGTGCAATGTAAATTGGGGGTGTTAGAGATTGGTAATCAGAGCTACAAGTTATAGAGAACTGGGTCGATTTTGAAAATTGTCCTAAACTATAACTTTGGTGTCGAAAGTATTTATTCTTCAAAAGCACACAACTCCTCTGCGATGCTCCGGTATGATCACTTTTAGTTTTGTTTTGTGTTATAGATGTATCCCTCATAACTGAAATGAATTCCCGAGTATTTATTAAGTAAATACTACGATATTGTATTAATGTTATTGAAAGTACGCTGAGTGCTTGTCAGTATCATATTAATTTTTTTTTGCGAGCATTGCATAAAAATCATTTGCATTGCGTTGCATAGCATGGATTACATATAACATCTGCATAAGTATTGCCTACTAATTTTTGTTTTGTTAACAATGACCTTAAGTATCCTTGAACCCTTATAATTGTAGAAAATGGCTGGTATACCTCGTGAGGATGGATGGATTGACATGACTGATGTATTGGACGGTGAGGAAGTAGATAACTTTGGTGCTAGTGACGATGAGGAGCCTTATGAGTATTTAGATGATGGAATTGCTCCTACTGCAGTTGGACAGACCGATCCTGAAGTGATTCAAGGTAGTTATGTTCCAAGAGTTAATGTTGTGCCACAGACTGTTCAGGACTGTCAGCGACCTGTTGTACGATCTTCGACACCTACTTGTGATGCTTATTTGAGCAGTTTGTCTGGGATTGCATTTACTAGGGGTGATGTTATGTTGAGTCGAGTAATGCTACTAGTTCCCAATGTATTCATGATGGCATATCTAAGGTTTATTGTCCAGGTCCTAGGTCTTATGATGATATTTTATGGTTTCTCAAAAAGTTTGATAGATCTTTGTTTGAAAGGTATTTAGTTGAAACCCGTGTGATTAAAAGGTTTGAGCAGAATGAAAAGAGGTTTGAGCAAAATGAAAAGAGGTTTGACAGGTTTGTTAATAGTGTGAAGAGATCAGAGTATGTTAGAGCAAGGGAAATGGATGAAGTTGTTAGATTAAGATCAATGGTGTTGAATTTGAGTGGGCAAATTGAAAGGTTTCGTGAGGAACAAGAAAGGAATGCAAGGTTGAATGCGTGGGATGTGCCGATGAGATCTTTTCCTAGTCGAGGTGTGGTGATTCGTGATGTGCCAAGTCAGGTTGAAGCTCATGTGTTGGTGAAGCCAAGTGAAGGAGGAGTCAAAAGGGAAAGGAAAAAGTGGAGGAAGATTCTAAGGAAGATGATAGCAGCAGTGATGATGAGCCGATGTACAAGAAGCTGCGGGGATCGGATGTTTAGTTCTTTTATGTTGTTTTTATTTAGCCTTGTTGTAATAGAACTTAAGTCGACCGGTACTGTAGTTTATGATGAAACTTAATGACTTTTAAGTTTGCCGTGATGAAGGGTTGTAGTGACATTACTTGTCACAATTTTGTGGAAATTTTCCAATGCAATCCAAATTACCTTCATGACTTATGATTTGTCTTATTAGTTCTTTTGTGAATTGGTTAATGATTCATTGTGGACTGTGTTGTTGGTGCATGTAGTATCCATGTTACATCTTGATAGAGAAATCCTTCTTCTTATCTTGATCTGAATACTTACTTGTTCTTTTTCTTCTGTGTCATCACAGGAAGGAGTTGGGAGGCATTTTTCTGACTTCACTAAATTGCTGTTTGGTTAGTTTCCTAAAACATGCCGCCTAAATTGACAACTGCTACTGTTAATACCATGATTGAGCAAGCTATTGCTAGAGCACTGGAAGTTGAAGAGACTGAGAATAGGAATGCTGCTGGTCAGGTTGGAGGGAATGCTGCAAATCCAGTTGCAGGTAATATTGATGAACAAGTGGGAGGAAATGTTATGGAACAAGTTGGAGGTAATGTTGATGTTCAGCAGATTTAGAAGGAATGTTCTTATGCTAGTTTTATGAAATGTGGACCTACCCAATTTCGTGGTACTGGTGGTGCTTTGGAATTAAGGAGGTGGATTGAAAAGATTGAAAGTACTTTTGAAATTAGTGGAGTTCAGAAGCTAGTAAGGTGAAATTTGATGCAGCTAATTTTTAGGATGATGCATTAAGCTGGTGGAATAGTTAGGTAGCTACTGTGGGTTTGGTTGAAGCTAATGCTAGAACATGGACTGTGACCAAGGGACTGTTAACTGCTAAGTTTTATCCTGAGGAAGAGTTAGGTCAGTTAGAGGATGAGTTGAGGCATTTAGTTCTGAGGAACAATGATATTGTGGCTTATACAAGGAGATTCTCTGATTTATGTCTGTTGTGTCATGATGCTTTTGTTGATGACCGTAAGAAGATGAAGCAGTATATTAGAGGTTTATCTAGTAATATCAAGGGAGAGACTACTTCGTCGAAACCCAAGTCATTTGATGAAGCTGTTCAGATGGCTCATGCTTTGATGGATGTAAAGCTGCAGGATCGAAAGGATAGTATTGCTGAGGGGAATAAGAGAAAGTGGGAAGCTGCACACTCAAACCAAGGACAGAATCGTGGTGGTTATCGTAACAACAATAACCAAGGTCCAAATAGGAATCAGCAATACAATTTGAGAAGGAATGATGGTGTTTGTGCTGCCACTGGAACTCAAGGTAACAAGGTGAACCCGAAGTGTGGTCGATGTAATCTGTATCATGTTGGAAATTGTCCACCTGCTTGCAACAAGTGTGGGAAGGCCGGACATAAGATGGAAGATTGTAGAAACAAGGGTGTGGCCACTAGAGCCAATGCTGTCAAGGTAGTTAATTGTTCTGGATGTGGAGGCCGTAGACATAAGCAAGGGAACTGTCCGAGGGTTGGCATGCGACAAGGAGGCAATGTTGCTGCTGTTGTAGCTGGGACTGCTGCTCCGGCCTATGTCATGGGAGATGCTGACAAACCTCAAGGGACGAATGTGGTGACTGGTACGTTCTTACTAGATGCTTGTTATGCTAGTGTGTTATTTGATTCTGGATCCGATAGAATTTTCGTAGATGTTAGATTCAGTCAGCTATTGGATAGAGAATCAGTGAGATTGACAACTACTTATAAGGTGGAGTTAGCTGATGGTAAGGTTGTAAGCACTAGTTCTATACTGAAAGGTTGTTCCTTGAAGTTAGGTAATTATGTGTTTAGTATTGATTTGATGCCCATAGAATTAGGATCTTTTGACGTGATTGTTGGAATGGACTGGTTAGTTGGTAATGGTGCAGTGATTGTTTGTGGATAGAGATTAGTACAGATACCGCAAAGGAATAGGGTATTGACTGTGAAAGGTGATGAATGTACTTCTCGTTTGAGAGTTGTTTCTTGTTTGAAGATTATGAGGTATATAGAAGCAGGTTGTGATGTGTTTCTTGCACAGATAAGTAATGATGGTGTGAATGAAAGGAAACTGGAGGATGTGCCTGTGATTAAAGAGTATCCTGAGGTTTTTCCTAAAGATTTGCCAGGATTACCGCCGCATCGTGAAGTGTAGTTTCGTATTGATTTAGTGTTGGGAGCTGCGCCAGTTGCTCGTGCACCATATCGTTTAGCTCCATCTGAGATAAAAGAATTATCTGATCAATTGAAGGAATTGATGGATAAGGGATTTATTAGACCGAGTTCGTCGCCGTGGGGTGCTCCTGTTTTGTTTGTTAGGAAGAAAGATGGTTCTTTTAGAATGTGTATTGATTCTCGAGAGCTTAACAAATTGACTGTCAAGAATCGGTATCCATTGCCGAGGATTAATGATTTGTTTGATCAGTTGCAAGGATCAAGTGTATACTCGAAGATCGATTTGAGGTCTGGGTATCATCAACTGAGAGTTAGGGAAGAAGATATTCCTATAACAACTTTCTGTACTCGATATGGACATTTTGAATTTCAAGTGATGCCTTTTGGATTAACGAATGCGCCTGTTGTATTCATGGATCTAATGAATCGTGTACGCAAGCCGTATTTGGATGAGTTTGTTATCGTATTCATCGATGATATTCTCATTTACTCCAAGAGTGAAGAAGAACATAAGAAGCATTTGAGAACAATTTTGGAATTGTTGAAGAAAGAGAAGTTGTATGCGAAGTTCTCTAAGTGTGAATTTTGGTTGAAATCAGTGCAATTTCTGGGGCACGTGATTGATAGTGAAGGTGTTCGTGTGGATCCTGCTAAGATTGAGGCAATCAATGATTGGTCAGTACCAACGACGCCGACTGAAGTTCGCCAATTTCTTGGTCTAGCTGGGTATTATAGAAGGTTTATCGAGAAGTTTTCGCTAATTGCTAAACCGTTGACCAAGCTTACTGAAAGAATCGAGTGTTTGAATGGGGATTGGAAGAGGAATCTGCATTTAGTACGCTGAAGGATAAGTTGTGTTTTGCGCCGATTTTGTCTTTGCCAGAAGGATCTGAAGATTTTGTAGTGTATTGTGACGCGTTTCATAAAGGATTTGGAGTTGTGTTGATGCAAAGGGAGAAAGTGATAGCATATGCATCGAGACAATTGAGGAAGCATGAAGAGAATTACACTACTCATGATTTAGAACTTGGGGCTATGATTTTTGCTTTGAAGCTGTGGAGACACTACTTGTATCGAACCAATGTGTGGTTTTCACTGATTATAAGAGTCTGCAATATATTTTGGATCAAAAGGAGTTGAATATGAGACAAAGGAGATGGGTTAAGCTGCTGAGTGATTTGACTATGAGATTCATTACCATCCTGGTAAAGCGAATGTGGTAACTGATGCACTTAGTAGAAAGGAAAGAGATAAGTCTATAAGAGTTAGAGCTTTGGCAATGATGGAAAGTGTTGATTAGACAGAAGTGATATTGAAAGCCCAAGCTAATGGTTTGAAAAAAGAGAATATTGAGGCAGAAAATTTGGGTAGAATTTTGAGAATAGGATTTGGTTACCATTGTGTCCGTCTGAGGAAGGTTCTTTAGGAGTGCGAGATTTAGTGATGAATGAATATCATAAGTCGAAGTATTCAATACATCCTGGATCAGACAAGATGTATCAAGATCTTAAGAAAGTTTATTGGTGTGTTGGTCCCTTGTAATTAGTACTATACTTAAGTAAACTAAGTATAGTCCTAACCCATGGTTAAGTAATGCAATAAACTTAATACAAGTAAGTAAATAACACAATGTTTTTAACGTTTAACTCTTAGCTTTATTAAAGAATTATACCCTATTGTATACGAAGCTACAATAGGGATTGAATAGACAATGTGTGGTTTTGTGATCTCCTCACTAACAAGCTAGTCCAATCCTAACGATTGCTAAGCTTGACGATTCTATCAACAAGAGTTTATAACTCAAGAGTATGATCGTGTTTGGAGGAGAGAAAACTTGTTTGTGAATGTCTAAAGCATTTACTGCACAAACTTAATTTTCTCTCCTTTACAAGCATCCTATTTATATAAGAAAAGTGGGTAGAAGACGATAATTACCCATGTGCAATTCTTGTCTTATTGGTACAGTGTAGTATCTTGTCTTAACCTATTCTAAGTAGTAAGACGTAAGTCCTTTACACATGTCAGTACCCCATCTATCCCAAAAGGGTAAGTTACGCTAATTGTGTGATGTACTTCATCTTGTCACAATTCAACTTATCCCGCCTTTTCTTTAGTCTTGGAGAATGCTTGTTTTCTTTAGGGAGATCGTATGGGGTTCAGTGAGTCTATTGCCACAACTCACCAAACCCATCACCTTCTTATTTGTCATAGAAGACATTCGTTGAGCTTCGCCTCTCTGAATGCTTGAGTCTTCCTATTAGACTCAGTCTAGGAACTCGAAGGTAACTCACTGAGTGACTGTTCACTCAGTGACCTCATTATGTTCAAGGTTAATAATTTTACTTAGGCTGATTGTTATTCAAATCCTTCAGGAAGGTCATTAGGTACTGAATTGACCTAACAATCTCCCCCTATTTGGATATAAAATTTGCCTAAGTGAAATTGTTATAAGTGAGCAAAGAGGCTTCTTCTTATTACAAACTATTCTACTTGATGAAAAGACTTAATATAACAAAGTACTTCATTTTTATTCATCATTACATAAGACTGAATAGTCTAATACAAGAAACATAAAAAACAAAAGATTACAGTTATTCAGGAATCCATTGCTTCCCTCTTCACCCTTGATGACTTTAACACCTTTTCTTTGTCAGGCCTCCTAGCAATTATCTCCCTGAGATTCTCACCAAATCTTTTATTCTCATCAGTCTGAATTTGTCCAGCCATCACAAGAAAGATGAGAACACTCTCAGTGGTGCATTTCTCTATGTCACTCATTCTTTGAAATGCTTGATCCCCAAATACATCAATGAAGAAGATACCCCACTCAGGTTCCTCTATAACCATGTTGTTCACAAAGGGGACATTTTCAGGGAGAGTACGATTACATTCTAACCCAGAGATCTTAGTCTCAGCTTCAAGCTCAACTCTTTTTCTCTTTCTTCCTTGGGCTTTGGTAGGATCCTGTTCAGATAAAGGAAGATCTTCAGTGATTCCTAATTGTTCCTTCATTTGATTCAACCTCTCATATCTCTTACTGAGATAGTTGAGTATCTCAGGGACACACTTGTTTGTTTTAGTCCTGAAAATCCTTCCCATTTGGTCCCACTCACTGAGACCGAAATCACCAAATGAAAATTTCTTCATGACTTCAAAGTTCCTCTCATCATTGTTTCTGTAAACAGATATTGAGACTGGTGTGGTATGAGGAATAATTTGAAGATTAGTGATTGTTTCAGGCTTTCTTCTTTGGGTGACGACTTTGGTGTATTGGTCATACAATTTCTTGAGTTGTGTGGTTCTTTGTTTTTGCTTCAAGACCATTTCATCCTGAATGGCCTTGAGTTCCTCCTCCTGCTTCTGAATAAACTCCTCTCCCCCTTTCTTGCTCAGCAAGACCTCAGGGTTACCACCCACTTCTTTTACAAACTCAGTGGACACCTTCAAGATCTCAGCCTTTGTTGCATCATTAGCCTTAGCCGACTCTATTCTATCTAGATACACTTGGATTTGATCAGTAGTCATTTGGTACATTATTCCATTTATCTCATATGGTACCAAGACCAAGGCATCAGGGTCGGGCCTTACTTCCCTTGAAGCCTTTACAAGTTCTTTGGTGGTGCTAGGGTTTCATCAGCTATACCTTTACCCTTATCTGACTTAGATACTGAGGGCTCATGGTTGGGAGGAATTGAGTTTAAGGGTTGGGGTTGTGCTAGTCTTTCCTGCTCCCCCTTAGTGTGAGAAGGAGGTTCATTCCATGTTAACATCATTGGTGGCACATTCTCCCCCTCAAAAGTTGAAGGATCAGCCTCACTAATCCCAACTTTTGCCCTTTGTGAGGATCCTGAGGTGGTGGAAGATCCCTAAAAAAGCCTTAAACATCTCAGTCACCATTTCCTTCATGGACTGAGTGTCTGCTTTGATAGTTCGAACATCTAACTGAATAAGGGATTGAGTGTTTTCAATGGTGGTAATCCGTGTTCGGAGCCTAGGAATATCAGCTTCCTTCAGGGATTTGGAGATGTTAGAGAGATTTGTGGCATTAGCCATGTATCCTTGTGCAGCCCTTGATAGTCTAAACTCTGCTTCAGCATCCATATGAACATCCTCATAGATGGCATCGCATTTTCCTTTAACCACATCTAAGTCAGACTTGAGAGAGTCTAACCTAGTGAAAACCTCAGTGAGCCTGTCCACCTTCAGGAACTCAAGTAATTAACCAACTCTGGAATTGGACTCAGTGGTGCTAGTGATCAGTCCATCCAGAGTTGTCTTCAAGGACACATTCGCCTCGACCGTTGGAAGAGCATGGTTAAGGAAGTTGATGAGCTTCTTTTCCTGATTCTCATGACTGTTGTTAACAGAGCTGATGAATTCCATTTGATTATCTACCTGAATTCTCATCTTCTCCTCAGCCACATCAAACCTATCACCATATGTCCAGAACTTATCAAGGAGGTCATCAGCCTTTGAAGCCAAATCTTCATGAGCCTGAGTTACCTCAGCCTACAAGGCTTTCAAAAATACCTCATCCAGAACCACAGTCTGATTCCCCAATGTTGAGGTGTCAAGTTTTGCCTCATGGGAAGGCTTTTTTGGTGCCTCGGGCGAGGGCTCCTTTTGTTCGGATGCCTCAGGGGAGGGCTTTTGTTGAGCCTCAAGGGAGGGTTGTATGTCTGCGAACAAGGGAGGGGACTGTGGCTTCTGGTCTGATTGAGGAGGGGCCTGAGTTTCAGGTTCTTCCCCAGCCTCAATCATTTCATCGTCGTCATTGAACCCTTGGAGTAACTCATCAGGCTTTTCAAGTAAACTTATAAAATCCCCAAAGTTTAGTGACCCCTTAGGTTTAACCAGCTCCCCTTCAGAAAAAGGTTTGCCTTTGTTGTCGTCACTCCCTGCCCCAAATCCTGAGGCTTGAGATTTAGCCAACTGATACTCAGGGGCAGTTTGTGATTGATCAGTTGTGGAGGTAGGATCCCTATCAGCGGGGTGTTTTACCCGTGGGCGCCCCTCTGAGTCTTTGGGATCAAGAGTGGTTCCCTCAGGCAAAGACTTTTGTTTTAGTGTGCCTTCATCGGGAGTTGTGGAAGTGAGATTCCTATCAGTGGGGTGTTTTACCCGTGGGCGTCCCTCTGAGTCTAAGGAATCAAGTTTTGGGTCCTCAGGCAAAGACTTTTGAGCTAGTGTGCCTTCATTGGACTTGGTATAAGTTATAGGCCTATCAGCGAGGTGTGTTACCCGTGGGCGTCTCTCTGAGTCTTTGGCCTTAGTTTTGACCTTAGGCAAAGGTTGTGATTTATGAATGCCCTCATCGGTTTGAGTGGAAGGCAGTCCCGTAGAAGAAGGTTGTTTGTTTCCTTCTCCATCAAGAGGACCAGTAGGTTGGCCCGTCGACCCTGATTGTGATCTATCAGGGCCTCCCATAAGCTCTTTCCCTTGGGGTATTTGAAGCTTGGTCTGAACAAGGGTAGTCTTTTTATCCTTGGCCTTTTTAGGTCGTGCCTCGGAAGCCTCAGGGCCTGTGCCTTTGTTGGTTTAGTCTTTGGCGCAGTCTGAGTCTTCTTGTTCCCCTTCTTTGGTAAGAAGGGAATGGGAGACACAGATGATTCACGACTGATCACCTCAGTCATGTGAGCCGTCAATGCAATGGGGTTGACTTCAGATGGATTCTTTGAAAAGTTTGTGGAACTCAGGATTGGAGTAGAAAAAACATTGAATTTTTCCTGAGTGTAAAGGGAACCCAGAAACCGTTCTAAGGCGCATGATATGAATCTTGGGTAAGAAACATATTTTTGCCTTGACTCCTTCAGGAGCCTGGTTACGAGATAATTATAAACAATCTCTCTTATGTTAATCTTCAGTCCATTAATAAGACTGTAGATAAGCATCTGCTGAGTAGAATTAACTTGCTCAGTAGATGAGTAGTTCCCACCGATCACCTGAATCACAAAAGTGACCAGGATCCTCCAAGCCATGGGGAAAGCAGTTTTTATCAATGGGGTTTTAGTCACAAGTAACTCAGGGACCTCGATTTCTTTTAGTCCTTTTTTAACCGACTCCATGTCAGGATGTGCAACATACTTTCCATTGTTATAATCAAGTCCACTGCTTTGACAAAATGTTTTGAAGTCTAAAATCAATGGTGTCTTCCCATTGTTTGCAGTGAACATGATGACACAGTTCTTATGTGACTTGATCTCAGACCCCTGAGATCCTTCAGGCCCTTGGGTAGGGGTTACAACCACAGCCGTATACCAGAACTCCCTGAGATATTCATGGTTGAAGACTGAGGGGGTTTTTGTAAAAGCATCAGCCCAATCACAGTTTTTTAAAAATTTGCAAATTGGTTTGTAGGCTGATACACTACTTGGGTAATCGAAATTTACCTCATAGTTGTTTCCTGTAAAATGGACACCCTAATTGGTGAGATGTTCAGCCGGAGGGCCATATTGGATAGCCTTGGACGTTGCCATTAAAGATAGATTTTAAAGATTTGAAAAAGGACAATGGCAATTTGTGGAAATCAAACCAAGACTTGTTTCTTGTTATAATACAACAAGATTCACCAAGTGACCTAAAGAGAACTTTTGACTTATAAAAAGGATCAAGAGTTATAAACAATAGGTAACTATGATTGTTTGTGCTATATAACAATGAAACGAGTGATCAATGTGATCGCCTTGTTTACAATAAATCTTTTCTGGAAACTAGTTTGAACACACACACCTTTTCTTTGATAGACAATTTTGGCAGAGTAAAATTGCAAGTTCTTTGTGTGTGCGTTTGTTGTGATGGTGGGGGTATTTATAGGCTCGGATGTGAAGAAGATTTTTATTTGCTATAATTTCTTTTCACATCCGCATTTAATGAAAGCGTACAAGTGGTCCCACTATTTTCTTGGCAACTGTTCCATTACTGCAAAGATAACGATTTTTCCAGAGATGACGTGGGGTCACGTGCATTTGAAAGGACGTTTTTACAACGGATTTTGCTAGGAAAATGGTAAGCATTTAATGCTTAGTGGGATACTTGTCATGAGTGACCCTTTGACTGGTTTTATGACAATTTATTGAAGGAATATATGTTCCTTATTTAATATTGTAACTCACCAACCTAGGACATTAAGTAACTAAATCCTTAGAGTATTTAGTTACATCATTTAATGTACCTCAATGTCAAAGGGAGGACAATAAGATATATTTACTCAAAGAGAAGATAAAGAATATACATTATATTGAATCCGATGTTATTAGGGAGACTGATTAATCAATATTCAGCATACCAAGTTCAGCTTTCAGTCTAGTGAACGTTGGTTCATCCAAAGGTTTGGTGAAAATATCAGCTAGCTGATATTCAGTGGGGATGAAGTGTAATTCAATATCTCCTTTTAAGATGTGATCCCTAAGGAAGTGATATCTTATGTCAATGTGTATAGTCCTTGAATGTAGGACTGGATTATTTGAAATGGCAATTGCACTGGTGTTGTCACAAAAGATAGGAACTACTTTGTATTCCACATTATAGTCCCTGAGTTGACTTTTCATCCAAAGGATGTTTGCACAATAACCAGCGGCTGCCACGTATTCAGCCTCAGCAGAGGACATTGCTACTTATTGTTGTTTCTTTGCACTCCAACATACTAGCTTACCACCAAGGGATTGACATGCACCTGAGGTACTTTTTCTATCCATGTTGCAGCCAGCATAGTCTGAGTCTGAGTATCCTTTAAGATCGAAGCCTGAACAACGAGGATACCATAGCCCCAGTGATGGAGTACCCTTCAAATACCTGAAGATTCGTTTAACATCAGTAAGATGTGATTCTTTGGGATCGGCCTGATATCTTGCACATAAGATTGTTGAGAACTGAATATCAGGCCTGGTTGCAGTTAGGTACATCAATGATCCAATCATTCCTCTGAATAAGGTTTGATTGACTGGTTTACCAGCAAGATCAGGACCTAAGTTGTTGGGGGAACCATGGGAGTCTTTACTGAAGCACACTCAGAGATATCATATTTCTTAAGTATTTCTCTGTTGTATTTTTCTTGACAGACTGAGATCCCCTTGTCCCCCTGTTTGATATGTAGTCCAAGAAAGTATGTTAATTCACCCATCATACTCATTTCAAATTTCTTTGTCATAAGTTTTTCAAACTTTCTACAAAGATCATAGTTAGTAGATCCGAATATGATGTCATCAACATATATCTGAACTAGTAGAACATCCTCCTTGGTTCTGAAGATAAACAAGGTGTTGTCTATCTTCCCCCTGACAAATTTTTTCATTATCAAGAATGTAGAGAGAGTTTCAAACCATGCCCTTGGTGCTTGTTTCAGTCCATAAAGGGCTTTGTCAAGTTTACAAACATGGTTTGGGAACTCAGAACTCTCAAAACCAGGAGGCTGAGCAACATAAACTTCTTCAGTGATCTTTCCATTCAGGAAGGCACTTTTTACATCCATTTGGAAAACTTTGAAGTTCATGTAGGTAGCATAGGCAAGGAAGATCCTGATGGCCTCCATTCTTGCTACAGGGGCGAAGGTTTCCTCATAGTCAATCCCTTCAAGTTGACCACACCCCTAAACAACCAGCCTAGCTTTGTTTTTTTATGACAATTCCATCTTCATTAGTCTTGTTTTTAAATACCCATTTTGTACCAAGAGCTGATTTCCCTTTAGGGAGAGGAACTAGTTTCCATACTTTGTTCCTGAGGAATTGGTTGAGCTCTTCTTGCATGGCCTCAACCCACCCTGGATGTGTCAGGGCCTCTGAAACCTTTTTTGGTTCAATTTCAGAAGGAAAGTCTGCAAACAGACATTCATGGGCTGAGGCAGCAGAGAGTTTAGCAGCCTGACTGCGTGTGAGCATCCCCTCAGATACATCACCAATTATGTTTACAAGCTCTATGTGTTGTTGTCTTGACCATTTATCCTGAGGACTTGGATTAGAGCTTGTTGATGGTTGGTGATTATCAGGGACCAGAGATTCAGTACATTGTACTGGGACATCACCTCCTTCTGAAGGATTTTCAGTAATAGGGGATTCAATATTTTCATCACTTGTCCCTTCAGTGTTCTCATAGATGGGTGATCCGTTTGATTCATTAGCTTGAGAAGTGATAACTTCAGGGACATGTTGGGATGTGATTAAATTATCAATTGACCTATTATGAGGTGATATATGGAAGGAAATATCAGCATCAGTTTGATACTGTTTTGAGGGACAATGTTCATACTCATCAGGAGGATATCTTGATGAGTCATTGATCCCTATTTCTTCCATTGATTGGTTTGTGAAGTTAATGGCATCCATACTTTCATCAAAGGTGACATGAAATGACTCCTCAATCTGTTTTCTCCTTGTGTTAAAGACCCTGAAGGCTTTGGAGACAAAAGAGTATCTAAGAAAGTATTCATCATCAGCTTTGGCATCAAATTTACCAAGATGGTCCTTTTGATTGTGAATGAACACAAGACAACCAAACACATGAAAGTAGCTGATATCTGGAATCCTTTCCCTGAATATTTCATAAGGAGTCTTATCATGTTTTTTGACAATGATACATCTGTTCTGAGTATAGCAAGCTATTTTTACAGCCTCGGTCCAAAAGTGTTTTGAAAGATTGGATCCATTAAGCATGGTTCGAGCAGCTTCAATGAGAGTTCTATTCTTCCTTTCAGCCACACCATTTTGTTCAGGTGTGTAAGGAGAAGAGAAGTTCTGAGAAATTCCTTTCTCATCACAAAAACTCTCAAGCTCTTGGTTCCTGAATTATGTTCCATTATCAGTTTGTATTTGTTTAACTTTAGTATCATTTTGATTTTCTACTTGCCTGATAAAATACATTATGAATTCAGGAGCTTGACTCTTCTTTTTCAGGAAGTATAACCAAGTGTATCTAGAATATTCATCAACAATCACAAGAGTGTATTTCTCATGATTTATAGACATTGGACTGACTGGTCCAAACAAGTCCATATGAAGAAGATGAAGACACTCCCTGATAGAAAAGTTTTGTTTTGGCTTAAAAGAAGCTCTCTTGTGTTTACCTTTTTCACAGGCTGAACAAGGTTTGTCTTTTGCATACATAAGAGAAGGTAAGCCAAGAACTTTGTTTTGTTTTGCAAGTTTGTTCATATCTTTGAAATTTAGATGTGACAGTCTCTTATGCCAAAGCCAATTGACAGAGTCTGAGGATTTAGCAAAGAAACATGCTCCTGAGTTTGTTACAGATAACATGTCTAGGACATATACATCATTTCATCTTGGAGCAGTCAACACAATTTCTTTGTTAGCATTAAAGATTGTACCTTGCTTATCATCAAACTGAACGATGTACTTAGCATCACACAGTTGGCTGATACTGATGAGATTGTACTTCAGACCGTTTACAAACGCCACTTTTGAGAAAACTATTCCACCACATTTAATTGAACCATATCCCTCAGTAACACAAGATGAATTATCACCGAATACTACCTTAGGACCTGGTTGCTCCACGTATTTGTGTAGATAACTTTTGACCCCTGTCATACTTCTTGAACACCCACTGTCTAAGTACCAGACAGGCTCCTTGAAGTGTTTCTACACAAATAACGAGGTGGATTAGTTTCTCTTGTGAGCCCACTTTTAAGTAGGCCCTTTGGCTCGAAGAGCCTGACGTCTTTCACCTCGTTTGAAGTACTCAAACTCAGCGTGGTCTGAGGTAGAATGAACATTGCTTCCACATGTTTTGCAGCTTAGTCCGACTGAGGATTCAGTACTTTGAGATGACTCAGCTATCATTCCTCTTCTGAACATGATGATTCTATTGTGTCCTGAGGTAGTGTGATCATTGCTTCCACAAATCCAACACTCAGGATAGTATACACAATCATCAGGTCTGTGATCGGGAATCCCACAATGTGTACAAGGTGGGTAAGGCTTAGCCTTGGATTTTCTGGTTTGTTCTGAGGTGGGCCCATAGTTGTAAGGCTGAGCATTGTATCTTTTAGCATTTTTAATAGAAGCAATGTGCATCTCATGATCTGATGTCCTGTGATCTTCACTTTTACATTTCATGCAATAGAGAACTCTATAGAAGTCGTCAGTGGTGTGATTTGTATAGTGACATAGCTCACAAGTAGGTTCCTTTGTTTTAACTTTCTTAGAAGACTCAGGTTCAGTTTTGTTACTTGTTGATGATTCAGGCTATGAGGACACAAATGTTTCACCCTGAGTTTTAGAGGCTGAGTTCAGCTTCTCTTTCATAAAAAGTTGGAACAATCTACCTAACTCCTCTTGATTTATAATAGGATTAGAGTTGACTGAGTGTTTTGGTGTCCCTGAGGGAGATATAGGTTTGGTTGTCTTTTCAGTGACAGTTCCTGACTCAGTGTGATCTGGTATCATTTTTGAGTCAGGCTTTGTTTGTTTAATATAACCTAACCCAGCTCTTCCTCTAGGTGAGTGTTCTTGATAAGATAATGGAATTAGTTCAGAACATGGACTTGCTCCTTGAAGGTTTTTCAAAGGAGGTAGAGGAGTCTGAATGTTTTCAACAACACTAGATGTTTCAGTGTTACTGATTTTATCAGTCTCTTCATTCAGACCAAGTTTTTCATTAATAGCCTGAGATTCAGGAATTAATATTTTTCCAGTGTCAAAATTAGGCAAAACACTCTCAGGATTTGATCTCTCAACCCAGTCTTTTGACTTAGGAATCATTTCATGATCAAACCCAACTGAAGCAGGGAGAAACGCCTTTTCACTCATTTCCTTAGTTGGTGCTTTTTCAGTGAGTTGACGTGCCCCAGGAATTTTCTTCTTTTGGGCAGGTATTTGACTATTTATACACTGAGAAGCTTATTTGTCCATTTCTCATTGATTCGTTTTTCTTCCTTAAGTTGTTCTTGAATTGATTTTAGTGAGTTCAGTGTTCTGAAGTTGACAGCTTACTGCTTCAAGTTTAGCTTGTTTTAGAACTAATAAATCATCTCTACATTTGTTCAATTCAAAAACAAGTTTATTATATTTTGACAAAAGATTCAATCTCTGCTCTTCAACAAATGATAGGTCAATATTAATATACTTAAGGAACTTTTGCCAGTCAGATTCTTCATCCATATAGAGAAGCATGTTTACCTTTCTCATAGTGATGTCAACCCATTTTCCATTTCGTGCATGATTCTTTCCAACTGATAATTCATCATCAGCTAGAGCCATTAACACTTGATACCTGACTTCCTCCTCTTCTGAGAACAAATCTTCATCATCCCAATCAAAAGTTTCAGCTACAAGACCTTTGGCTTTGTTTTGAGCAGGCTTTTGAGTCTGAGCAATAGTAGGTTCAGCTTCCAAGAGTGCAAGTTTAGCTTTTACCTTTTTATACTCAGACCTATGGTCTTTCTCAATTTTCTTACTATTCTAAAAACTTTGAGTAATTGGAAAAGTCTGAATTAGTTTTGGTGTAAACTTGGGTTGAAAATGGTCATTCCCTGATGAAAAACTTTGATATTTAGAAGAGGCCAAAGGTGTTTTTGAAAGACAATATTTAGCAAAATGCCCAGTTTTACCACACCGATAGCAATCCACTCCCTCAGTGGATTGGTTACCAGCAAATCTAGTTCTTTTGATATAAAGTTTGGTATTTGCCAACATGGCCCTTTCATGATATTCCTTGTTCAAATCTCTTATGTATTCAGTACTAGATCTTTCATCCACCTCATCATCTGAGGTTTCCTGAAAATTTTGAACAATTGCATTTGAGTAAAAAGCAGTTGAAATGGGGCCATTATCAATTTGAGTGGGTTTGGCTGAGGTGTCTGTTATTAAGGCCTTCTTGGACTCAGGATATCTTCTATTTATCAGATTATCTTCATAGATGAATCTCTCATAAATATCTGCAAGATCCCGAGTCTGTATGTGATTAGCATTTCTCATTCCTTGAGAAAAACCAAGCCATTTTTCAGGGAGAATGTTTACAAAACCAACATTGATTTCATACTTAGACAGTTTTACCCCGTCATTCGTTAGCTCATTGAGCAAGGTTTTATACCTGGTGTAAGTCTGAGGAAGTGTTTCAGATGTTTTGGCCCTGAAAGTGTTATATTCTAACTTCAGGTCCATAATCCTATTTTCCTTTGTGTCAGATGGTCCTTCGAAACTATGAACAAGATCTGTCCAAGTCTCTTTGGCCGTCCCACACTCAATGACAGCCTCCATAATATCGTCAGGAAGACAAGATATTATGATGCTTTTGAGACGTTGGTCTTGATTGACCACTCTCCTTTCATCGTCATACCATTGGTTTTCAGGTTTGTCATCACCAGTTGTTGTTTTTGGTTTGAATGGACCATCCTTAATACAAGTTATGTAATAAGGTTCCATTCCCATCAAATAACATAGCATTCTTTTCTTCCATTTGTTAAATCTTTCAACTTCTAACTTAGGAGTGTTAACAGAGTAACTCGCTCCTTTCTTGTTAACAAGTTGAGGTACATTACTTTCAGCCATAATGGATCAAGGTTTTAAAAACTTTGAGACGGTGGTTAAAAGTTTTATAATCCTACCGCTCTGATACCACTTGTTGGTCCCTTGTAATTAGTACTATACTTAAGTAAACTAAGTATAGTCCTAACCCATGGTTAAGTAATGCAATAAACTTAATACAAGTAAGTAAATAACACAATGTTTTCAACGTTTAACTCTTAGCTTTATTAAAGAATTATACCCTATTGTATACGAAGCTACAATAGCGATTGAATAGACAATGTGTGGTTTTGTGATCTCCTCACTAACAAGCTAGTCCAATCCTAACGATTGCTAAGTGAAAAAGAGATTTTTAGTCCTTTTTTAATGCAATTAATGTTCGTTTTCCTCGACTCACCCGAATTGATTTCCGGTTTATCGTTTTGACTTAACTTTGTTTTTGGTAAACAATATTTTTGGTGTTTTATCTATTTAATATTAAAAACTAATAAAACAATTTAAATAAAACTAATCTAATTTAAAAAAAATTAATCTAATAAAAACTTTTAAATGAAATCTATTTTTAAAAACTTTAAACCTAATCAATTTTAACCTAAAAACTTTTTAAATTAAATCTAAAGAAATTCTAAACTAAATTTAATGACATAAAAGAAAGATAGATTAAAATAAAACTTAATTAAAACTTTTTATGTAAATTTTAAATAAACTAAAAACTTTAATTAAACTAAATTTAAATCTAATAAAATTTAAACTAATTTTAAAAGTAATTTAAAATTAAAATATATTTTTTTATCTTTTTTATATTATTATTAAAAACTGAATAAAGAAAACTTTTATTTTAAAATTTAATTAAACAAAAACTTGAATTAAACTAATTAATAAAAACTGCTAGTAAATAAAAATCCTATATTAACTTAACTATGAAAAGGTAAACATAAGAAAGGCACTAGATCAAGTGGATGGGGCGCTGGGTATAGATGCGAGAGGTCTGGGGTTCGATTCTCACCCCAGACAAAATTTTTGATTATATTTTTGCTATACCTATATTTAGACAGCTTATAAAAACACACCAAATACAAACGCAAATAAAAGAGAAGCAAATACCTAAAAGCAGTAAAGGCTGAAGCAAATAAGCTAATTCAGTAACAAAATCAGTAACAAAAAATAGTAGTAATAATAATAGAACACAAGCAAAATAGAACAGACTAAATTTAAATAACGCAGCAATCAAAAAGCAGAAGACTAATAAGCAAACCAACAAAACCAATTACCAAATAAGCTATAAGATAGGAAAGCAAAACAAATAAGCTAAATAGAATAAGGTAGGACATTAAACACAATAAGCACAAAAGCTGAGAATTCAAAAAAGCAGTCAAAACAAATAAAATTTAAGCTAATAAGTGATATAAAAATTAAACTAGAAGATGAGAAAAAAGCAATAAAATCTATCTTAATAAGCAAATAGGCAAATAAGCTAACAATAAGCTAAAACAAATAAAAATAAGCCATCGAAAAGCAAGACATCAAATAAGCAGACAAAGCATAAGCAGATAAATCAGTAACTTAACAAATAAACAAAACAGATCCAAACATTAGCTAACAAAATAAGCAGATTCAAATATAACAAAACTTAAATAATTCTAAAATTCAAACAGAAACATAAGCAGATAAATCTAACTAGCAGATCAAAACAAATAAACATAAACAGTTTAAACAGATTTAAAAAAAATAAAACTTAACAAGGAATAAAAAAAAGGAAAGGAATCTATTGCCGATTCCGTTGGGACGAAGATCGGCGCTGAGCCGTCTTATCAAAACTGAACAAACACCACCTTCGAACCAAATCATCAACATCGTCGACAATCACGAACCGAAAGCTATTATCCTTTGTCTCGAACCAAACAATTCTTCTCGAACCAATTTAAACTTGCGAACAATATATATATATATATATTTTTTTTTTCTTTTTTTTTTCTTTTTTTTTTTTTAATAATGATAATAAAACACGAACAGTGGTAAAAAAGACAATCGGATTAAAAGTATTAAAATGAAATAACGCTTGGCAGGAATTAAAAAGAAGACGGAATTAATTAAAACTAATTTTTTTCATTAATAATCAAAAGAGTACAATTGACTGGAAATTAAAATTACAAAATTAAACCTAATCTAATTTTCTAAAAATTAAATCTAATTTAATCTACTCCTAACATTAATTAAAAAACTGAAAATAAAAATAATGAAAAGCTTCTCCCTATCATTACAGATAAATGGGTTTTTATAGAGAAAACCCTAAACTTGGAGCCCAAGTTCTTGAATCATCACCGTTGATTTCTTCTTTTCTTCTTTCTCTCTCTTTTCTTCTAATCATACGGCAGAAATTAACTCTTGTCCCGGATTGCCAACATGGCTTTTTTTGGCCAATCAAAACAAAGGAGGGATGCCACGTCACGGGAAAGAGAGGACCACTCCTTGGTGCTTGCTGCGAAAAAGGTGGGGATTTAATCCTCATCCGTGTGAATTAAACAATAATGGTAAAAGCCCCAAATGTTACTGATTAAAAGGGATGGTAAAAAATTAGGGTTTGGGGGTGGCCTGCGTGTTTTTGGAGAAGAAAGAGTGGGAGATATTTTTTTTTTTTACATAGTTTGTAACGGAATAAAATGGGGAAGTGGGGTAAATGAGTTTATTTATTTGGGGAAAAGATAAATGGGATTACACGTGGGGAAGATGGATAAGTTTTATTCAATTCGTGTGAGGTAGACGTGGGGAGGATATTAAGGGTGTGTTGACTGTGGAGATTGACCAACAAGAAAGAAAATGTGTACATCCGGGTTTTTTTTTGAGCAAATGTTATATCCGTTTCTGAATTAGAGTAATGGGCTTGAGCCCATTTTGTTTTTCCAACCCATCATTATTAACCAAAGGGTTTTAATTGGGCCTTAATTGGCTTTTATAAAATAACTTTAGCATTTTGATAACTCCAAATGGGCTTTTGAGCCCATTATCCCGAATGTGGGACCCACTCGGCTCGAATATCCTCAAAAATGATTAATTCCAATAAAACGAGCTTGAAATCAGCTTCCTTGATCATTTCTTCAAATTCGTGTCGGTTTAGCCGGTTTTTGTCAACTTGGGCACACTTTTGGTCTCTTGATTATGTCTTCGTCTTTTTCTTGGACCTTTCTTCGACATTTGACCGTGAAATCCCGTGTTTTCTCTTCTTTTGATCATTTGTACCTATTTTAACACAAAAACACAAAACCACGCGTAATTCTGACTTTATTGATATAAAACACATGATTCGGTCTTGTTTTTCCTTGATTTTAGTGGCAAAAGGATAAGTGTTTACACACTTATTAAATCCCCTACACTTGACCATTGCAATGACCCCATGCAATGCATTATTTCAAAGCAAAAATTTATATTTTTCTTATAATTAATCCATCTCGGCCTTTATTATTATTACTACTACTACTATGATGAAAAGATAAAAACTTAAAAGGAGACAAAAGTTATTAAGAATTTTATTAACTTGGAAATTATTTGATGGAAGAAACTCGTAAAGAAATCTAAGACTTAGATTAGGGCTTTGGTGTCATGAATATTAATCACCCTCAAGTTTCACGTTCCCCATACCAAGCTCAAAAACGAGATCATTGTTACTACAAGTTAGCACTACTAACACTTACTCATGTGGTTTAATTAATCACTTAGACCCCCTTATTCCTACGGTGTATCTCTTGTATTTTATTTTTGTCTTGAATGATCACGAGGATGCATTTTTGACTTATTTCGATAATTTATTAAGGCCGAAAATAAAGTGGGACGATTTAATCAATAGTTAGCTAAAGGACAAAATCTTTTAAAACTGCTTCTCGAGACCTCAAAAAGTTCATATCTTGGCATAACTCGTTTCACGATTTGAGACCTTTCTCGGACCGATATTTGGCTTGTACTTCAAACTTCAAATCTTGAGAGACGATCTTGAAATTATGGTCTTCTCTTCATTTTGGTACACATCTTCATAAGGAGTGAAAGATGCTTCAAACGTTGACCACGACTTCTTCATTTATCCTCTTCTTTATTTAGGATTTTGATATACAACGATCCGCCTCCTTTTCGGACTTGGATCTATTTATCCTCATACCTTGTTAGGGTCTTTTTGGATAGACTTCTCCATGATCTTTAGGGGAGTAATTGCTTCTCGTCGGGTGTCTTGATCCTTCATATTGATTTGGATTAATGATCTTCACATCATCTTAGGATCTTTAGCAAAAAGTGAATCCTCATGCCTTGTTAGGGCCTTTTTGGACTCGGGTATCCTCATGCCTTGTTAGGGCCTTTTTGGATAAGCCAATCTTCGCGTCCCGTTTCAATAAGTTATGCCTTGGCTATGAACTCTAATTAATACCGAGCAACTTTTAAACGATCTTGTGCTAGAAGCTAAGTAATCTTTTAAATCGTACAACCTTATTTATTGCAAATATATTTATTAACAAGCGATGGGAGAAAAAGCTCATAACTAACTCACATAAGTTAATGAAAGAATACCGAACTTATAATTAACTCTATCATCTCTCGTTCTCCACAATTTAAAATCTCAAAGAATGAGACTCGTGGATGCTTAGCCTAATAAACCAATTAAGGTCCATATGGTTAAGGATACTAGCTAGAGTAAACTTAGATAAGTAAACTCGGGTTGAGTCAAAATATTCACGACGGGCCTAATATATCAAAGATATCAAAACTTGTTAAAACCATTTTATTTGTTTATTTATTTTTGACTTTATTTTTTTAAAATATAAATACGATGCGATAAAAGAAAAAAATACTACAAGGCCAAAATAGATCAAAAATCTGAAAAACGTTGAAAAATTTTTTAAATTTCCGGTTAAAATGGGGTCAAATTCATGGAAAAGGCCACTAAAATTTCGATAGAAATCCCCCTACACTTAATATAAACATTGTCCTCAATGTTTAAGCATGTGGGAGAATAAACACTTAGGACATTGAGTACGTTGTTTAAAATCGAGCTAAGGAAAGGACAACTAAAGTGATTACATTTATTTATATACAAGATTGAATCACAATAGCAAAAACTTATCGAAGGAACCGGGTACACGGGTAACACGGGAACACGGGTCTCGTCAAAAGTACCAAAAGTGGATCATCAAAGCACATGTACCTACACAATCACAACACACCAAACAAACAACCGACACGGCTCCCCCTACACTTATTGTAGAAAATAAATAAAAAGATAGATAATCGGGTTGCCTCCCGAGAAGCGCTTGTTTTTGTTAACCGAGTCACGAGCCTGACTCGACCCCGAATTAAATGGTCCATGGGGAAGCCTCAAATTTTATACCGGGATCAAAGATCTTGTCCTCGGTCCCGGAGGAACATAATAGATGAGAGGCAGGAGGATAAGTCATAAAAGGTAAAAAGGTCCTCTCAACATACGAAAAGTATGTGAGGTCGTGATCCACGGGAGGTGGGATGGGTAAAGGAGACAAATTGTCATCCCCCAAAGACAATGGATGGTCACTATCCGGCAAAGCCGTAAAGGTATCAATCATAGAATGGTCAATGTCACCTCCCGGGTCAAAGTAATCATCCTCATGAACGTGAATCTCTTTGATTTCTTCATCATAGATAGGCTCGTCAAACAAAGGTTTGTCGTTCCCCTCATTTAGGATTTTAGAAATTCTCTCGAAGAGATCACGATCAAGTACGAAACCATCATTCATTTGTGGGATTTGTTGATAAGTTAAATCCTCACGAATGTGGTAAACGTAATTCTCATTAGAGGAGTGTTTAGTAGGTAACTCCTCGAGAATTGGATGTGTGGTCATGTGAGTTGGTTCATCATTATTAAAAATAAGACGTTCCAACTCATCAAGTTCGGCCTCGATATTGCAAAAATCGACCTCACTTGTTGGTGGAAGTGGAGGTAAAAGAGCTAGCTCTCGGTCGATAATTTCCTTAATCTCGGGCTCGAAGATGAAATCATCATACTCACCACATATAGAACTCTTATTGGAAGAATCAATTATCGCATTTGGATTTGTGAGTATGTGATCATGGACTAGCGGAACGACCGTGTCCGTAAGCTCAGCAAAAATCGGCACATCACAAACTTCATCAAAGAATTTGTCGAGCCCAAAATCGCTAATCTCACTCGATGTATCAAGATCCTTAGATGCATTTGGGATATTGAGAGAAGGGATTACAATTGCACTAGGAAATTGAGCACAAAGATCACTCCAGGAAATAGTAGTCTCATCGTCATCATCATAATAGTAAGAACGCACAAGAGGAGGAGTAGAAACACTAAGAGTAGATACTTGCTCTTGTTGTCTTTCGTCATGCAAGCTAATTTTGAGTAGAAACACTAAGAGCGAAGCGGCAGCGGCGCCATTTTGAAAAAGAGATTTTTAGTCCTTTTTTAATGCAATTAATGTTCGTTTTCCTCGACTCACCCGAATTGATTTCCGGTTTATCGTTTTGACTTAACTTTGTTTTTGGTAAACAATATTTTTGGTGTTTTATCTATTTAATATTAAAAACTAATAAAATAATTTAAATAAAACTAATCTAATTTAAAAAAAATTAATCTAATAAAAACTTTTAAATGAAATCTATTTTTAAAAACTTTAAACCTAATCAATTTTAACCTAAAAACTTTTTAATTTAAATCTAAAGAAATTCTAAACTAAATTTAATGACATAAAAGAAAGATAGATTAAAATAAAACTTAATTAAAACTTTTATCTAAATTTTAAATAAACTAAAAACTTTAATTAAACTAAATTTAAATCTAATAAAATTTAAACTAATTTTAAAAGTAATTTAAAATTAAAATATATATTTTTATCTTTTTTATATTATTATTAAAAACTGAATAAAGAAAACTTTTATTTTAAAATTTAATTAAACAAAAACTTGAATTAAACTAATTAATAAAAACTGCTAGTAAATAAAAATCCTATATTAACTTAACTATGAAAAGGTAAACATAAGAAAGGCACTAGATCAAGTGGATGGGGCGCTGGGTATAGATGCGAGAGGTCTGGGGTTCGATTCTCACCCCAGACAAAATTTTTGATTATATTTTTGCTATACCTATATTTAGACAGCTTATAAAAACACACCAAATACAAACGCAAATAAAAGAGAAGCAAATACCTAAAAGCAGTAAAGGCTGAAGCAAATAAGCTAATTCAGTAACAAAATCAGTAACAAACAATAGTAGTAATAGTAATAGAACACAAGCAAATAGAACAGACTAAATTTAAATAACGCAGCAATCAAAAAGCAGAAGACTAATAAGCAAACCAACAAAACCAATTACCAAATAAGCTATAAGATAGGAAAGCAAAACAAATAGGCTAAATAGAATAAGGTAGGACATTAAACACAATAAGCACAAAAGCTGAGAATTCAAAAAAGCAGTCAAAACAAATAAAATTTAAGCTAATAAGTGATATAAAAATTAAACTAGAAGATGAGAAAAAAGCAATAAAATCTATCTTAATAAGCAAATAGGCAAATAAGCTAATAATAAGCTAAAAGAAATAAAAATAAGCCATCGAAAAGCAAGACATCAAATAAGCAGACAAAGCATAAGCAGATAAATCAGTAACTTAACAAATAAACAAAACAGATCCAAACATTAGCTAACAAAATAAGCAGATTCAAATATAACAAAACTTAAATAATTCTAAAATTCAAACAGAAACATAAGCAGATAAATCTAACTAGCAGATCAAAACAAATAAACATAAACAGTTTAAACAGATTTAAAAAAAATAAAACTTAACAAGGAATAAAAAAAAGGAAAGGAACCTATTGCCGATTCTGTTGGGACGAAGATCGGCGCTGAGCCGTCTTATCGAAACTGAACAAACACCACCTTCGAACCAAATCATCAACATCGTCGACAATCACGAACCGAAAGCTATTATCCTTTGTCTCGAACCAAACAATTCCTCTCGAACCAATTTAAACTTGCGAACAATATATATATATATATATATATTTTTTTTTCTTTTTTTTTTTTTAATAATGATAATAAAACACGAACAGTGGTAAAAAAGACAATCGGATTAAAAGTATTAAAATGAAATAACGCTTGGCAGGAATTAAAAAGAAGACGGAATTAATTAAAACTAATTTTTTTCATTAATAATCAAAAGAGTACAATTGACTGGAAATTAAAATTACAAAATTAAACCTAATCTAATTTTCTAAAAATTAAATCTAATTTAATCTACTCCTAACATTAATTAAAAAACTGAAAATAAAAATAATGAAAAGCTTCTCCCTATCATTACAGATAAATGGGTTTTTATAGAGAAAACCCTAAACTTGGAGCCCAAGTTCTTGAATCATCACCGTTGATTTCTTCTTTTCTTCTTTCTCTCTCTTTTCTTCTAATCATACGGCAGAAATTAACTCTTGTCACGGATTGCCAACATGGCTTTTTTTGGCCAATCAAAACAAAGGAGGGATGCCACGTCACGGGAAAGAGAGGACCACTCCTTGGTGCTTGCTGCGAAAAAGGTGGGGATTTAATCCCCATCCGTGTGAATTAAACAATAATGGTAAGAGCCCCAAATGTTACTGATTAAAAGGGATGGTAAAAAATTAGGGTTTGGGGGTGGCCTGCGTTTTTTTGGAGAAGAAAGAGTGGGAGATATTTATTTTTTACATAGTTTGTAACGGAATAAAATGGGGAAGTGGGGTAAATGAGTTTATTTATTTGGGGAAAAGATAAATGGGATTACACGTGGGGAAGATGGATAAGTTTTATTCAATTCGTGTGAGGTAGACGTGGGGAGGATATTAAGGGTGTGTTGACTGTGGAGATTGACCAACAAGAAAGAAAATGTGTACATCCGGGTTTTTTTTGAGCAAATGTTATATCCGTTTCTGAATTAGAGTAATGGGCTTGAGCCCATTTTGTTTTTCCAACCCATCATTATTAACCAAAGGGTTTTAATTGGGCCTTAATTGGCTTTTATAAAATAACTTTAGCATTTTGATAACTCCAAATAGGCTTTTGAGCCCATTTTCCCGAATGTGGGACCCACTCGGCTCGAATATCCTCAAAAATGATTAATTCCAATAAAACGAGCTTGAAATCGGCTTCCTTGATCATTTCTTCAAATTCGTGTCGGTTTAGCCGGTTTTCGTCAACTTGGGCACACTTTTGGTCTCTTGATTATGTCTTCGTCTTTTTCTTGGACCTTTCTTCGACATTTGACCGTGAAATCCCGTGTTTTCTCTTCTTTTGATCATTTGTACCTATTTTAACACAAAAACACAAAACCACGCGTAATTCCGACTTTATTGATATAAAACACATGATTCGGTCTTGTTTTTCCTTGATTTTAGTGGCAAAAGGATAAGAGTTTACACACTTATTACTAAGCTTGACGATTCTATCAACAGGAGTTTATAACTCAAGTATATGATCGTGTTTGGAGGAGAGAAAACTTTTTTGTGAATGTCTAAAGCATTTACTGCACAAACTTAATTTTCTCTCCTTTACAAGCATCCTATTTATAGAAGGAAAATGGGTAGAAGACAATAATTGCCCATGTGCAATTCTTGTCTTATTGGTATAGTGTAGTATCTTGTCTTAACCTATTCTAAGTAGTAAGACGTAAGTCCTTTACACATGTCAGTACCCCATCTATCCCAAAAGGGTAAGTCACGCTAATTGTGTGATGTACTTCATCTTGTCACAATTCAACTTATCCCGCCTTTTCTTCAGTCTTGGAGAATGCTTGTTTTCTTCAGGGAGATCGTATGGGGTTCAGTGAGTCTATTGCCACAACTCACTGAATCCATCACCTTCTTCTTTGTCATAGAAGACATTCGTTGAGTTTCGCCTCTCTTAATGCTTGAGTCTTCCTTTTAGACTCAGTCTAGGAACTCAGGCAACTCACTGAGTGACTGTTCACTCAGTGACCTCGTTATGTTCAAGGTTAATAATTCACTTAGGCTGATTGTTATTCAAATCCTTCAGGGAGGTCATTAGGTACTGCATTGACCTAACATGGTGGCTGAATATGAAGGCAGATATAGCACAGTATGTTAATAAGTGTTTAACTTGTGCGAAAGTGAAAGCTGAACATAAGAAACCATCTGGATTGTTAGTGCAACCTGAGATTCCTGAGTGGAAATGGGAGAAGATTACTATGGATTTTGTGACAGGTTTGCCAAGAACTGCTAGTGGTTGTGATATGATATGGGTGATTGTAGATAGATTGACTAAGTCTGCTCACTTTTTACCAATGAAGAAGACGGATAGTATGGAGAGATTAACAACAGTTGTAACACCCCCAAATTACCACGCAGCGGAATACCACTTTCGGGCGCTACTCATAGCACATCACACACAATCATAGAAAACGAATTCAAAAGAGACATTAATATATTATACAATCTTGTATAAAAAGTTTCTCATACCAATATATATATAAAATCAGAGTAGCGTTTGGTCCCAAAAACCGTTACCAATACATCACATTCATCAAAGACTTAAAAGTCATTTATTCATTTCAAAGGATGGAAAAATAAACAAAGTTTTAGACAAGTAAGCACCAACTCCCTTCCTGCATGCTCCGCTGCTATCCATCTTGATTGCCTGAAATACATGCTTAAAATCATCAACACAACGGTTGAGCAAGTCTATAGGTTTTACAAATCATAATTTGAACACAATAATTTTAATCATCTCAAGCTTGTCACACAGACAAATCATATATATATCGATAAATGCCTTAAGCTCATGCAACTGAACGTTAACCAACACGCGACTGAATCACTTACGGCGCCCCTACAACAGGTAATATTGTCATATACCAACGACCTCTTATACATAATATCCCTTTCAGGTGATCACAAGGATACATACCCTAGGATAAGGTTGTCAAACCAAATAGATCTATCATATGTATTAGCATTTACCTCGCAAGGTAATTAACAGTTCATGAATTTCAGGGACTTCATAAGACAACGGTACTTAGGCATTTATCATCATATTAGGGTCCAGCATACCAAAAACAACTTGTGTTCACTTTATAAAACAACATGTATTCCCCCTCGCGGGTTAAAAATCATTTATAACAAGTATAAAAAGCGAGGCTATAGACTCACCTTGATAAGAAGTATCAAACAAAAAGTTTTTAGAGACGAGTAGACGAATGCCAACGAATCAACCACGACCTATAATAGTTGCGTGTACTTAATTTCACATTCAAAATAATATAACACGAAGAATAATATTTATACTCGTATATATGTATTAACATGCACTACAAACCAATGCTTAAGAATCAATGCCCAAAATTTTAATAAAAATGCATACTAAGAAAAATTCAACAACTTTGACTTTTCTGGTCAGCTTTGACCTTAAGACCTGACCCGGTTAATTGACCCACTGAACGACATTTTCATGATTAAAAACTGAAGCATTTTGATACCAAACAACATTTCGGACAACTTTCTAGTTATACCCGAAGCCTGAAACTCAACATAAATTGACCAAAATGCCCCTGCAAGTTTTGCGCGAAATTACAATTTTAACGTAAAAATTTTAGATTTTACTTGTAAATTTTACCCCGTTACTACTCATTTTCAGGTTTGATTCCCACGCGGTAAGGGTAAAATAACATTCTGAACAACTTTCGTGTTTCGGCCGAAGGCCGAAACAGACGAGAAATGACCGATTTACCCCTCGCATCAGATTTGTTAAAAGCCATTTTTTTTAGAAAATGCAGATTTTTAATTAGCTAGAAGACCCCTAAATGTCCAGTTTCAATACCACTTTCCACGCAGTAGACGTAAAACGACATTTTAAACAACTTTTTAGTTTTACTCGAACACTGAAACGGACTAGAAATGACAGATTTACCCCTCGTATCAGATCTGTCAAAAATGACGATTTTTAGAAAAACGCAGGTTTTAAATTAGCTAGAAGACCCCTAAATGTTCAGTTTCAAGACCACTTTCCATGTGGTAGACGTAAAACGGCATTTTAAACAACTTTTCAGTTTTACTCGAACACTGAAACGGATTAGAAATGACAGATTTACCCCTCGTATCAGATCTGTCAAAAAAGACGATTTTTAGAAAAACGCAGGTTTTAAATTAGCTAGAAGACCCCTAAATGTTCAGTTTCAAGACCACTTTCCACGCGGTAGACGTAAAACGACATTTTAAACAACTTTTCAGTTTTACTCGAACCCTGAAGCAGAGTAGAAATGACAGATTTACTCCTCGCATCAGATCTGTAAAAAATGACGATTTTTAGAAAAACGCAGGTTTTAAATTAGCTAGAAGACACCTAAATGTTCAGTTTCAAGACCACTTTCCTGGCGGTAGACGTAAAACGACATTTTAAACAAGTTTTCAGTTTTACTCGAACCCTGAAACAGACCAGAAATGGACGATTTTCATCTTTTTCGATTCTGCATCAGATTGTGTGCAGAAAGTAAATCGATAATTTTTCAGAAATTCAAACGAGCATAACTTGCTCATTTTTAAGAGTTGGAAGACCCATTTTATATCAAAACGTACGTAAGGACGAGCCCCATGACTTGAAACAATGAAATCTCATTTTATAAAATATGTATACCCAAAATCAGGACAACAACTATATTACTTTTACCCATGATCAAATCAACAAAAATCACACATGCAACTACATAACTTATCAAATCAATATGCATGCAAGCCAAAATCAAAAGATTGAAAAAGTAAGTAGTTACAAAGCTAACAAAGAAGTAAGAAATCGAAATCAAACCGCTCCTTAGTGGTTCTTTGTATTCAACCGAATACCCCCAACACTAATGGATGATCAAAAACGACTTCTGGTTGCAACCCCACTTGTTTTTAGCAATATTTATTAACCCTTAGCACTTCCCAAACACAAAATTCAGATTGCACCACCATTGTTGATTTCTTGAAAATTTTAATTTTTCTAAAACACATTAATCATGTTAAATTGATGGTGGGATTTGATTAGGAATGATAGATGGATGAACTGGTGTGATTAAATTGTAATTTTATTGAGAAAAATGATGTTGATGATGATGGTGATGATGGTGGTGTCGAACCAGAGAAGAAGAGGGAGCTAACAGCTCTTTTTTTTGTCAAAATAATACGGTAAGTGTCTTTGTTTTATTTTATTTTTTTTAAGTAGTGATAGTAGTGAGTAAGGGGGTGTTTGGCAACAAATTTTGCTAGACAACTCATAAAAATAAAATAAATGTGTGTTTGGTTTAGTGTTGCGCCACGGGTATGAATTAAGACAAGAAAACTTCAGCTCAGTTTTTACCAACTAAAATTCATTATAATTAAATCTCGAGCCCGATAATTAAATTAATGCATAACGAATTATAAGAACACGCTTTCGACTCGTTTTCAACCAAATACGACCATAAGTGAAAAAATAATGAAAATAAAATTAATAGCTCTCATGGTTAAAATATGGTATTCGTCGTCTTCTCGATTATTTAACGGATAAATTCCATTCGTCAAAACATCAAATAAAGTCTCAATCACCGGTTTCAACGTAAACCGTCAAACAATATAATACTTACCATTACTTAGAAATTCAAAATCCGTTACATAGTTAGGATAAAATAATGACGTTAAATTCGGGTTATTACATTCTCACCTCCTTAAGGGAGCGACGTCCTGGCGCTCGACTCACCTCATACTCGTATTGTGCACTACTCGGAAGGATGAAGGCACTTCTTCCTAAAGTAGTCCTCACGTTCCCACGTGAATCTCGATCTACGTCTTGAATTACATCACACCGTCGTAAAGGAAAACATACTCGGTCTCAAACGCTTAACCTCTCGATCGAATATCTCCACTGGTTCTTCTACAAAACGCAACTTGTCGTCAAGTTGTATCTCACCAAAAAGGATGAATAAATCCTTATCCACCAAACACTCCTTCAATCTCGACACACTAAAATTTTATGAATTACACGAAGCTCATTCAACAACAAGAGTAGATGACAGGATTTTTAGGTAAGTCCAGTCAAAAGGAAGGTTGCAAGTTAAAGGATATCCACTGGTCGGATAGCCATGGGTGCATATCAAAAGAAATAACAAGAAATTATTTTCTTCATCGGAGGGCGCTCACACACGGATCCATACTCAAAAGATAATACAAAGACACCATCTCACTTTCGCCCACACGCATTCAAAGTCACAATAAGCATTGTCATTGAGGGTCAAAAAGATATTACATGGTACACGTCCTCTGTGATCGGACGCCATTGGACAATGCCGCCTAAAGTTTGCACAACTTACGATCACTCGACTAGATCACATATCACATAAGTACCTAAAAGCAAAAGTCAAACATAAACATCAAATACAGACTTCCACCGGTGATCATCGTGAAACCTTGAATGAACCCTTAATAATAGCAAGTAAAATTACAAAATATTCATCCAAGATAGGTTGCCGTTGATAACTTGATCCTCAATCAATCCACAAATACACGCATAAATCCTGGCGACGCTTAAACAAGTCGCCTATTCTCGAAACGGTTAACGGTTCTTAACAATATGCTTACAAAGCTTGCTATCATGGAGACACATTAGAAATGGTCCATCAAAATAGATTATAACTCGAGATAAGTCCAACGGGTTACTCGTACAAAGATGATAATCGGCGATAATCATAATGATGACGGCCCCGAACGATTCATACCAACGAAACACGATTCGAAGGAAGACGTACACATACCAAACATCCACAAATCGAGTCAGACATACTTGGGACCACTCATTTATAACTCCTTGTTGACATCAAAAGGCGTCCCCTTTCATGTATACAAGATTTTATAAATTTACGGTTCGAGAACTTATAACTTTCTTGTTCAAATGAAAAGGCATCCCAATCCATTTCAACGAGACGATTATAAGTCGTCCTACTCAAGCATTACTACCTCTCAACACGATATCATATCAAAATACCATATTAAATACAAGGTGTCAATAAACTTACATCATGATTTCCGTATTCAGACATCCCATTCCATTTGAATAAGGAAAACACAACAATCTAAGGTCCAGTAGTTTAAAACTTTCTTATTCAAATGTCCTAATCCATTTAAATAAGACAACATTGAACGACTCATAGTTAGGCGAGTTAAAATCTCTATATCTAAATGTCCCATTCCATTTAGATACAAGGTATTAAGTCACTCAACCGAACGACTACTACGAACATATCATTGTTGTACCCAGGCTATATATATTTGATTAGGATATATATATATCTTAACTCCAACATTGGCATCCTCCTTTTCGCCAATAAAACATAGTAATATACAATCAAATCAACCGTCGCATTACGTAGAAGGCGTCTCCTCGGATATATGATTCTTCAAAATCATAAGAAGTACTCGGAATACGAATATCACATCAATCAATTACGTTTTGAAAGGAGATGTCCTAAAATGGCACATCACGATACGATGATAACAATCGAACATAAACAAGTCGATATGCGATAGATTACGAAACAATATATACATACTCAAAGTATCAAACGAGTTTCATACTCGTATTCAGATAGTACATAATTATCAAGATCGATGATTAGCAGTGAGACCAAATCCGAAACAAAATCGTATTATAAAATGTACGACAATCATTCAAGGACCATTGCTCCACGCGCAATGCCTTTAAATACTATAGTATATTCATACATATGCATACTATCATTCCTACATACACATAGATTCACATTATCACAATCAATCATAAAGTAATACAAGAATAGCCTTACCGGAGCCATGCAGAGTAGTTGCGTGCTTAAAACTTTTTAGAACACACCAAAGTTATAGTTTAGGTTTTTCAAAATCGACCTAGTTCTCTATAACTTGTGGCTCTGATACCATTTTGTAACACCCCCAAATTACCACGCAGCGGAATACCACTTTGGGGCGCTACTCATAGCAAATCACACACAAACATAGAAAACGACTTCAAAAGAGACGTTAATATATTATACAATCTTGTCTAAAAAGTTTCCCATCCCAATTTTTATATAAAATCAGAGTAGCGTTTGGTCCCAAAAACCGTTACCAATACATCACATTCATCAAAGACTTAAAAGTCATTTATTCATTTCAAAGGATGGAAAAATAAACAAAGTTTTAGACAAGTAAGAACCAACTCCCTTCCTGCATGCTCCGCTGCTATCCATCTTGATTGCCTGAAATACATGCTTAAAATCATCAACACAACGGTTGAGCAAGTCTATAGGTTTTACAAATCATAATTTGAACACAATAATTTTAATCATCTCAAGCTTGTCACACAGACAAATCATATATATATATATATCGATAAATGCCTTAAGCTCATGCAACTGAACGTTAACCAACACGTCGACCGAATCACTTACGGCGCCCCTACAATAGGTAATATTGTCATATACCAACGACCTCTTATACATAATATCCCTTTCAGGTGATCACAAGGATACATACCCTAGGATAAGGCTGTCAAACCAAATAGATCTATCATATGTGTTAGCGTTTACCTCGCAAGGTAATTAACAGTTCATGAATTTCAGGGACTTCATAAGACAACGGTACTTAGGCATTTATCATCATATTATGGTCCAGCATACCAAAAACAACTTGTGTTTACTTTATAAAACAACATGTATTCCCCCTCGCGGGTTAAAAATCATTTATAACAAGTATAAAAAGCGAGGCTATAGACTCACCTAGATAAGAAGTATCAAACAAGAAGTTCGTAGAGACGAGTTGACGAATGCCGACGAATCAACCACGACCTATAATAGTTGTGTGTACTTAATTTCACATTCAAAATAATATAACACGAAGAATAATATTTATACTCGTATATATGTATTAACATGCACTACAAACCAATGCTTAAGAATCAATGCCCAAAAATTTAATAAAAATGTATACTAAGAAAAATTCAACAACTTTGACTTTTCTGGTCAGCTTTGACCTTCATACCTGACCCGGTTAATTGACCCACTGAACGACATTTTCATGATTAAAAACTGAAGCATTTGGATACCAAACAACATTTCGGACAACTTTCTAGTTATATCCGAGACCTGAAACTCAACATAAATTGACCAAAATGCCCCGGCAAGTTCTGCGGGAAATTACAATTTTAACTTTAAAATTTCAGATTTTACTTGTAAATTTTACCCCGTTACTACTCATTTTTAGGTTTGACTCCCGCGCGGTAAAAGTAAAATAACATTCTGAACAACTTTCGTGTTTCAGCCAAAGGCCGAAACGGACGAGAAATGACCGATTTACCCCTCGCATCAGATTTGTTAAAAGACATTTTTTTTAGAAAATGCAGATTTTCAATTAGCTAGAAGACCTCTAAATGTCCAGTTTCAAGACCACTTTCCTCGCGGTAGACGTAAAACGACATTTTAAACAACTTTTCAGTTTTACCCGAACACTGAAACGGACTAGAAATGACAGATTTACCCCGCGTATCAGATCTGTCAAAAATGATGATTTTTAGAAAAACGCAGGTTTTAAATTAGCTAGAAGACCCCTAAATGTTCAGTTTCAAGACCACTTTCCACGCGGTAGACGTAAAACAACATTTTAAACAACTTTTCAGTTTTACTCGAACAATGAAACGGATTAGAAATGACAGATTTACCCCTCGTATCAGATCTGTCAAAAATGACGATTTTTAGAAAAACGCAGGTTTTAAATTAGCTAGAAGACCCCTAAATGTTCAGTTTCAAGACCACTTTCCACGCGGTAGACGTAAAACGACATTTTAAACAACTTTTCAGTTTTACTCGAACCCTGAAGCAGACTAGAAATGACAGATTTACCCCTCGCATCAGATCTGTCAAAAATGACGATTTTTAGAAAAACGCAGGTTTTAAATTAGATAGAAGACCCCTAAATGTTCAGTTTCAAGACCACTTTCCTCGCGGACGACGTAAAACGACATTTTAAACAACGTTTCAGTTTTACTCGAACCTTGAAACAGACCAGAAATTGACGATTTTCACCTTTTTTGATTGTGCATCAGATGGTGTGCAGAAAGTAAATCGATAATTTTTCAGAAATTCAAACGAGCAGAACTTGCTCATTTTTAAGAGTTAGAAGGCCCATTTTATATCAAAACGTGCGTAAGGACGAGCCCCATGACTAGAAACAATGAAATCTCATTTTATAAAACTTTAACATGACCGAAATGTATACCCAAAATCAAGACAACAACTATATAACTTTTACCCATGATCAAATCAACAAAAATCACACATGCAACTACATAACATATCAAATCAATATGCATGCAAGCCAAAATCAAAAGATTGAAAAAAATAAGAACTTACAAAGCTAACAAAGAAGTAAGAAATCGAAATCAAACCACTCCTTAGTGGTTCTTTGTATTCAACCGACTACCCCCAACACTAATGGATGATCAAAAACGACTTTTGGTTGCAACCCCACTTGTTTTTAGCAATATTTATTAACCCTTAGCACTTCCCAAACACAAAATTCAGATTGCACCACCACTGATGATTTCTTGAAATTTTTAATTTTTCTAAAACACATTAATCATGTTAAATTGATGGTGGAATTTGATTAGGAATGATAGATGAATGAATTGGTGTGATTAAATTGTAATTTTATGAGAAAAATGATATTGATGATGATGGTGATGATGGTGATGATGGTGGTTAATAACTGGATCTTACTCAGTAAAAAAGTTCGTTGAAATCGGTTCAATTCGAATTGACTATTGGTTTAACGTGCGACTCAGTCGTTTTTGGTGAAAAAGAAATAGATTGGTCGTTGTTGTAAAATAAAATTGCAAAACTTTAAAGTAAAAGGCAAGGTAAATAAAGTTATAAATGACTGAAAAATAAATGACGAGAAATTAAAACAAATAACTAATAATAAAGGAGCGAAACAAATAATAAAACGTAAATTAAAGCAAAACAATTAATAAAAATAAAACTAAAAGACGAAATTAACTATCGACTCAAAAATAAAGTTTACTTAATGAAAAAGGAGAGAATAAAACTAAAATGAAACTTTAAAGCTAAACGCGGCAAAACCTAAAGCGGGTACTAAATAAAAGATAAAACTTGAACTTTACGAAAAAATATTAATTTTAAAAATAGATGAAAAATTCAACTAAAAATACGTAACTTTCAAAATTAAAATCGGAACAATTTTCAGATAAAACTAAATAATTACGGAACAATACCAATAAATAAACAAGCTAGCAGGCTAGCTGCTGGAAGCAGCCAACCACACTGGTCATTTTGGCGAAAAACAGATTAAGCAAGCAAGCAAGCTTGTCAACTATTTTTTCGGAATAGTAACTTTTTCGCAAAAGCTACAGTGGAATTCAGAATTCCTTATTTCTTCGGAATACTAATAGTAGTTTTCATTTTTTTTTGGAAAACAAGCTACGGTACATTTCAGAGATTGCATTTTTTCGGAATAATCATTTTTTCGGAAAAACAAGTTTTTCGGAATGATCACGTTTCAGAACTTTTAACTTTTTCGGAATAATTGTTTTTTCGGAATTTTAACTTTTTCGGAATAACAGAATTTTCAGAAAAAGAAAAATCTTCGGAAAAACAATAAATTCAGAGAAAAGGAAAATTTCGGAAAAATGACTTTTTCGGAATAATTGGTTTTCAGAGAAATGACAAATTCATAGAAATGACAAATTCAGAGAAAATAGAAATTTCGGAATAATTAACCCTAATCCGAAAACATGAAAAATAAAGATACAGTAATATTAAAAATCAGAAAATAAGCCAAAAATAAGCACAAATCAAATAAGCAATTAACTAAAACTTAATCTAAAACACTTTTAAGAAAAACTAATTCAACCACAAATCAAAAACTTGAAAAACACTAATAAATCTAAAAATTAAAAATCAACTTTTAATAAAATAAACTATTAAAAACACTTAACTAAAATCAAATCAAACACACAATAAGCTATAAAATCAATAAGCTAACACAATCAAAAACATAAAAACATAATAGTTAATCAAATAAGCATGACAATAAGATAATAAGCATAAAGATTAACAAAAATAAGAAAGGTAGAAGGAGGGATTAATATAAAACTTGATTAAAATTAAAGATTCAACAATAAAAGTAAAAGCAAGAATTAAAGAAACTTACAAATTTAAGGTGCAAGACAAGGAATTAAAGGTGCAATTAAGTAAATGACAATATAAAAGTGCTTGGAAAATAAATTGGAAAGACTAATGTGTCAAATTAGCTAACACCTCCTAATGTGTCATTAGGAGGGTATTTATAGTGATTAGGGAGGTTAAGCATGTGTTGCTTCCTTCTTTCTTTCTTTCTCGTCTTCTTAATTCTTCGACTTTTTCGACTTTGTCTTGGGATTAATTAAACTCGTCTTGTAATTTCTTCATTAATTTAGACTTGAGTTCTTCGGCTTTATTAAACTTCCGTTTTTAGACTTTTTCTTCGATAAATCTTCAGAATAGGCCTTGGACTTCCGTTCTTTTTGCACTCTTGATCTTTCGACTTTGTCTTTTGTCTTTTTCTTCGATAAAAGCCCGTGAAAGCCCGTGTTTTCTCCCTTTTTCACATTTTGGTCCTAAATCACAACAAAAACACAAACCACGCATAATTCCGACATTTACGACATAAAATACATGTTTTGGCTTGGTTATTATTGTAATTAAGTGGTAAAAGATAAGTGTTTTCACACTTATTAAATCCCTACACTTGACCATTGCAATGTCCTCATGCAATGCATTAATTACAAAGCAAGTTTTACATTTTCCATCATAATCAATCCACATTGGCCTTTATTAAAGAGATAGAATATTTAAAGGAAAAAGACAAGTAAAAAGATCAAAAACTTACCTTAGGGTTTTGGAATTTCATGAATGATTTTCATCCTCAAGTTTCACGTTCCCCAAACCAAGCTTAAAAACGAGATCATTGTTATTATAAGTTAGGAAACTATCACGAACTCATGTGGGCCAATTATTTACTTAGACTCCCTTATTCCTAGGTGTATCTCTTATATTTTATTATTGTCTTGAATGATCACGAGGATGCATTGTTGACTTATTTTGATAGTTATTTAGGCTGAAAATAAAGTAGGACGATTTAATCAATAGTTAGCTAAAGGACAAAATCTTTTAAAACTGCTTCTCGGGACCTCCTAAAGTTCATATCTTGGCATAACTCGTTTCACGATTTGAGACCTTTCTCGGACCGATATTTGGCAGCGACTTCATACTTCAAATCTTGAGAGACGTTCATGAAATAATGGTCTTCTCTTCATAATAGGAATTTTTTCACTTGAAGTTTTGAGAGATTCTTCATATTTGGACCACGACTTCTTCATTTTTCTCCAATCTTTATTTGGGATTTTGATATAAAACGACCCGCCTCCTTTTAGGACTTGGATCTATTTATCCTCATACCTTGTTAGGGCCTTTTTGGATAGACTTCTCCATGATCTTTAGGGGAGTATTTGCTTTTCGTCGTATGTCTCGATCCTTCATATTGATTTTTTGATAAATGATTCTTCACATCACTTGGATATTTAGCAACAAAATATAGCCCTCATGCCTTGTTAGGGCCTTTTCGGACTCGCCAATCTTCGCATCCCGCTTCAATAAGTTATGCCTTGGCTATGAACTCTAATTAATACCGAGCAACTTTTAAACGATCTTGTGCTAGAAGCTAAGTAACTTTTCAAATCGTACAACCTTATTTATTGCAATTAAATTTATTAACATGCGATGAGAGAAAAAGCTTATAATCAACTCACATAAATTCGTGAAAGAATACCAAACTTATAATTGACTCTATCATATCTCGTTCTCCACAATTTAAAATCTCAAAGAATGAGACTCGTGGATGCTTAACCAATTAAATCAAAGTTTTGGGTTTTCAAAAGTCATCTATAGGATCTTGCAACTTCTTAGACTCTTTTAAGTTTAGAATTCGCGTTTTAAAGTTCCCTTGATAAACGACTTTCAAGGATCAATTATAGGAACTTGCGAAAAGTTCTTGTTCTTAACCCGTAAGAGTTAAGACTTTCGCGTTTTAAAGCTCCCTATATAAAAGCCTAGCAAAACTTGACTTAAACACGTTAAGGATACTAGCTAGAGTAAACTTAGATAAGTAAACTCGGGTTGAGTCAAACGATTTATGACGTTGAAAAATTTAAAACCACTTTATTAAACTTTATTCTAGCAAAGAAAGAAAATAACTATACAAAGGTAAAACTACTAGGCCAATATAGATTAAAAATTTTGAAAAATGTCGAAAAATCAATTTTCCGGTTAAAATGAGGACAAATACAAGGAAAAGGCCACTTAACTTCGATAGAAGTCCCCCTACACTTAATATAAACATTGTCCTCAATGTTTAAGCATGTGGAAGTAACCTCCCCTACACTTAGGACATTGTGCACTTTGTTTAAATCTTGCTAAGGAGAAGACAACTAAAGTGATTCCTATTTCAATCATAAATGATAAAATAATGAATCAAAAGAGTTTAGGATATAACCGAGAAGACGGGTACACGAAATCACAGGCCGTCAAAAGTCATCAAGCATGGATCTTTGATAGCTCGAATCCCTGCACATGATAAGAGAGAAAACAACAAACACATACTAGGGTCTCCCCCTACACTTATTATAAAAACAAAAGAAAAAGGATAGATACTGCGGGTTGCCTCCCGAGAAGCGCTTGTTTTTGTTAACCGAGTTGTGAGCCTGACTCGACCTTGATTAGTATAGGAAGAAGCTTGAAACATATCCACCGGGATCAAAGACATGGTTTTCATCCATCAAGTAGCACAAGCTTAAGGCAAACAAGGCAAGCCAAAGAAGAGTAGGCAAGGTTCCCATAAGCAGTTGTTGAGCACGGTGGTAGCAAGGGTGATGAGGTGCAAGCATATCTCTAAAAGTTCCAAAAATCTTTCATTTTATTTCATCAGATGGATATTGAGATGGCTTAACAATTGCAATACTGGGATCGAACACCTTTTCCTTTAGGGGAAAATAACACTCAGGCTCAGTAGACCTTGAATAAGATCCGATCATAAATCTCACAATCTCATCCACAGAAGGTGGATAGAGAGGTGTCAAGACATAAGTATTGCGGATATCGGTGTCGGCCGGCTTCTTCTCCTTTGCAATTGGTTTCTTCATATCCAAAGGAGGATAAAGACCATAATCATCAAAGTCCAAAGGAGGAGCATCACTCTCATTTGGGAAGTAAGTGTTGAGAAAAGTAGCAAAGTCTTCCTCAAATGAGTAGTCGTCCAAAGTAGGATTAAGCATTGTTGGCGGAGGATCTTCATCAAAAGTAGGAGTAAGGTCATCATGTGAAGAATCACTCGAGAGAGTTTCAGCCTCATCAAAATCATCATAAGTGGGCATGCCTGGATACTCAGAAGTAAAATTATCATAATAATCCCCATCGGAACTAGAATCGTCATCATAAGCATCAAAGATCGGTGGAGAATCATAAATTGGTGGAGGATTAGAATTGGATAGAGAATCATCCACATCATCTTGGAACAGTGGATTATCGTAGCAAGAATTGAATATATGATTGTTGTAGACGGTAAAATCATCAAGCACATTAATCATATTCGCTGATTCTCGTCCATTAGATTTGGTTGTGATCTTCCCCATTTTGAACACTTGTGCATCATTCCCGACCCTTAAGATTAACTCACCTTCGGCAACATCGACTAGAGCTTTTCCGGTTCTCAAGAATGGCCGACCAAGTATTAAAGGAATACGAGGGTCCATTTCATAATCAACAACAACAAAGTCGACCGGAAAAGTGAAGGTGCTAACTTTAATGAACACATCTTCGGCAATACCAACGGGGTAAGTGAGAGTGCGATTTGCAAGCTCAAGAGTCATCTTTGTTGGTGTAAGATCGGGTAATGATAACTTTTTCCAAACACTTAAAGGCATCAGATTTATACTTGCCCCGAGATCGGCTAAGGCAGTAAATTCTTCGGTTTAGTGAAAAGTACATGGTAGCACAAAACGACCGGGATCTCCAAGTTTCTCGAGAAGTTCTTTAAGAAGGATGACAGAACAATTTTCATTCAATCGAGTATTAACAAACTCGGCCATCTTCTCCTTTTTATTAAGAAATTCCTTAAACATCTTAACAAATTTAGGCATTTGTGCTAGAGCTTCAACAAGGCTAAAGGTGATGGTCATTTCCGAAATCTTCTTCAAATAGTTTGACACTTGAATGTCATCCTTGGTTTGCGGTTTGGCCTTGTCTAAGCGAGATGGATAAGGAATGTTGGGTTTATAGGTGGAAGGTGGGGTTGGTGAAGGGTGTTTCTTGGGTAGTTCTTCATGCATAGGTGGAGACGGTAATGGAGAACTAATACTAGGCGTGGGAGTAGGAGGGATAAATGGTGGTGGAGGAGGTGTTGATGGATTAACTGGGGGAGGGATAGATGGTCCTACTAAGGTTGCTCCACTGCGTGTAGTAATAGCACTCACATTCGCTCTCGGGTTGGTGACGGTGTTTGAAGGAAGAGAGCCCGAAGTAGAGGGTTGAGTAGTGGGTAAGAAACTAGCCAGCATATTCTTCAAATCATTAGTTTGAGTGCTGAAGGAGGTTTGTATATCATGTCGAAGCTCGGATCTAATATCATTACCCTGCTTAGTGATATCTCCTTTCAAATTGATAATTTGGCTTTGCAGATTCTTAATTTGCTCTCCTTGGGTTCTCATGAAGGCTTCAACATCTTGATTAATGGGTGGTTGTTGAGCGGGTGGGTGATACGGATTAGAAGATCGAGGTGGGTGTGGGTTGCTTCTATTGTAGTTGTTGGGGTTGTGGTTTTGAGGAGAAAAACCGGGTGCAAGAAAGCTGTTAGAACGGTAACTTAGCAAGTTACGATCACCTTGAGGTCGAGCTTGATGGTTTTCGGTTGAATAGTTACCATAAGCTGCATACACGTTTTCTGGATTGTCATGAGTAGAAGGACAATCAGTGTATGAATGATGACCGCCGCAAGTCTCACAAGAAAGTGCTACAGCTTTAACTTGTTGTTGTTGTTGATTTGTAGCCAAAAGTTGCATATTCTTGCTCATTTCGACCATTGCGCGGGTAAATTCAGTGATATCAGGGTTTGAAGAAGTAGAAGAAACATTGACTCTCGGGTTTGATCTTGAAGATGCTGATGAATCCCAATTTTTGTGATGAGTAGTCATGTTCTCGATAAGCTCTCTACACTCCTCAGGTCTTCTTTTCATAAATGTGCCACCGGCGGCTGCATTAATCGTATCACGATCACGAAAAGTTAAACCATTGTAGAAAGCATCAATTAAGGTGACGAGGAGCATGTTGTGGTTTGGACATCGATCGATCAAAACATTATAGCGTTCCCAAGCATCAAAAAGTGATTCATCAGGTTCTTGTGTAAATCCACTAATTTGATTTCGAAGGCTCGTGACCATGGATGGTGGAAAGTAGCGCGACAAAAAACATTGAGTCATCTCATCCCAAGTATGAATTGAATTCTTCGGAAGACGATCATACCATTTTTCGGCATGGTGGGATAAGGTGTGTGGAAATAGGTGAAGGCGAAGAAAATCCATAGTAACACCGGGCAACTTCATGCTTTGAGTAACGGTAATTAATTTGTCGAGGTGTTTGTTGGCATCATCATCCGGTAATCCGCGAAATGGACAAGTGTTCTGCACTTGTTGGATCATGTGATGCTTCAACGAAAACTCTGGAGCCGTGATTTGCATCGGCGCAATCGGTCTTCCTCGTCCATTCATCGTAGGTTGACACAACTCCTCCATTGTTCGAAGGTCGGGTGGGGGAACATTGTTGCTGTTATTCATGTTGGGGTGTGGTGGATTATTGTTGTTGTGTACACCAGCCATATCTAAATCTTCACGAGTCTCGGCCTCAGAATAAGTTGAAGATCTAGTACGCATACACCTGCAAAAGCAAAAGAAAAAGATACCAAAGAAATAGAGAATATATATGTACGTGTAAAAATAAAAATAAAAATCTTTTTGGATTTTTGATATTTTTAAATTTTTATGGATTTTTGAATATTTTTTAGCAAGAAAAATAACGTTCCAAAGAGAACGGATCCCAAAATACAGCGCGTCTCTCACAGAAAACCGTTAATCTTCACGAAAAGAGCCGGCAGCGGCGCCATTTAATAACTGGATTTTACTCAGTTAAAAAGTTCGTTGAAATCGGTTCAATTCAAATTGACTATTGGTTTAACGTGCGACTCGGTCGTTTTTGGTGAAAAAGAAATAGATTGGTCGTTGTTGTAAAATAAAATTGCAAAACTTTAAAGTAAAAGGCAAGGTAAATAAAGTTATAAATGACTAAAAAGTAAATGACGAGAAATGAAAACAAATAACTAATAATAAAGGAGCGAAACAAATAATAAAACGTAAATTAAAGCAAAACAATTAATAAAAATAAAACTAAAAGATGAAATTAACTATCGACTCAAAAATAAAGTTTACTTAATGAAAAAGGAGAGAATAAAACTAAAATGAAACTTTAAAGCTAAACGATGCAAAACCTAAAGCGGGTACTAAATAAAAGATAAAACTTGAACTTTACGAAAAAAATATTAATTTTAAAAATAGACAAAAAAATTCAACTAAAAATACGTAACTTTCAAAATTAAAATCGGAACAATTTTCAGATAAAACTAAATAATTACGGAACAATACTAATAAATAAACAAGCTAGCAGGCTAGCTGCTGGAAGCAGCCAACCACACTGGTCATTTTGGCGAAAAACAGATTAAGCAAGCAAGCAGGCTTGTCAACTATTTTTTCGGAATAGTAACTTTTTCGCAAAAGCTACAGTGGAATTCAGAATTCCTTATTTATTCGGAATACTAATAGTAGTTTTCATTTTTTTTTTGGAAAACAAGCTACAGTACATTTCAGAGATTGCATTTCTTCGGAATAATCATTTTTTCGGAAAAACAAGTTTTTCGGAATAATCACGTTTCAGAACTTTTAACTTTTTCGGAATAATTGTTTTTTCGGAATTTTAACTTTTTCGGAGTAACAGAATTTTCAGAAAAAGAAAAATCTTCGGAAAACAATAAATTCAGAGAAATGAAAATTTCGGAAAAATGACTTTTTCGGAATAATTGTTTTTCAGAGAAATGACAAAATCATAGAAATGACAAATTCAGAGAAAATAGAAATTTCGGAATAATTAACCTTAATCCGAAAACATGAAAAATAAAGATACAGTAATATTAAAAATAAGAAAATAAGCCAAAAATAAGCACAAATCAAATAAGCAATTAACTAAAACTTAATCTAAAACACTTTTAAGAAAAACTAATTCAACCACAAATCAAAAACTTGAAAAACACTGATAAATCTAAAAATTAAAAATCAACTTTTATTAAAATAAACTAATAAAAACACTTAACTAAAATCAAATCAAACACACAATAAGCTATAAAATCAATAAGCTAACACAATCAAAAACATAAAAACATAACAATTAATCAAATAAGAATGACAATAAGATAATAAGCATAAAGCTTAACAAAAATAAGAAAGGTAGAAGGAGGATTTAATATAAAAGTTGATTAAAATTAAAGATTCAACAATAAAAGTAAAAGCAAGAATTAAAGAAACTTACAAATTTAAGGTGCAAGACAAGGAATTAAAGGTGCAATTAAGTAAATGACAATATGAAAGTGCTTGGAAAATAAATTGGAAAGACTAATGTGTCAAATTAGCTAACACCTCCTAATGTGTCATTAGGAGGGTATTTATAGTGATTAGGGACGTTAAGCATGTGTTGCTTCCTTCTTTCTTTCTTTCTCGTCTTCTTAATTCTTCGACTTTTTCGATTGTGTCTCGGGATTAATTAAACTCGTCTTGTAATTTCTTCATTAATTTAGACTTGAGTTCTTCGGCTTTATTAAACTTCCGTTTTTAGACTTTTTCTTCGATAAATCTTCAGAATAGGCCTTGGACTTCCGTTCTTTTTGCACTCTTGATCTTTCGACTTCATCTTTTGTCTTTTTCTTCGATAAAAGCCCGTGAAAGCCCATGTTTTCTCCCCTTTTCACATTTTGGTCCTAAATCACAACAAAAACACAAACCACGCATAATTCCGACATTTACGACATAAAATACATGTTTTGGCTTGGTTATTATTGTAATCAAGTGGTAAAAAGATAAGTGTTTTTACACTTATTAGTGATGTCGAACCAGAGAAGAAGATGGAGCTAACAGCTCTTTTTTTGGTCAAAATAATATGGTAAGTGTCTTTGTTTTTTTTAAGTAGTGATTGTAGTGAGTAAGGGGGTGTTTGGCAACAAGTTTTGCTAGACAACTCAAAATAAAATAAATGTGTGTTTGGTTTAGTGTTGCGCCACGGGTATAAATAAAGACAAGAAAACTTCGGCTCAGTTTTTACTAACTAAAATTCATTATAATTAAATCTCGAGCCCAATAATTAAATTAATGCATAACAAATTATAAGAACACGCTTTCGACTCGTTTTCAACCAAATACGACCATAAGTCAAAAAATAATGAAAATAAAATTAATAACTCTCATGGCTAAAATATGGCATTCGTCGTCTTCTCGATTATTTAACGGATAAATTCCATTCGTCAAAATATCAAATAAAGTCTCAATCACCTGTTTCAACGTAAACCGTCAAACAATACAATACTTACCATTACTTAGGAATTCAAAATCCGTTACATATTTAGGATAAAATAATGACGTTAAATTTGGGTTATTACAATAGTATACGTAAAGGAGATTGTTTGTCGACATGGTGTGCCTTTGTCGATAATTTCTGATCGTGATAGTAGGTTTACTTCAGAATTTTGGAAATCTTTGCAGAAAGCGATGGGAACGGAGTTAAGTTTGAGTACTGCATATCATCCGGAAACTGAGGGACAAAGTGAGAGAACGATTCAAACGTTAGAGGATATGCTTCGTGCGTGTGTCATTGACTTTGGAAATGGTTGGGATAAACATTATCCATTGGTTGAACTTTCTTATAATAACATTTATCATGCTAGTATTAAAGCCGCACCATTTGAAGCTTTGTTTGGATGTAAGTGTAGATCTCCCGTGTGTTTCAGTGAAGTAGGAGAAAGTCAATTGACTGCACCTGAAATGATATTTGAGACGACTGAAAAGATTGTGCAAATTCAGTAGCGTTTGTTATCTGCTAGAAGTAGACAAAAGAGTTATGCTGATAAACGAAGGAAACCGTTGGAATTTGAAGTAGGAGACATGGTTATGTTAAAGGTATCTCCATGGAAAGGAGCGATTCGTTTTGGAAAGAGAGGAAAGTTGAGCCCAAGATATATTGGACCATTTAAGATTATCCAAAGGATTGGATTGGTTGCTTATAAGTTAGAATTGCCTGATGAACTTAAGGCTATTCATAATACTTTTCATGTGTCTAATCTGAAGAAGTGTTTAGCTGAAAGGTGTAACACCCCCAAATTTATACAACTCAATACAGCGGAAGACTCGTTGGTGTTACGGGATAGCACATTACTCACATCATAGACAACGCATAAAAATCGCGTCGTTTAATAATAAAAGCATTTCCATTCATAAATATCAAAGTTACATAGGTCCCAAGTCATTTTATTTCATACAGGTTTTACAAAGCATTTGAATGGAAATTGTCATTTAAGTGCGGGCCATGAATTCTTGTTGTCTTCCCGAGAATTACCTTCAAGTACCTGAGATAAAACATGTTAAAAGAAAAGGTCAGCGATAACGCCGAGTGATTTCATAGAGTTTATTAAATTCCATCAATATAACTTTGGTATAAAATTATTACCAAAAATCATTTCGTACAAATCATTGTAATAGGCCATAAAATAGCCAAAGTCATTTTTATACAAATCCTTATCGAAAATCATAATATAGGCATGTGCCTTAAAAATCATTATACGAGCCAATGTCGTAAAAGCATCATACAATACGTTTATAACGTTGTATAGATTAAATAAAAACCGTTATATGAATATGGTTATATAAAACCAAAACACGAACATAATATCAATAGTATGACCCCGTATTGCTAGTCATCGTAATTCGGTGCGTATAGCAGTATTTTGTTAATTGGATTATTATAAGCCGCGTGACATTGTTACCTTACTAAACCAAACAACGGGTAGCTAGCCCGAAACTTAATTTGCCCATCTAAATTAGCGTGTCGTCACAAAGGTCACACTATGGAAATCTTCTCATACATAAATTCGCTTACCAATCAATGTGGCACGACGGGGATCAACCGTCAAGGCGTGAACTGGGGTGATCGTCCCCAAATAGTACTATTATATGCATTAGCGTCTACCAAATCACGGTAGTTCACAATTCATGCTAATGAGACTTTTAGTAACATAACGTAACTTTAAAAATCTATTTGATTTCATCTATCGGGTCATTTAATCCTTCATCGGGTCATATAATCATTCGGGTCCAAATCAATAAACAAGCAATCGGGACGAAATGTGTCCTATTTTATAAAAACTAACATGTTATCTCCCTCGCGGGTTTATAAAACATTTATAAAAACATTTAAGAGAGTGCGAGGCTATGAACTCACGTTGATGTGGGAAGGCGGGTTATCAACAATTCGGACGTACGGTACGTGCTTCAATCACGGAAACCTAGACAAATAATACTCGTCTTAGACTCTTGTCCAATGACTTTATAAAAATAAAAATTATGTATACATATGATGGTTATATATATATGATGATCAAGTGGGTTTACATATTCTCATTTACTCGTTTTAGTGTTATGAGTCGATAACTTTTATACTAGTTTACTAGTTTTACCTATTTTCATATTTTAAGTCCAATAAACTTATTATAAGTTCTTTAACTTGTATTAATACATTTTATACTTGTATTATCAGTATTTATACTTTACATGTTGGGCCCAAATGGGTTAAGCCCAATAAATAAGTTTATAAGTGTTTTAGTCCATTTTGTTGTATTATTAGTCCAATAACGTTAACTTAGCTCGTTAATGTCCGTATGTTATATAGTTCGGGTTTTATCGGTTTTTACTTGTTATATATGTTTATATATCAGTTATGAGTTTTAAAAACTTTACATTAGATGGGTCCAACTGTCTAAGTTTTATTTAACAAAATCGTTAATTTTACGGTAATAACCGAAAAAGTCGTAAAAATCATGTTTATAGTTTTATAACTTATAAAACTTATCAAACTACCATTTTTATAAAATGTCCATTTATTTATCCTTATACATGTTTATATAAATGTATTATATAAGTTAGTGGGTTTTAATTCATATTTTATACTATTTTTATTTGAGTGCTTATATAATACTATTATACTTTAATTTCCAAAAATCTGATTTTTACTTTTAGTTTCACCATTTTTACCATATCTTGAGTTCTACAAGGAGATAGAAGCTCATTTTTGGACACCATAAACTACATGATATGTGCTACAATTAACTTAGTTTTAGCTACTGCTCAATCCAACTCTAAATATCCTTAACAGTCCGTCCAAAACTGACTATTCAGATTGGTACTCTAAACCTGTTTTGATCATATCTCACTCATTATAATAATTTCATTGCATGGCCAACTCTCATATGTGTACAAGACATATTACTTACTGTATATCCATTAATCTATGCCATTTTATCAGTTCATCACATGGTTCTTTACTGTTTTATACAGCCATCAATTTAAGCATGATTTTAACCTTTTTACATATAGTTTTTCATCTTTTTACCCATGATTATCAACATCAAATCCCCATATAATATTTTTATCATCATATAATCATCATATACATATACAATAGGAAAGAAAATACATGATTACATAATCAAAATAACAAGAGGATGGGGAGGACAATCTTTATACCACCATGATGATGTAGGTTGTGATCAAGACATGTATTTTGATGGAGAAACTTGTGATAAACCAAGACCATTTTCAAGACCATCATTATTCAAGAACTCCTTATGGAAAATCATCCCCAAGACTCCATAGAAACTCCTCTTTGGATGTTATAACTTGCACCAATCAATAGGGCTTCAAAAGGGCATCATCATATATGTAAATAACATAGGATTTATGGTTGAATCAAGATCAAATGGTGGTGTTGGATGGTGAAGTGGGACGGCATAATGAGAGAAGGGAGGAGAGAGTTGTGAGTTTTGCATGAGTGGGAATGAAAGAAAATGGTTTGCTTGATGGTTTTGTGTATTGGTGAAGTAGCTTTTAAGCTAAGCTAACAAGTGTTAGCTTAGTTGCTACAATGTTGACACATCATGAGATGTGTTGGCTTACATGTTGCCGTCCATATAGTGGGGTGGGGCAAGATTTATCTTGTCTCATCCCACTAATTTACGGGTACTCCTCGATTCTAGTTTCCTCGATTTACGTGCCATCGGGTCGTTTTACGAAAAACGTTTTTATAAATTATGAATCAAGGACACAAAACGAATCTAATAAAAATTGTCTCATCAAAAACGGAGTTCAAAAACGTAAATACGTAATCCTAGGGTTTCCGGTTTAGTCGTAAAGGACGTTAAATTATAATCGTAAGTCCTAATCTCTTCTCGTAAATTTGTGAGTTTATGAACCAACACAAATTTAAAATTCCAAAATAATATTCACGGATAAATTTATTTTCTGAAATGTCGGACTGTCACCAAAGACGGTGTATGTAAACGTAAGCACGTAACGTTGAATCCTCCGGTTTAGACGTAGTCGATGCTACTTCAAGACGTAAATCCAAATTACTTCCCAAAAATAAGTGAGTTCATATTATAACATTAAAATAATGTTTTTAAATAATATTTGAGAATAAAATATCAACCATAAATTGACGGATTGTCACAGCATCTACCCCTAAACAGGATCTTTGTCCTCAAAGATCATCTTACCTTACTACTCGCTTCTTATAGAGTTAAAGCCATCTGGGTATTTCCTCCACATTCGGTCTTTTCTCACAAGTGCAATTCATTACAATACGCGAGTTTCATCAAACATAACTACGAGAATAAGATCAGGCTTAATGTTGACTTATTTTCTCTATCCATGATGTTCACGGGTTTTTGATGAATGCAACTTTTCGCCGATCTAAACTTTACTAAGAAACAATCAGATTCTCACTTGATAGACATTTCATCAAGTTCGATATACGAAACATATTTCACGCAGCTCTTGAAGTCCTAGGGTAGATCCAGCTTATATGCCTTTCAATCCCAACTTTTACATCATCTCAATGGTCCCATACAACGAGGACTTATATCCCATGATCTTTCAGATCATCAATTAATTTCTCCATGGTTAAAATTTTTGGCATAACTTTGCTACCCATCTAGCACTTCAAGATCTACATTTCATATTCACATAACCTCCTGCCTACTATCGGCAGTCAATAATCAGATCCTAATTTCAACAATCATTTCAGGTTTCGCGGGTCGAGTATTTTGTAGAATTAGGTTCGCCATCATAGGAAACCTTAAACCTAAAAGGCATGTCCAACTCACAATGGGTGTATGTCGGGTGTCTTCATCCCAACTCCGACTTACAGATGCTCTAATATTTAGATCCTAACAAGATTCGATCTCGATCCTAATACGATAATCATCAATGATAATAACTCCAAAGGAAAACGATTATACGGTTTATTACCAAAGGTCAATCATTCAAACACAGAACAACACTTATAGTATTTTGTATCGTTACTTTACCTCGTCCCTTCGATTTGGGTGGTACACAGTACTCTTATCAAGGTTCGTTCCCAATGACTTCTGAGAAAATCTCTAGAAATTCGATGCGAAGCGAGGATCTTGATAAAGATGTTCGATACAGGCACACTATGTTTACATAACTCCTTTAATTACAAAAGAGTCAATTTCTTCATCAAGAATTTATCATTAACGAGAATGATATTAGCAGATTTGGTCAGTCTGTCGACGATGACCCAAATCGAATCAAATTCAAATGATGACCTTTGCGATAGCTAGACGTTTACTAATGTATGAGGCGATGTCTGCCTTCATAATTTGCCATTAGTACAACTTCTTCAGACAAAGATACTTTTAGTCAGAAATGACATAAATAGAATACTTATACTTACAAGACTCCAACATAACTATATCTCAAAATCTCCATATTTAGGCAACCACTAGTGGCCTTTTATACATCTAACGCCATCGGCTTCTCAATTCTAATGGTTCACATTTGCCGCGAACCCCTTTTTATTATCTATATTATCCTTTTTACAAACATTGTTTATTTTTATATCGTTCGGCAATTTATTTTGCACCTTCATTAGTAAGGAACATGTTCTAATTGGTTCTTTATCTTTTCTACATATTGCGTCAGTATCTACATTCACTTTCTCCTGATGAAATATTTATAACATGACCGTATAAATTCAAAATTTCTCTCTTCATATCTTCTATGTTTTAGTTTCTTCTCAACTATCATTTTTATCCGTTTTACTTAATCCGACGTCTAAAGCGTCGATAATTATTACAACTAATTAAATATTAAATATTCAGTTTTTATGAAATGTAGGCGTTAAAAGTTTAAATTTCTTAGTTCGACCAATTATAATAAAATGTTCAAAACAAATTTGAATTTAGTTAACACGATTTTTGTTGATTTATCGAAAATAATTTAGAAGATTCGTAAATGTTTGAAAAATCTTTGGTTATACTTTGGTCAAAATTTTCTTAGTTGAAAAGAAAAAAGTGTCGTTTCAAATTTCAATTCATGGTTTAAATGGTTTCCTCAATTCCTCTTAGGTTGTCTTGAGGTATACATGAACATTTACCCCTAAACAGGAGATTAGTTAAATGTTCTGGGTATAAGGGAATAATCCCTTAAAAATCCTTTGTCAAAACATTTGTCAAAACACATTTGCACTTTCTTTTTGGTAAAACCCAAAATCTTAAAAGGGCTCTTAATTTTTGAAGAGTCAATATAGATTTTATTATCTATTAATCACACGGTCAAATAATGTAAAGGATTAAGCCTTACATTACATGTTAAATACTCAAGGTACAGTTTGCATTGTTCGGCCAATTCAGGGCAATCTATAAATAATTATTAACTCCTTCTTTTTCTTATAAACAAACAAATGGTCCTTAATGATCACAAGCATGAATTTATCAAATTACAGCCTACACATGTGATTCACCAAATTTATGAATGCTACATGTGTATTAGTCAATCCAAACGACATCACGTGAATCTCATAATGTTCATTACAAGTTCTGGATGTAGTGATTGGAATAGATAATCTTTTTCGCAGATGTGAAGTTGATGATAACCATGCCATGGATCAAATCTTTAGAACATACGCTAGAACCTTGTAAATGATCGAACAAATCTTCCATTTCGAGTCATGGATATCGTTTTCGATTGTCAATTTACTCAGTTCACAGTAATCTATAAATATAAGGAATGATAATACCATAGCTCTCCATAATGACGAGCTTGGTAGAATAAAATCTTTCTCCGACAACTCTCTCAGTTGTACGATAATTCCTTTAATTCAGATGGTGCTGACGTACAGTGCACATGCCACAGGTGCAGCACCGGGAATATAATCAATACCAAATTCAACTTGCCTTAATGGCAAAAGTATAGGTAATTTACCAACAAATACCTTCTAAAATTTCAGATAACATAAACATCTTTTAAGTAATTTCATATTAGGTTCTTTCTAGATTATAGTATCTATGACTAATTCACAACCATTCACGGTATAATTTCAAGTCTAAATGCAGGATATGGACATCCATCAAGAATTATTTAGATCACTTTTGATAATCAACATCTTATCTTTTAGGGGATTTTCACTCGAGTTCCCATCAATTAAGACAATGTCGTCATGTCATAATCAATCAATCCATTCTACTGGTATTACCAACTTTTCAGTTTCATTGCCGTCGATAAGATGTGAACTTCTCAAAAGACTAATAATAACTCATAATCCTTCACAAATTCAAGGATATCAGTAGAAATAACTAACCTTAAAAGAGTAAGGTCAACGTAAAAATCTACGCGAGAGAATTTCAAATCAGATACATACGAAAACATTAACGAATATGAATATATCCCATGTTTTCATGAATTGAGTACGCATTCGAAAGCTCCTCGGATCGTTACCCAGGTCATTCAAATGAAATCTAATCAAAAGAAATGATAGGAACGTCGATACATCCAATCGGGTATCAACACTCGGTAATCAGATACTTTTTCAAAGAATCTCACCACGGGATAATTGGACAAGAAAGAATTGTCAATTGTCAAATAAGAAAATTTCCACAGATGAGTAAATTCGACTCAGAAGAATAGATGCTACAGGCACATATGTAGGTGTCCCTAACACTATGTCCTTATTTTTCACTTCTTGCAGATCTCATAAATTTTAGTCTTTCACAATCTTCAATGAAAATTTAGTGTTTATTAATCAGTTTTATGGTGACTACTAATCAGCCTTGCATGCTCCATTCCAAATTGTATGTAGGCGCGCAACTATATACAATTTCAAGATTAACGATGCAATACTCAGTTCGTCAAACTTTTATCATCATAAAAACATTTTCGTGCTTAATTCTTAAATAAGAATCAAAAATAAATTTACAAAGATTTTCTTTGTTTTGAAAACAATTAAGTTTTCCAAGATGTTTTATAAACAACTTCATTTTGATAACGATCACTTATAAATCTCATTTTGAGTAATCCTTATAGTGATAAAAATTCAATTTTTCTCAAGGGATACTGTTTTATCTTATAAAAACAATCAGTGATCTGCAAAAGAGTGATGAAGAGTTGTTCACCAAGAACTAACTACAATATAATAGGGAATGAGCTTAGCCAATTAATCATGAGGTGCATGACCTCGATGGCACTCAAAAAGAATAATCCACAACATAACTCAATTCTAGATGAGTACTTGTTCAATGTTTGCATCACTAATGCGAACATTAGGATGAAGAAATAAAAGATAGATAACATCGATACATGTAGGATTTAGCAATCAAAGGTAGTCTTTTTCATTAATCACAAACAAGTTAAAATTGTACCGTAACACATTACGTGTCACTATGTCATACAATTCTCAGAGCTCAACCTACCAACTGATATCTCAGTTAAGTTAGGGATTTTTAAAAGATACCACAATGAATACTAATCTACAAGAGTCATTAGGTGTTCCATATGTCCCGAAAGATCCATCGGTCCCAATTTCAGAAGAGGATTTCTTCAATTTATTTCTTGGACACTGGGCATCCTCATTAGTGGACAATGGCCTAGGAACAACCCTTAACACGAATCAACAATCATTTAAAACCTTAGAATTCAATCACATGACTTCCTCTTAACAATTTCTTATTCCATACAAGTTAAATTTTACTTTATTCAAGTTTTCAATCAACTTATACTCAATGTGACATCCTACCTCATTCTCCAATACTTTCAACCTTATTCATAAACCTTAATAGGGCAATAAAAGCTCGATATGAACAACACTTAATTTCCAATCCTATGTCTCTTACAACAACAATTATCAGATGAGTCACTAGTATGAAATGACTTGATCATTCAACTAGACTTCTCGGAAAGGTACTAGTGGCATAAGGCTTTTGGGTAATGGTTCCAATGACAGCCTCAAGTGCAACATTCACCCTTTCGATTTCAATTTAAGAATTGGATGACAACGAATCAGATGACATCTTTCAAGGTGGTATCGTTTTGTCAAACCCCACTCTATAAGGAAAGATCGTCATGACATCGATATCAGATTTAATCTCGCCAATTCTTCTTCAATATCACAATCAACTAATATCTACATTTCTACGAATATCAACCATTTGTTGGGATCATAAATATCCACAACTTGGTTTAGATCTAGGATAGCTAGAATTCCTACGAGAACAGCTTAAATTAATTTACTAGGGGATTTAGGGTTCCTTGTGACAATCTACGTCGTATAAATACCTCGTATAAATATCAAAATAATCATCAAACAATCATGTAATAAAATTACATCATATATATATATATATATATATATATATATATATATATATATATATATATATATATATATATATATATATATATATATATATATATATATATATATATATATATATATATATATATATATATATATATAGATTTGCGTTCAAGTGAGTTACACCTTAAAATAGGATATAATAGGCACCAATGACGAGATGACACGTGGCATTTAGAGTTAATAAATGAAAATTAAGCATTTAAAATAAATAAAAGTAGAATTTAAAACAACAGGGTATATTGGTAACTTAAATCATCTCTTTTTTCTTTAGCAATTTCTTCTTCGTGAATAATTTGCAAATGGCTCCATAACTCCTTTTATTTTAATCCAAATAATTATGGCTCCTCTTTCTATCACATCTGATCAACAAATTTTCTACGTAAACCTTAAGAAAAATAAATAATATAATTACCATTAATATTTCTTAAAAAAAGGACACTCTTTTGTTTTTCTTCCTATAAAACCCACCGGCCGAACACAGTAATCGCCGTCAACAACCACTGTTGTCCCAACTTCAAATCATCACACCCAGTCGTTGACACACTTTGATGTCGATATATCATCGTGGTATTCGAGATCCATTCTGTCATGTATTTGATAATTTCGTTTTCTGCCCACCTTTAGTTCGTTCTACATGTCGACCCCAACACTTATTTAAATTAAAGTGATACTTGTTTAATTTTACGACGAGGATTTCGATTCAACATTGTTCTTTTAGTTTAGTCGTGATTCTTGTAATGTTTGATGCATGTAAAAACATTTGTTTTGATAGTATACTATTGTATAATAATAATAGTGATGTATCAACGTTATTTTAGCAATCTATGGTGTGTCATTTATCAATATTAAAAAAACGTAGATTGTGTAGACTTGTTCAAAAGTGTGTGCATGTAGAAGTGAAATGTGGATATAAAATACAAATTCGTATATTGTGTGCTTACTGTAATGTTTTGAAGACCGACTACGCGCGAGCGATCGAATTTCCATTAATCAATAGTTGGAAGCTACTTAATGATTGTCTCCTTTCGGAAGACCGAAATCCTGACGTGGTTGATGTTGTAGGCCGCTTTATGTTACTATGATCGTCTTCTTCGGCAAATGAGCATTTTTGAGCTTAAACTCCTCAATCAGTAACTATAGTCGTTGTTGGAAAACGATTGTAGCGCGACGCCAAATTTCTTTTGACAAATTTTTAACGAAACATCGAATCTTTTGACAAATTTGTAGCGCGACGATCAAATTTCTTGATACATATAACGTGACACTAAAAGTTTGTTGTTATTTTCATGAGAAATGTTGAGTCAAAGTTTAGTAAATGTGAGTGACACTCTATACATTTGAGTCACAAATTAATTTTTGTGACACACCTGAGTCACAAACTAAGTTTTTGTGACACATTTTTAGTGATACGTTTTTTTGACATATTTTATAAAACGATTAGTTTTCGATACATTTAGTTTTATATTATATTTGTAGCGACACACTTAAGTTTTTTGCTATACGTTTGGTTTAGTGAAACACTTACATCTCTTGGCACACAAAACTAACAGCCCATATTTGATAAGGAATCAAGATTCTTTTCCAGCTCATAGTGTTCCATGATATTAAAAATTGGAAGTGTAATTAACAACTTTCTTAAGAAGTACTAGTAGTATTTTCTTGTAGTAGTATTTGCTTGTATCAGTTGTTTTAACAAATGTTGTTTTTTTATTCACATTTTTGTAATTTATTATGAGAAAAATAATTTGAATTCAACGTAGGTAACAATTTTAAAATTGGAGGTTAAAAATTTACTGTGTACCAAAAGTTCACCCGTTAAACATGTTTTATCATTTCCTCTTATTTTATTAAATTAATACATGATGGTATGATGCCCTTCTTTTTCTAGATAATTACATTTATGCCATTTATTTACTTAAATTTGATCTTGATGCATATATCTTGATCCAATGGTTTACGAGTGTGCTTACTATATCTCATTTTAAGGGTGTTTACCACGATAACAGCCCCCTATATATATATATATATATATATATATATATATATATATATATATATATATATATATATATATATATATATATATATATATATATATATATATATATATATATATATATATATATATATATATATATATATATATATATATATATATATATATATATATATATATATATATATATATATATATATATATATAATCCAAGTTATATATATATATATTAAAATAACACTTCTCAGTCTGGCCTTGTCGGTAACTCGGGAATTCTTCGGCACCGTTATAGTCAAAAGATTTTTAGACATTTTTAGAAAAATGTTTATAGTTAAAAGATTTTGAAATGTTTTATTCAAAACCTTGGTTTTTAAAAATCTTTCGTTCTCTATAACGAGAGCTCTGGTACCAAACTGTAACACCCCCAAATTTATACAACTCAATACAGCGGAAGACTCGTTGGTGTTACGGGATAGCACATTACTCACATCATAGACAACGCATAAAAATCGCGTCGTTTAATAATAAAAGCATTTCCATTCATAAATATCAAAGTTACATAGGTCCCAAGTCATTTTATTTCATACAGGTTTTACAAAGCATTTGAATGGAAATTGTCATTTAAGTGCGGGCCATGAATTCTTGTTGTCTTCCCGAGAATTACCTTCAAGTACCTGAGATAAAACATGTTAAAAGAAAAGGTCAGCGATAACGCCGAGTGAATTCATAGAGTTTATTAAATTCCATCAATATAACTTTGGTATAAAATTATTACCAAAAATCATTTCGTACAAATCATTGTAATAGGCCATAAAATAGCCAAAGTCATTTTTATACAAATCCTTATCGAAAATCATAATATAGGCATTTGCCTTAAAAATCATTATACGAGCCAATGTCGTAAAAGCATCATACAATACGTTTATAACGTTGTATAGATTAAATAAAAACCGTTATATGAATATGGTTATATAAAACCAAAACACGAACATAATATCAATAGTATGACCCCATATTGCTAGTCAGGCAATACATCGTAATTCGGTGCGTATAGCAGTATTTCGTTAATTGGATTATTATAAGCCGCATGACATTGTTACCTTACTAAACCAAACAACGGGTAGCTAGCCCGAAACTCAATTTGCCCATCTAAATTAGCGTGTCGTCACAAAGGTCACGCTATGGAAATCTTCTCATACATAAATTCGCTTACCAATCAATGTGGCACGACGGGGATCAACCGTCAAGGCGCGAACTGGGGTGATCGTCCCCAAATAGTACTATTATATGCATAAGCGTCTACCAAATCCCGGTAGTTCACAATTCATGCTAATGGGACTTTTAGTGACATAACCTAACTTTAATAATCCATTTTATTTCATCTATCGGGTCATTTAATCCTTCATCGGGTCATATAATCATTCGGGTCCAAATCAGTAAACAAGCAATCGGGACGAAATGTGTCCTATTTTATAAAAACTTACATGTTATCTCCCTCGCGGGTTTATAAAACATTTATAAAAACATTTAAGAGAGTGCGAGGCTATGAACTCACGTTGATGTGGGAAGGCGGGTTATCGGCAATTCGGACGTACGGTACGTGCTTTAATCATGGAAACCTAGACAAATAATACTCGTCTTAGACTCTTGTCCAATGACTTTATAAAAATAACAATTATGTATACATATGATGATTTTATATATATGATGATCAAGTGGGTTTACATATTCTCATTTACTCGTTTTAGTGTTATGAGTCGATAACTTTTATACTAGTTTACTAGTTTTACCTATTTACATATTTTAAGTCCAATAAACTTATTATAAGTTCTTTAACTTGTATTAATACATTTTATACTTGTATTATCAGTATTTATAGTTTACATGTTGGGCCCAAATGGGTTAAGCCCAATAAATAAGTTTATAAGTGTTTTAGTCCATTTTGTTGTATTATTAGTCCAATAACGTTAACTTAGCTCGTTAATGTCCGTATGTTATATAGTTCGGGTTTTATCGGTTTTTACTTGTTATATATGTTTATATATCAGTATATGAGTTTTAAAAACTTTACATTAGATGGGTCCAACCGTCTAAGTTTTATTTAACAAAATCGTTAATTTTACGGTAATAGCCGAAAAAGTTGTAAAAATCATGTTTATAGTTTTATAACTTATAAAACTTATCAAACTACCATTTTTATAAAATGTCTATTTATTTATCCTTATACATATTTATATAAATGTATTATATAAGTTAGTGGGTTTTAATTCATATTTTATACTATTTTTATTTGAGTGCTTATATAATACTATTATACTTTAATTTCCAAAAATCTGATTTTTACTTTCACTTTCACCATTTTTACCATATCTTGAGTTCTACAAGGAGATAAAAGCTCATTTTTGGACACCATAAACTACATGATATGTGCTACAATTAACTTAGTTTTAGCTACTGCTCAATCCAACTCTAATATCCTTAACAGTCCGTCCAAAACTGACTATTCAGATTGGTACTCTAAACTTGTTTTGATCATATCTCACTCATTATAATAATTCCATTGCATGGCCAACTCTCATATGTGTACAAGACATATTACTTACTTTATATCCATTAATCTATGCCATTTTATCAGTTCATCACATGGTTCTTTACTATTTTATACAGCCATCAATTTAAGCATGATTTTAACCTTTTTACATATAGTTTTTCATCTTTTTACTCATGATTATCAACACCAAATCCCCATATAATATTTTTATCATCATATAATCATCATATACATATACAATAGGAAAGAAAATACATGATTACATAATCAAAATAACAAGAGGATGGGGAGGACAATCTTTATACCACCATGATGATGTAGGTTGTGATCAAGACATGGATTTTGATGGAGAAACTTATGATAAACCAAGACCATATTTAAGACCATCATTCTTCAAGAACTCCTTGTGGAAAATCATCCCCAAGACTCCATAGAAACTCCTCTTTGGATGTTATAACTTGCACCAATCAATAGGGCTTCAAAAGGGCATCATCATATATGTAAATAACATAGGATTTATGGTTGAATCAAGATCAAATGGTGGTGTTGGATGGTGAAGTGGGACGGCATAATGAGAGAAGGGAGGAGAGAGTTGTGAGTTTTGCATGAGTGAGAATGAAAGAAAATGGTTTGCTTGCTGGTTTTGTGTGTTGGTGGAGTAGCTTTTAAGCTAAGCTAATAAGTGTTAGCTTAGTTGCTACAATGTTGACACATCATGTGATGTGTTGGCTTACATGTTGCCGTCCATATAGTGGGGTGGGGCAAGATTTATCTTGTCTCATCCCACTAATTTACGGGTACTCCTCGATTTACGTGCCCTCGGGTCGTTTTACGAAAAACGTTTTTATAAATTACGAATCAACGGCACAAAACGAATCTAATAAAAATTGTCTCATCAAAAACGGAGTTCGAAAACGTAAATACGTAATCCTAGGGTTTCCGGTTTAGTCGTAAAGGACGTTAAATTATAATCGTAAGTCCTAATCTCTTCTCGTAAATTTGTGAGTTTATGAACCAACACAAATTTAAAATTCCAAAATAATATTCACGGATAAATTTATTTTCTGAAATGTCGGACTGTCACCAAAGACGGTGTATGTAAACGTAAGCACGTAACGTTGAATCCTCCGGTTTAGACGTAGTCGACGCTACTTCAAGACGTAAATCCAAATTACTTCCCAAAAATAAGTGAGTTCATATTATAACATTAAAATAATGTTTTTAAATAATATTTGAGAATAAAATATCAACCATAAATTGGCGGATTGTCACAAAAGGGATGTGGTGATTCCATTGGAGGAAATTCAACTTGATGATAAGTTGCATTTTATAGAGGAACCTGTAGAGATTATGGATAGGAAAGTTAAGAAATTGAAGCATAGTAGGATTCCGATTGTGAAAGTGACATGGAATTCTAGGTGTGGACCAAAGTTTACCTAGGAACGTCAGGATTTCTTTAAGGATAAGTATCCTCATTTGTTTAGGAAGGATTAAGCGCCGCGGGCGTCGCTCTTTTTAAGAAGGAGGGGATGTGATAACCTGAAACCGAGGTCATTGCTTAATCTTATTTTACGATTATTTTTGAAATTTTTGATGAGTTTGAATGATATTTAATTTGGAGGTTTAAGTTTAAACCGACGTTGGAAGGCTTATATTTTATATTAATAAGTATAAGGAGTATTAGCAAGCATGATGTCGATGGATGCCAAATATTTTACGTTTTATTGTCGGTTGTTTGATGTTTGTCATTTTTGATGTATTTTTTTTAATGGCGTGTTAAGTCGAGTCGGGAGTCGATATTATTATATTTGAGGTACGTTTTAAATTTTTAGAAGTATGTTTATGAAATCCGAGCCCCGTAAATATTTTCAAAATTGACTAATAGTTATTTCCCGTTTTTTAGCTAACTATTTTTATTTTGAGCCATAACTATTGCAAATTGACAACAATGGTCCCTCAACCACTATATAAAAGCTTATTTTTTCACATAAACACACACACACACACCACTAACACAATTTTTTTTCTTCTCTCTCTTTTTTTCTTAATCTTGTCGTGACCCCCCTCTACCCCAAAACCAAACTTAAATCAATTTTTACTCTAATTCTATGACGATCTAAGCAAAAATAACACAATACCAATCTTCAAAATTGTAAAGAGATCATTTTGGTACTAATTTTGGGTACATGCAAGAAGAATATTTTTTTAAGTTTGCTAGGTGGGAATTATGATCATGCATGTTGTTTTTATAATGATCAAAGGGTTTTTCTTGCTAAAGTTTTGTTAAAAACTTGATCTTGATTTGAAGGTTTTGATTTTGATGATGATTCAAGTGTTATAGTTGATATATGTTAGTTTTAGGATTATGGGATGATCATAACTATGGTTGGTTTTAACTAAAAACATGATTTTATACAAGTTTTAGAAAGGTGTTTTACATCAGTAGGTAAAACAGTATTTTTGGGTATTTTATGTTGTGTTAATGGTTTAACTAATAGCCTAGGGTTGTAGAGCATTCGATTAGCTTTGATTTGATATAAAGTAGAGCTTCTAGCTCCAAACGAGCGCAAAGTTATGATGTTTTGATTATTCGTGTACCGGGAGACGAGTATCGGCACTACATATAGTTGTTGTCGATATTTGGATCGAATCTCGGGGACTATAAATTGAAGTTTTGAAATGAGTCACATACTGATAATTAATTTTAAACCCTAGAGGGTGAGTTTATTTTCAGACCCAAGTGTCTGTTTTGTAAATGGAGTCGTCTAAAGAAGTTAAAATGGTTGTATGAGTTATTAACGTAAAACTGCCGGATTTTGTAGTTCGAAGATGAGTCGGGTAAAGAACTTTAAAAGTAATTTCATTTGATAAACTTGTTGGAGGACTTTCTATAGATATTGATTTAGTTTCTCGAGTCATTTCATAAACGTTTGACGAGTCTAAAAGGGGTAAATAAGCTAGTACATGTAGTATGTGCTGACGGATTTTGTTGAAAGTGTAGAATGGTAAAGTAAATGTATAGAAGATTGTGATAGAGTTATTTGTATTATTTTCTCTCGAGTTTATCGTGATTTTATGAGTTTGAGTTTAATATTGTTATGTATGATTTATTTCTCGAGTCATTATTAATGAACGCGCCTTATTTGATAGGTAGCGATTCTCGTGTTTGAAAGGCATCCTCAATCTTCGACGGTCATCTTGCTAGATCTCTTATACTCAGGTGAGTCTGTAGCCTCGCTTTTCATGCTAGCTACTAAATGTTTTATTACCCGCGAGGGGAATACATGCTATTTGAAAATAAATGAACACAAGTCATGAGTAATTGTTGGACCCGAATTTTGACTATATTGTTTACATTGTATTGAAAACCTTGTTGCTATAAACCCTAAATTCATGAGCCGTTAACTATATTCTGACTTGATGTTGTGAGTCGGGAATAGCCTCTTATTCTAATGATAGTACTATTGGGCTGACCACCCTATGTGAGACCAGGGCATTGCGCTGAGTAACTTCTGGGAAGGATAATTTACAGGAATAAGAATGTGGTATTCTAGCAATTGATACCCTAGAGGGGCAATGGTTTTATTCTACTCATGCTGGCATTTGGCGTGGGTGACTATTTGGTTAAGGGGTTGGTGTCATGAGCTTAAATACAATGTAATGCCTTGAAATAGATTGTGTGTACGACAATTCTATAAATGATTATGATTGATTTTCTTCTTGTGTTCAAATGTGATTTGATAAACCTATGGACTCGCTCAACATTATTGTTGACTCGTTTTAGCATGTGTTTCAGGTAATAGGAAGTGATGGAAGGCGGAGTTTTGCTATGGATGTTGTGGGTTGGCTTTTGGAAGAATGTTGGTCTAAAAACTATTTCTATCCTTTTACTGTTGAACAAGTCGTTAAATGTTTGTGTACTGTACTGAAACTTGTTGGTTTGCTGGTCAAGATCCATGGGGACTAAACGCTTTACTCTGGTGTCGTTTAGTACATTATGGGATGAAATTATGTTTTAGACTTGTTATGAAAATCTTGTTTATAATTTATGTGAAAGTTGTTGTCTTGAATGGTTATAACTTGATACCCATGTAGATATTAAGTGTTAACATTAGATTTTCGGATTCGAATTGGTTGATACATCGAGCACACATCATCAGCTACACAACCTGGAAAAGGCCGGTCTGGTGCACACCTTTTTCGACACAACCCGTGTGTTTGTAGACTTCTTCTTTACTGACCAACGGAGGGTGGTACTAATCGAGCTGCATAAACAAAAGACCCCGAATGTTAAGAAAATAATCCGTCACGTTCTTTGCACAAGTCTTCATCCTGTGTGTTCTTTATATATGAGGATTTACGTAGCCACTGTATCACAAACCAGATTCAGCCTATTATTTAATTAGAATATGCATGTGTGTTCTTCATATGTGTGATATCCTGTGTGTTTTTATGATTATATGATTAATTTTATGTGATTTGAATGAATGAATTTGAGATGATTTGAATGTGAGGAAGACAAGAAATCAAGGTGATTTGAATTCGAGATAATTCTGTGACGAATTTGAGATGATTTGAAGGTGACGGTTGCTAGGGTTTTTGTGTGTGTGTTTACCCCGCCTGTGGTTACAATAATGAAAAAGTGAAAAAAGTGAGTGTAGAATTAATATATATAGATACGGTATCAAAACGTACTATTTTGCTAATTACGTCCTGCTTTTTCAATTTGCGTTTTCATAACCTAATTTTGGTAACTTTTTGAGATTTTAACAAACAAATTCTATTGGTTTAGAGTTGCCATGTCACATATGACATGGATTAGAGGTGTGGTATCAAGTTATAATTATACCTAAAATATATATATATATATATATATATATATATATATATATATATATATATATATATATATATATATATATATATATATATATATATATATATATATATATATATATATATATATATATATATATATATATATATATATATATATATATATATATATATATATATATATATATATATATATATATATATATATATATATATATATATATATATATATATATATATTAGAATTCCTCATATCCAAGGCAGCTTATCACAAGCACCCCACCCCATAAGACTTGTTGGGGAGCCGTTCGCCTTTTGAATCAAACAAAGTAAGTAATAGGGGCTTCATAGCAACTTTCATTCTAAAGGAAAGCGAATAACTTACTCTTATATATATATATATATATATATATATATATATATATATATATATATATATATATATATATATATATATATATATATATATATATATATGTTGGAAATACGTTTTTACGTATTTAGGAATATTCGGTCACTCCGACAATATATTAACTTGTAGCTCGTAGTCTAGATATCTTTTTACTAATTAACAAGGAAAGGCCTAGTCCATGTTATGTATGGACGACCCAAATGTAAGCCCAAGCCCATCTTATGGGCTTGGTATATAAACCCCCTCCTTAGATGGAGAGGGTGGTGGTTTTTTCATTTCAATACACATAGTTCTTACATTTTCTCTCTCCAGAAGTGTGAAATCATCTATCTTTCTCTCTCTAAAAATATAAGCAAGATTTACATATCCTACAAATGGTATCAAGAGCCATGAGATGATTGTTTGGTTTTTGTGTTTGTGTTCTTGATTCTCTCGTCCTTTTTGATCCAAAATCACACGAACCAATTTTTTTTTTTGTGTTTTTATGAGTTAATCTTGATATACTTCATCTAGTTACTTGTTATACTGATTTGGTATTGTTATTTGGGTTAAAAACACAAAAATTTTGGGTGTTTAATTCATTTTTAAGCATAGAATCTCGAATTGGTTGTGTTACTGTACTGTCCAAGAAAAGTGGTAAGTTTGTTCCATAGTACGATCTGTGTATTGTGATCGCATAAACTTGGGGTTTCTAATTGCGATCCAATATCACGATCACTAGTACGATCACTCGCTGCGATCACGAGTACGATCACTCGTTGCGATCACGAGTACGATCACTCGCTGCGATCACGAGTACGATCACACGCTGCGATCACGAGTACGATCACACGTTGCGATCACGAGTACGATCACACGTTGCGATCACGAGTACGATCACTAGCTGCGATCACCAGTACGATCACTCGTTGCGATCGTTGGGTACGATCACGAGTGCGATCAAGGAGTACGATCGCTGGGTGCGATCAAGGATTATGATAGTTGGGTGCGATCAAGGAGTACGATCGTTGGGTGCGATCAAGGAGTACGATCGTTGGGTGCGATCAAGGAGTGCGATCACTCGTCACGATCAAGGACTGCGATCCCCACTACGATCCAACATTTTTTCAAAAACGTGTTTTTGAAAGTGTGTAATTTTGACTTGGATTTTTGGTTTATCGAGGACATAATTTAGGGGATTTCAACATTATTTCTCGGATTTAAAACACAACAACAAATACATTTACTTTCTTTCATTGACCGATCAACTTTGTAAATCTTAACTAATAGAAATGGAGTACACATCTCTCACGGATAAGTCAATCCTCTCGGGTACGGATAATCGTCCACCAATGTTGGTGAAGTCTATGTATGAGGATTGGGCTTCCCGAATGGAACTTTATATGTTGAAAAAAGAAAATGGACATCTAATTTGGGCATCGGTGCTCAATGGACCATTGGTATATGGTACTGTGACGGAAGGTGCTGTTACTCGTCCTCGCACAACGGGTTAACTAACTGGAGATGCTAAGATACAAGACAAGTGTGATAAACAAGCTACAAATATCATTCTCCAAGCCCTTCCTCTAGATGTCTACAAACGCATCAGTAAACATAAAGTTGCCAAAGAGTTATGGGATAGTATTCGTGTTCTAATGCAAGGCACTTCGTTAACTAAACAAGAACGAGAGTGTAAGCTTTATGATACTTTTGATAAGTTTTCCTATGTCCCAGGGGAGACTCTCAATGATGACTATCTGAGATTTACCCTATTGTTGAATGAGCTCAATATCTATGGCATGGCAATTCCTACGTTTCAATTGAACACCAAGTATTTGAACACTCTTCCTTCAGAATGGAAAAATTACGCGAGGGATGTTAAATTGGCTAAGGACTTGCATAACACCAATGTGGATCAACTTTAAGCTTTTCTTCAACAACACGAATGCCATGTGATCGAGGCTCAGTTGTCTACACCTCAAGTTCATGATCTACTTGCCATGTATGCTTCTCAACAAAATATGGCTTATACTTATCAACAACCATCATACTTGCAGCAGCCACCACCACACACCTATCAGCAACCACAACAACCATCTTATCAACCACTAATGATGCCACAACAAGCATTTCAACAAAGTGTTCATCAACAATCTTTTCCACAACAACCAACACATCAGACATCACCATCACAAGCCAACACTTCTCCAATAGGCTATACTCCTTAGCAAGGATATTTTCCAATTGAAGCACAACCAGCACAAGCCTTCTAATCCAATGAACTTCCACCAATCCAAGCACCGGTCTTTACTCCAAATGATACGCCAGCTGATGTTCTAAACCATCTCACTTCCTACTTGTCAAAACTTGTTGCAACTAGAGGATTTCCACCAACAAACAATCAACTCCGCACCTCTTCAAATCCTCGACAACAAGCCACTGTTCAAGATGGTCAAGTGACTGTGCAACCTATTCAGGGAAGGCAAACTTCATATGGACCTCCTACAAGGACTGTGACTGCTCAAGCTATGAATTCTCAAGCTAATGGAAATGGAAGCCCTATTGGTCCTCAAAAGGCTGTGACTTGCTACAATTGCCGAGGACAAGGTCATATGGCTAGGGAAGCTAGGGAATGCACTCGGCCAAAATGAAGAAGGGATGCAACATGGTTTCGTGAGAAGATGTATTTAGTTGATGCTCGGTCTAAGGGAAAGATCTTGGATTCAGAAGAGTTAACATTTCTTGCAGACCCAGGGGCAGCAGACAATGAAGGCATTACAGTCGTTTCCACTTCTAATGCAGCTTATCAAGCAGATGATCTTGACGCATATGATTCGGATTGTGATGACATTCACTCTGCCCAAGCTGCTCTCGTTGCTAATCTCTCTCACTATGGTTCTGATGTCATTAGTGAGGTACCCACCACAACCAATCTTGGTAATGATGATAACCAACATCAAGTTGGGCATGAAAATGACAACCTCGAACAACATTCGGGAACTAGTAACTTAAATGATGTGGTACCCAATCCTACACATTTGAGTGAACCTCAACCAAATGCTACGACGGGTACGGAATCTTATGCTCAACATGATTTGATCATCGTGCCTAAACATATTATTGATCAAATGCATATGGCTCTCAGACAATCCGTAGATACGAATTCCACCCTAACTGCTGAGCTTGCGTTGCATAAAGAAAAGGTCAAAACTTTTGAAATGGTCCCTCAAGCAGACAAAATAACATGTTCTGAATTTGACCAATTTCGTTTTGAAAAGATTGAACACTTGAAAGAAATAGAATCATTAAAAGCTAATCTGTCCAATGAATTAAAAGAAAAAGAGTCGATTGTCAATGATTTTTAGGAACTCAAATTGGATTTCGAAACTCTCGAGTCTGAAAAGTTTGAATAGGAAATTAATGCTACCAAACTTCTTAAATTCAAAGAACAACAGCTTTTAAAACAATATGCTTCCACATAAAAGGTTTATCTTCTAACTAAATCGTTTAAAGAACTCGAACTTAAGCGTCTTCAAGATTTACCACCTAATCCCGGTTATGCAAAAAAGCTCAGGAATACATGCCGTGTCTTTATGATATGACCCTAATTGGCAAATCGAAAGAAGCGCCTTTTGTTCGTAGTACTGAGGAGACACAGTCACTTACGGAAGAAACTCATTCTAAAATGCTTTCAAAATTCCATAAGCTTGATTATGATACGTATAATAAAGATCAGTTTTCTAAAAAGACACGTATTCGCTTACAAAAGGAATTAGCTGAATTGACAGTTCTTGTGCCCCAAAGTTTGTCAAATGAAAACCCTCCTAGTACGTCTCCTACACATGTCAAAACGGATATAACGAAGTTAATTCCACCGGTAAGTAAGGCGCCCGTTAGCTTAAATGCGGTACACCAACACTTAGCCGATTTTGACAAGGTCATTTTGGAACGTACGACGGCTTCGGCCATAACGCAAGGTGAATGGAATTTTGAGCACACTAGAGCTGCGTCCCGAGACGAATTTGTTCCATTTGTAAACAATGTTAAAGCTTGTCTTAGTAATGTTGATCAAGATTTGCTTTTGGAAATAGAAGAAGTTAGACGTGTTTTCAATGAAATGGATGATGCTTATGAAAACAGTTTACTTGAAATAGAACGAGTTTCACGCCAAAATGATCAGCTTATGAAGCAAGTGATGTCTCATGATATAGTTTCCGTCTGTGTGAATAAAAGTGTTGATAATGATTCTATTGTGCATAATGTTGAATCTGTGGATAATGTGGTAGATAGTACTTGTCACAAATCTGACGCTGAGTTTTTAAAGCTTCAAGATTCTTATACTTTGCTTTCAAAATTTTTTGATGAGATCCAAAAACATTGTATTTCGCTTGAATGCAAGCAACAATTTATTCAAGAGATCTTTGAAACTTCATTCGAAGGTGTTAATATAGATGAGGCAAATTTTCAAAAGAATTTTTGATTGACTTTAAAATCAAAACAGCGTCAGCCAAGTGACAAGGTTGCTAAATCATTTCCGATAGACATAGAGAAATCTAAGGAGCTTAATTGTGTGAACGTACTTGAGGCCGCTGAGAATTTTAAACTTGATCTAGATAATCGAGTTTCCAAGATTTTGTCTAAAGTTGATAACTTAAAACAGAAAAATACACAACTCTTCGATTCAGTAAAGCCCGCATGTGCTAATACCACTGCACGGAATCAATCATTGATTGAATAATTGAATCGAAAGTCGGTGGAAATATCTGATTTGAGGGAACAAATTTGTGATAAAAATCTGGCTTTGACTGAGTTAAAGGAAACACTTCGTACCCTAAAAGGTAAGAATGTTGTGGATAATGCAGCCACTGTCTCAGCACCGTCCTCTAGTGCAATCAAAAGGAACCTCATTGCCGTCACACCACTTAACAAGGGCCCTAGGACTAAACCATCTCAAACATTGGTCACTAAAGATAAGGAAAAATCAAAACCAGCTTCTAATATTCCCGTGTTGCCTTTTACATGAGTAATCACCACTACTAAGGCTCAAAGATCTAATCTTAAAAGAAACAAGAATAATGATAGGATCTTGCCCCCATCTAGTAGTCAAGTGAAGAAGAAAGTTGAAGCCCATCCTAGGAATGTTATTTCTGTTTTGAATAAAAAGAATCATGTAGCTAAACCTAAAGGCTCTGCGGTTGTGCAATGTTCTAAGCCTACTGTGAATTCTAATTTGAAATGTTGGAATTGCAATGAATGTATGTTTTCTAGTCGTCATGATTCTTTCCTTATTGACCATGTGAATGAGATGAATGCCCGGAAAAATGGATTAGAATGGAAACCATCTGGGAAAGTGTTAACCCAAGTTGGTTGGATGTGGCATCCCACTGGTATAACTTTCATTATAGTAGGAAATAAGTGCCCTTTAACTAGGATCACTCCCACTAAAGCGAAGAAAGCGTGCCCTTTAACTAGGAGTCCAAGGCTACCAAAACATAAACGTGTCCTTTAACTAGGAACACCAACACTACCGTAGGAACCAAGTGCCCTTTAAATAGGTCTACTCCCACTGTAGTGCCCGCTAATACTCCAAAACCTTAGAAAGTTCGAACAATAAAACCTGTTAGTGATAAAACTCACATTAGAAAACGCAGGAAATCTAAGGGTCACAAAAATGTTAGCACTTCTGATAATATTATATCTGTATCTGCTAACACTCCGGAACCAATAGTTTCCAATGCATTGTCTACTGTTGTTGTTGGAAACAGGTGGTCCAAATTGTTATCTGGTATTTGGACTCTGGTTGCTCTAAACATATGACCGGAGATCGCTCTCAGCTCAGAAATTTCGTCAGCAAGTTTCTTGGTACGGTTCGATTTGGAAATGATCATATTGCAAAGATAATGGGTTACGGTGAATATCATATTGGGAATGTTATAATTTCAAGAGTGTATTATGTGGAAGGTCTCGGTCACAACTTATTTTCTGTGGGACAATTTTGTGATGCAAACCTAGAAGTTGCTTTTCGAGAGCATACCTGCTTCATTCGTAATTTGGAAGGGGTTGATTTACTGAAAGGTACACGAGGGAATAATTTGTACACTTTGTCTCTACAAGACATGATGGCCACTTCTCCCGTATGTCTTCTCTCCAAAGCATCGAAGACTAAGTCATGGTTATGGCATCGATGGTTATCTCATCTTAACTTTGACGCTATTAATCATTTGGCGAAAAACGAACTTGTTCGTGGTCTTCCTAAACTTACATTTCACAAGGATCATTTGTGTTCCGCGTGTACAATGGGGAAAGCACTAAGAAATCATACAAACCCAAGACTGAAGACACCAACCAAGAGAAACTTTATTTGTTGCATATGGATCTTTTTGGGCCAATGCGTGTTGAAAGTCTTAGTGGTAAAAGGTACATCCTCGTCATTGTCGATGATTACTCTCGGTTTACATGGGTGAAATTTCTTACAACAAAAAATGAGGCACCTAAATTCAGCATCGGATTTCTCAAGATGATTCAAGTGCGTCTCAACACTATTGTCCGACGCATTCATACAGATAATGGAACCGAATTTGTGAATCAAAATTTACGTGATTATTATGAAGAAGTTGTCATTTCTCATGAAACAACCATTGCTCGCACTCCACAACAAAACGGTGTCGTTGAAAGGCGAAATCACACACTTATGGAAGCTGCTCGAACGATGTTAATTTACGCAAAGGCTCTATTGTTTTTATGGGCAGAAGCAGTATCTACAGCAGTGTACACCCAAAACCAGTCACTAATTCGTAAACGCCATGGTAAAACACCTTATGAGCTTCTCCATGGAAAAGTACCCGATTTATCATATCTTCATGTATTTGGTTCTCTTTGCTATCCAAATAATGATGGTGACAATTTGGGAAAACTTCAACCAAAGGCTGATATTGGTATTTTCATTGGTTACGCACCCGCAAAGAAGGCATACCGAATCTACAACCGTAACTCTCGTAAGATCCTCGAAACTATGAATGTTGATTTTGATGAGCTGACAGCAATGGCTTCTGAGCAAAGCAGCTCCGAACCCGCACTTCATGAAATAGGACCCAGTAAAATTAGTTCTGGTCTTGTCCCAAACAACCCTACTTCATCATGATTTACACCACCTTCTAGGGATGAATGGGATACGTTGTTTCAACCGTTCTTTGATGAATTCTTTAATCCTCCAAGTATTGTTGCTCCAAAACCTGAAGTAATAGCTCCGGTTACCGAAGTTTTCGCTCCAGCAACCGTTGCACAATCAGACACATCTGCACCTACAATTGGTCAAGATATACCCTTAACGAGTAATTCTCAACCAACACATGTTTCAACTACCCATGTCATGCCTATTGATGATGAAGAGGATGATGATGATCATGATTTGGAATTCGCTCAAATGCGTAAACTTCCATTCTTTGGTGTACCAATTCCCGACCAAAATTATTTCGGGTCGTCTACCTCAGAGGAAGCTCCCACTACATTATACTCCAATCCATGGATTCGTGAACATGACACCAAGTGGACAAAGGATCATCCTATAGATTCTATTATTGGTGACCCTAATCGTCCAGTATCCACACGAAGTCAGCTACAAGAAAATGCAATGTTTTGTCATTTTGATGCTTTTCTCACTGAAGTTGAACCTAAGACATGGCAAGAAGCTTTTACTCAATCCTGTTGGATAGAAGCCATGCAAGAAGAACTTAATGAATTTATACGTCTTGAAGTATGGGAACTTGTCCCATGCCCGGATCAAGTGCAGTTACTCACTTTGAAATGGGTTTACAAGGTGAAACTCGACGAGTTAGGCGGAATATTGAAGAACAAAGCTCGACTAGTAGCTCGTGGATACAAGCAATTATTAGGCATCGACTTTATGGAATCCTTTGCACCTGTTGCCCGTTTGGAAGCTATTAGACTATTCCTCGCTTATGCAACCCATATGAATATGATCGTCTATCAGATAGATGTGAAGACGGAATTTCTTAATGGTGAAATCAAGGAAGAGGTATATGCTCAACAGCCGGATGGTTTTGTGAATCCTAAGTATCCTAATGTCACACCCCACCATGGCGGAATATGGGGCTCGACGTATGGATATCATCACAACATGGCGTGTCTATAGAGATAACTAAATGAAATAAGAAATGTCATAAAATGGTGACACAAATGTCATGACAATATCTCAACAAAGCAGGAGTCTAGGCAAGCAGGTAACAGTCCTACCTCTTACCCAAGACAAACAATACATAAACAAAGCAAACATATAGGTGTCAACAGTATCACTTATTAAACATATAAAAGAAACTAAGAAGGAACGGGGATCTCCTTTTATATGCAATCCTAATGCCTCCAAAACTAGCCACTTCTATTCTCAAGCTTAACCACATTCTCACCTGAAAGAGACACTAAAACACGTCAACATAAAGTTGGAGTCATAGGTTTAGACTCCAACGCAAAAATCAGTTATAAGCTGTGAATAACAACCACTAACAAATGAACATATGGACTATGTGATACAAACATGCATTAACAACTAATATTCAAGATTTAACAAACCAAACCAAATCTAAGGCTCCCAGCCTTACCAAACACTATGGACCCAGAGGCGCCCATACACCTATGTACCAATCCCAAGTCCCCGCCTTGTCATTATCCATTGGTCCTATAGATGCTCACACATCTATGTACCTCCCCAAGGCCCCGCCTTGTCAACATCCCCTTGGTACCAAGTCAAAACATAAAACAATCATGAATCAACTAGCGGTTAATCACATAAGTATGCACAAGTCCATCACCAAACACAAACATTCATAGCATAATTTATAAAAACAAGACATTGTCTCTTCCATCCAATCTAGAAGTCAAAATCATTAGTAGACATAGGACTATGAAACTCACCTGATTGAGCTTCTCCCAATAATCCGTGCACTAGCAAAAAGCTAACAAACAAAAACACAAAATCAAAACATGAACCAAACACTAAGATGTCTCATCAACCTATGATGGACATCTAACCTTCTCCCATATATGTTCCTCATTCATATGTTCTAAACACACCATTACCCTTCCCTAACAAGTCCTTAACTTGCTTAAGTTTGATACCTATCCCGTTCATATTTTACACAAAATAGTCCCAACTTTTAGGTCTCCAAACTATAAGCCAAACATCCACCTAACCATACCCATGACCTCTGTAAAAGAAACCATATGCCCTTACATATATTAGCTAACTCCTCCCTTTTGCCCTAACCTTAAAGCTACTGTTAAGGCCCCGATATATATATATATATATATATATATATATATATATATATATATATATATATATATATATATATATATATATATATATATATATATATATATATATATATATATATATATATATATATATATATATATATATATATATTTATATATATATATATATATATATATATATATATATATATATATATATATATTTATATATATATATGTATATATATATATATATATATATATATATATATATATATATATATATATATATATATATATATATATATATATATATATATATATATATATATATATATATATATATATATATATATATATATACTTTTGTCTATCCGGATTTTACTGATTTTGAACATACAAAACATTTGTTATGATTAGCGGGTCTTACCCTAACCCATAATCTTAGCCCTAATGCAGATACTTCCTATAATATATAAAACAACTCCTATGTTAATTTGAAAGTCCCAATACAACCCTAAGTACCCCAAACAACCCAAAACATAAAAAGAAAACAGGCTGATTTCAAAACTGTTTTGAGCTCTGACTGTTGTAACCTGTTTTTGACCCACTTCCCGACCTCCAATTTAGTTCTCGTTTCTTGCATTTGAAAGCCACTTCAAATACCTTTCCAGGGATACTTGGATCGCAAAATAAGAGTTTGTAGAACTCAGTATATGATCAAAACAATTGACCTAAAATTCTGTCCAGTTTTTAAAAAACGAATTCAATTAAATTAACCTAATTAATCATACATAAACCCTAATTAAAACCTAAAAAAAATTTCCAATGATAAAAAATTATTAATTACATCATTAATTACAGATTATTAACAAAATCTAATTAAAAATTATGAATGTCAAACCCTAATCCATCATATTAGGTTACATACGTAAATTAAACGTTAATTAAGCATAGTTTTAGCGCATACCTTAAACCATAATTGAATAATTGGGTTTTCTTCATCCAACATTGTTAATCACGACTCATATTAGGTTTGGGAGAAAGAAAAATCGTTTTGGGGGCTAAAGGGAGTAATATGGGTAATTAAAACTAACCAGGAAGCCTAATAGTACTCAAACTGGGCTCCCCTTCCTTTCCTTAAGCAAAATTTGGCCCAAAACCAAGACCAACACCCTATGGCCGACTTTTTTTAACTATATTACTGTAAATTAACTATTAATTATTATTACCTTAAATTCCCTTAATTTATTTCAACTCTTAAAACCTCCAAAACCTCAAAACCGTAAAACTAGTCAAATATACGCGTATACCGTAAAAAACGTAAAATATACAATTTTAAAAAAAATCTTAAATTTTGAAATAAACTTTATAAATAAGTCCTAAATGACTTAAAACCATCCCGAAAAATACTCCCGTGACTAATTACCTCATCCGAGACCTCTAAATGCTAAACCGTAAATCGAAAAAATACGATTTCTATAATACATATACGTATACGTAAAACCATTAAATAACACCATTTCATTTCATAGTCACTACCATGTGAGCTCATGAACATGAAATCATCACACATCGTTTCACTCACAAGGTACCCCGTACCGGAAACGATATCCAAACCACAATCTATACACACCAATTAGCACATAAACACGTAAAGACACGTAACTAGCACAAAATAAAACTAAGTGACTAACCTCAAAACCGCGGTTGTCACATCACTCCCTCCTAATAGAAATCTCGTCCTGAGATTTACCCCTTAGGATCAAACATACCATTAGCAAACAACTGAGGATTCTTGTTCTAAATGAACTCCTCTCATTTCCACGTGAACTTTTGTTCAAGTCTCAAATTACCACATATACTAACCAACAATATTTAAATTCATTGCCAAACTCTTGACCTCACAGTCAGTAAATCTCACAAATGACTCTTTGATAAAACAAACTCTTATTAACACAAATCCCGAATAACCGTACATGCAAATATGCATTCTCAAACAACATTTACCAATCTTAATACACGAAATATAACATGTATACCACTCATTTCCCCTAGGTAATTCTATGCTCATAAGCTACTGGTCCGATCTTTCCAAAGATCATAAATGGACCTACAAAACTCTACATCAACTCTTCCATTTTACCAAAACATAACACCCGTTACTATGGGTGAAACTTCCTACATAACTTTGTCACTAACTCTAGTGGTTTCCTCCTTTTCTACATAGCATCCCTTGTTGCTCTCATCCTTTCCACAAACACCATTACCACATTAGTAGCCTCTTTTACTAATTCTAGTCCACAATGGGGACAACTCACCCTATCCTTTCAGATAGTGGCTCAAATGGCATTTATCGACTTCGTATGATAACTATCATTATATGAAAACCCAGCCATCGCTAATGAGTTTCCTAACTCTCTATAAATCAATCACTCATGCCCTCAGTGTAACTCCTAAGGTATTATAAATATCTCACTTGCCCATCCTTTTCCAGTTAGTTGGATATACTCATATCCAATCATGTACATCAACTCCCTTTAGTCCGTACCCCAAACTGCTTAAAAATTCCAAATTCCTTACAAAGGGACCTATGACGGTCTTTCACATATCCATTAGTTCTTCCAATCCAAATCAACTTATGATCTATGCACATCATCAAAAGGACGGTTATCTCAGTTAGCCTATCAACTGCCATCCAACCCATGCTACAACTACTTCCATTAAATTTGGATAGCTCATTAGTAGCACCTATACACTTCTTTCTCACTTTTCTTCATGATTTTTTTATACTCAACACTTCCTTTATACCTACACAATGTCTTACCTTCAAGGTCACATTGCTCCTCATCTTGTCTCAGTTAGACCAAGCCCTTCGTCCCTATGGCACATCACACCTATAACTCCTCATCCATTCGACTATCAATACCAAGCCTCCCAAACAATCAGTATAGGTCAGTGCCATTTCCTTTTCCACATTACGACAGTATTAGCCTGTGTTGTGCTTTATTCTACTCATTAGGCTCTACCAAAGTTTTACCTTCGGTTCCTATCTTGACCTATTTCATTCATGCTTCGCTTCTATACACACTTCCTTCTTCTTCCTCAACTCATACCATACACCACGATGTGATGCTTCCCATCATTTCTTCCCTTGCCATAATCCTTCATAAGGCATTCCATACATATTAGGCTAACTTTTACGCAAAACCCTCTATTCCATCACATCTGTATGCAATCCTTCCAACTTCTCAACTACGTGACTTCTCATTCCTCTTGAAATATGATATGAATTAGTTAGTCTATCGACTATCACCCAACTCTCGTCTTACTTATTCCTCCACCCCATTATGTATCCCTTTCACTAATTTCGTCCTTACATCGCCCTTTCTAAGCTACTCCTATCTATGTAGGAAGTATAGTCTACGTCCCTTTTCTCCATATGATTGTCCAAGCCACGCAACATACATGTTGACGTGTTCTCTGCTTTAGACAACTCAACTCGGGCAATCCTACATCCTTCATCCAAACCACCCTAATATGTCATCCATATAGTTCAAGTTCGTATCAGCTTCACTTCATTCTTCTTATTCCATGTCTCATCAACCATGCTTGCCTTTCCCAGATGGTACTTGGCCTTGTAATTTTCTTTCATCACTTAACTCCACCATCACCTTTTCCAAATGTTCAATCAAGATGATTAAATATGTGTTGGAGACGTTCATGATCTGTATAGATCATTCTCTACGTCTCGTACCCCAAATGCCTCTAGCATTCTAGGCAGATATAACAATCCAGCTCCACTAACTAAGTCTATCTAGTCATCTATACGCCAAAAGTTTCCAAGTAGCTTCACTTGTTTTTTTTTCTCACAACCAGTTCTCATACTCCCTCCTAATAGGGACAGACTAGAGTATCATGTGATTCCATGCGGATCACACTCTCATCTTATACCCACATTAGTTTCCATTTGTCTACTAAGCCATATTTTGAATGCTTATTCAAATCTCATACTTCTACTTTGATCTTGCACCCAACATGAGGTATTTTCAATCATCATCTTCTAGGAATACTTGGTTCTCTCCTTCCATGGTTCTCCCTTATTCCTACACTATCCCGTCCAACAAAAATTCCATACTTCATTCATCAAATGTATGGAAATCACTAGTGCATTGAATAATGCATAGCTGTCTCTTCCAAAGATCTTTCATAACACCTTCACAAAACCGACTCTCTAATCACTTCTCCACAAAACTTATTTAGCTCAGCTTCACTTCTCATCCCTCGATCCCCTTGTTACTTCCACGAGTTCTTAATCTCCCATGTCATGTATTCATTTCATCACGATCCACCGGTTCAGCTCTTTGTAGCCCCACTCTGATACTCGATCTGCCCTTCTTCGTCACGAACCATACGTAAATTTCCCATCATAGTGCTTGTCACCTTTCCAGTCCTCGCAACTTTTGTGACTCCTTCGAAATCTCTTGCATCCTTCTTGCAGTCGACACGTAGTCCTTTCAGCTCCTTGCTTCACGATGTAGCTCTTTACGTACTCCTTCTCGTCTCCATGATGTTACCTAGGAACTTCACACTACCAGTAGCTTCTATCTTCAAATCATCTACCACAATATTTCTAAACGTACTTCAACCCAAAACTATACCAATCCTTTGCGTGTTATTTACCCAACCTTTCCATTAGTATAAACTTTCTACTCTACCCTCACATCCGCTAGTACTTTCATCAATCTCCTAATGGTACTTCAACCAACTTCTCATAGCATGACTTCTCGTTCCCACTACCAGTCAACTAACTTTACTTACCCTCTTATTCCCGTAACCAATCTAAGTTTCCAAACTTCACAAATCTTAATCATTCCTTTAACACAACCTTTAAACCAAAACACATTTCTCCATTCTAATATCTAACCATAAGTAATACTACCCAACTCTATCCTCTCATCCTAACGTTTCCACAACTGCATAACTAAATCAGCCATGACGTGTAACAAAAGAATTCCAAACAATCGTATCCCAATAAAATATAGGGTAAAACGAACCCTAGCCAAAACAACTGAAAACAAAACAATGTAATCCGAAAGATCAATGGAGTGTGCCAACAACGAAAAATTTAGACTCTTCACGATTAGTATTACCAAATCTCGATACCTTAGAAAATTTTTAAACTTTCGTCCCAATTAGTTACTTCTCATAAGAACCAAACTCCAATACTACTAAAATCAATCATACTCATTTTTAACCAATAACTCATCCTTTATCTTCATCATTCTATCAAGATATCAACTAGTTAGTATACTACAATCTTATTCTAACCATTATCTTTTTTGCCCATAATAAACTTATTTCACTTGTTATTATGAAACCAATACATGTTTATAAAATACACTGTTTTTTTTTCATTTAGGTTGGTTATAACTAAACTACTACACGTTTACAAGGTGTGGTGTTATTATTATCATTATCATTACTATAATAAAATCTCTCTTTTTTTTTAACTCTTTCCGTCTTAGTTAAATTATTCTAAAATTTTAACTCCACTTAAGAAAATTATTGTAAAATTTCTTTACCCTTTTAAAATATATTATCACATGTTACATAGAAGACTAATCTAATTATTTTCAAGACAACTTTTTTTATAACTTACTACTACAACTAAAAAAAATGTAAGTTACGATATCATACCATACACTTACAAATTATTTTCAAAACCGTTTCCTATAATTAGCCAGACTTATTTGCAAGAAAATTTAGTAGTTTGCATTAATAAAAATACATACCCGAATGTAGACACACATCCAAAAGACTCAAAACGTCGTTGGAACTCCATCAAACTCAAGCACCATAAAACACGAACAAACACAAGGTACGTTCAAGTTATAATAACTAGTGAATGACCATATACCATAACTTAACACATAGTAGTATATATACATCCGCATATATATACCTATTAAATCACCCAAAACATACTCGTTACCATACATGTCAGATCAACCAATCGCGTCATACACTCGTTTTTTTTCTCTACGAATAACCACCATCTTACCACAAGGCATAAAACCCATCACTAAAACCAGTCCATATCGTGTGACCCCATAATCACACAACATGACTATAACCCAAAACAATAACACACTCAAAATATCCATATCGTAGGCAACCGTTACATAAACCCATATACTATACATATACCAATAATCTACATCTCATCATATACAAGCATGTACTAACCCTCTTTCATGCAATCATACTTAGGAACCTATTAAAGTTGTGGTACTTGTATAACTATGTTGGCCACCATACTTATACAATTACCCTTTCCCCAATGCACTCCCTCCTATGATGACACTTATAAGAATCAATACAACACATAACACATAAATCCATCAACTCACCTAAGTACATAACCACATAAACAATAAGGTCAAAAACTCCAACTAATAAAATTACATAGTCAAACTCTTGGAATACAGAAATCCATAGTCTAGCTAAAATAGCATAGGCAAAATCCAAAACGAAAACATAATCAATTATAAGTCATGTCGCCCATCAGAATGGAAACACCTTAAAATCCTTCCTACCTATGTACTCCTAGTAACTCGAACCACTACACGATTCTTAGGGAACATGACTTAAACATCAAAAGAAAAATAACATACCTCAGGTACATAAAATAACTCAACAAAAGATAGAAACTACCTTGTACCAAATTATCTACTATAATGTACAATTTAAGCAAAATACAACAATGACTAGCGTGGACGATTATGGTTCAACCCACACTAGTCACAACCCGAAAAGAAAATAACATGTGGCTAAGTATGAACTACTATGGTTCAACCCATACTAGTCAAAACTTAACAAACATCGCAAGTAAAAACCAATAACATCCAGAAAACTTTAATTAATATAAAATGCACACATACTCCTATGACACCTATATGCAGGGACCCTTAAGCTATAGACTAGGTTACTAGACTAGGCAACCTAATTCTCTATAACCATTGGCTCTGATACCATTCTGTCACACCCCACCATGGCGGAATATGGGGCGCGACGTATGGATATCATCACAACATGGCGTGTCTATAGAGATAACTAAATGAAATAAGAAATGTCATAAAATGGTGACACAAATGTCATGACAATATCTCAACAAAGCAGGAGTCTAGGCAAGTAGGTAACATTCCTACCTCTTACCCAAGACAAACAATACATAAACAAAGCAAACATATAGGTGTCAACAGTATCACTTATTAAACAAACAAAAGAAACTAAGAAGGAACGGGGATCTCCTTCTATATGCAATCCTAATGCCTCCAAAACTAGCCACTTCTATTCTCAAGCTTAACCACATTCTCACCTGATAGAGACACTAAAACACGTCAACATAAAGTTGGTGAGAGTCATAGGTTTAGACTCCAACGCCAAAATCAGTTATAAGCTGTGAATAACAACCACTAAAAAATGAACATATGGACTATGTGATACAAACATGCATTAACAACTAATATTCAAGATTTAACAAACCAAACCAAATCCAAGGCTCCCAGCCTTACCAAACACCATGGTCCCATAGGCGCCCATACACCTATGTACCAATCCCAAGGCCCCACCTTGTCATTATCCATTGGTCCCATAGATGCCCACACATCTATGTACCCCCCCCCCCCCCAAGGTCCCGCCTTGTCAACACCCCCTGGTACCAAGTCAAAACATAAAACAATCATGAATCAACTAGCAGTTAATCACATAAGTATGCACAAGTCCATCACCAAAAACAAACATTCACAACATAATTTATAAAAACAAGATAGTGTCTCCTCCATCCCATCTGGAAGTCAAAATCATTAGTAGACATGGGACTATGAAACTCACCTGATTGAGCTTCTCCCAATAATCTGTGCACTAGCAAAAAGCTAACAAACAAAAACACAAAATCAAAACATGAACCAAACACTAAGATGGCTCATCAACCTATGATGGACATCTAACCTTCTCCCATATATGTTCCTCATTCGTATGTTCTAAACACCCCATTACCCTTCCCTAACAAGTCCTTAACTTGGTTAAGTTTGATACCTATCCCGTTCATATTTGACACAAAACAGTCCCAACTTTTAAGTCTCCAAACTATAAGCTAAACACCCACCTAACCATACCCATGACCTCTGTAAAGGAAACCCCATGCCCTTACATATGTTAGCTAACTCCTCCCTTTTTCCCCAACCTTAAAGCTACTGTTAAGGCCCCGATATATATATATATATATATATATATATATATATATATATATATATATATATATATATATATATATATATATATATATATATATATATATATATATATATATATATATATATATATATATATATATATATATATATATATATATATATATATATATATATATATATATATATATATATATATATATATATATATATATATATATATATATATATATATATATATATATATATATATATATATATATATATATATATATATATATATATATATATATATATATATATATATATATATATATATATATATATATATATATATATATATATATATATATATATATATATATATATATACTTTTGTCTATCTGGATTTTACTGATTTTGAACATACAAAAAGTTTGTTATGATTAGGGGGTCTTAACCTAACCCACAATCTTAGCCCCAATGCAGATACTTCCTATAATATATAAACCAACTCCCATGTTCGTTTGAAAGTCCCAATACAACCCTAAGCAATGTTTTAAAACCCGGTTTTTAGTTGATCCGGACAAGTCACTGGTTCACCGGTTCACTGGTTCACCGGTTCACTGGTTCAACCGGTCGAACCACTGGGTCAAACCGGTTTTACATTAAAAAAAGTCTTATCCAACATAGGTGTATTATACCTTTACTACATAGTAAGATTCATTTTATCATACGGGTATTAACTTATTCGCTGCATTGATTACTACAAAAATGCAGAGAGTGTCCTTTATTATTCTTATATAATTTATAGAGTACTAGCCTAACACTTGTTGTACTCACTTTGACTACTAACTCATCACTCGAAATTTAAAACAGTCACGTGACTTTGTTTTCCCATCTTCTTTAACAAAATCTCACAAAACAAAACAGTCACATGACTTTGTTTTCCTATCTTCTTTAACATAAATCTCACAGAACAAAAGATCTTACATAAACCCAACCTCATTTTCATCACCAACAATTTTCCCCCACAAAGATGAATCCTCATCACACCGTCATACAAGAGATCTAAACTCTAATCCATCGATCCTTAACAAACAAACAAAGTGTATGGTTCAGCTACACATAAGATTTGTCCAGTTATAGATCATTCCATTCTTTTTTTCCATTGATATATGTTGAACCGGTCGGTTTCCGGTTCGACGGTTCGACCGGGTCGGTTAAAACCCGGCGGTTCAATTCGGTTCGGTTTTCAGTGAAAACCCGGCTCACAACGGCTCGGTCATCACTCCGGTTCCCGGTTCAATCGGTTGAACCGGCCGGTTTAAACCGGTTTTTAAAACATTGACCCTAAGTACCCCAAACAACCCAAAACATAAAAAGAAAACAGGCTGATTTCAAAACTATTTTGACCTCCGACTGTTGTAACCTGCTTTTGACCCACTTCCGGACCTCCAATTTAGTTCTCGTTTATTGCATTTGTAAGCCACTTCAATTACCTTTCCAGGGATACTTGGATAGCAAAATAAGAGTTTGTAGAACTCTATATATGATCAAAACAATTGACCTAAAATTCTGCCCAGTTTTTAAAAAACGAATTCAATTAAATTAACCTAATTAATCATACATAAACCCTAACTAAAACCTAAAAACAATTTCCAATGATAAAACCTATTAATTAAATCATTAATTACAGATTATTAACAAAATCTAATAAAAAATTATGAATGTCAAACCCTAATCCATCATATTAGGTTACATACGTAAATTAAACGTTAATTAAGCATAGTTTTAGCGCATACCTTAAAGCATAATTGAATAATTGGGTTTTCTTCATACACCATTGTTAATCACGACTCATATTAGGTTTGGGAGAAAGAAAAATCGTTTTGGGGGCTAAAGGGAGTAATATGGGTAATTAAAACTAACCAGGAAACCTATTAGTACTCAAACTGGGCTCCTCTTCCTTTCCTTAAGCAAAATTTTGCCCAAAACCAAGCCCAACACCCTATGGCCGACTTTTTTTAACTATATTACTATAAATTAAATATTAATTATTATTAACTTAAATTCCCTTAATTTATTTCAACTCCTAAAACCTCCAAAACCTCAAAACCGTAAAACTAGTCAAATTTACGCGTATACCGTAAAAAAATGTAAAATATACAATTTTTTAAAAAATCTTAAATTTTGAAATAAACTTTATAACTAAGTCCTAAATGACTTAAAATCATCCCGAAAAATACTCCCGTGACTAATTACCTCATCTGATACCTCTAAATGCTAAACCGTAAATCGAAAAAATACGATTTTCTATAATACATATACGTATACGTAAAACCACTAAATAACACCATCTCATTTCATAGTCACTACCATGTGAGCTCATGAACATGAAATCATCACACATCGTTTCACTCAAAAGGTACCCCGTACCGGAAACGATATCCAAACCACAATCTATACACACCAATTAGCACATAAACACGTAAAGACACGTAACTAGCACAAAATAAAACTAAGTGACGAACCTCAAAACCACGGTTGTCACACCTAATAATGTGTACAATCTTAAGAAGGTTATCTATGGATTGAAGCAAGCTCCACGCGCATGGTATGATCTATTGTCACAATTCCTCATTACGCAAGGCTTCGCTAAAGGCAAGGTGGATCCCACGCTGTTCATTCAGAAACGAGGTAAAGATATGATTATGGTACAAATATATGTTGATGATATTATATTTGCTGCCTCGACCCAAAACTTATCCGACGAGTTTGGGACACTCATGTCTTCCAAGTTTAAGATGTCAATGATGGGCAAGGTATCATTCTTCTTAGGACTTTAGATATCTCAAAGTCCCAGAGGCATCTTTATCAATCAATCCAAATATGCCCTTGAATCAATTAAGAAGTATAAGATGGAATCTTGCGACCCCGTGGATACTCCAATGGTGGAACGAACCAAGCTTGATGCAGATCCACATGGAGTTGCCGTTGATCCGACACTTTATCGTGGAATGATCGGTACCCTTCTGTATATCACAGCTAGTCGACCTGATCTTCAGTTTGCTATATGCATGTGTGCTTGGTATCAAACTAGGCCTACTGAGTTACACTTAGCTATTGTTAAACGGATCTTTCTATATCTTAAAGGAACCATTAATCGCGGACTTTGGTATTCGAAGGACTCTTCTGTTGTACTAATAGCATTTGCAGATGCGGATCACGCGGGTTGTCAAGATACAAGGCGTAGCACGAGTGGAACTTTGCAACTACTAGGAGATCGACTAATCAGTTGGGCATCTAAAAGGCAAAAAAGCGTTGCAATTTCAAGTACGGAAGCAGAATACATAGCTATGTCCGGTTGCTGTGATCAAATTCTTTGGATGAGATCGTAATTAACCGACTATGGTCTAGGTTTCAACAAAATTCCGATGTACTGCGACAACAAGAGTGCAATTGCATTATGCTGCAACAATGTTCAATTCTCCCGGTCGAAGCATATTGACATTCGCTACCATTTCATCAAGGAGCAAGTGGAAAATAGAGTGATCGAGCTTTACTTTGTCTGATCTGAGTATCAATTGGCGGATATTTTCACGAAGGCTTTAGATCGCGCTCGAATGGAATTTTTGACCGACAAGCTAGGAATGAGAACTTTCTTGCCTGAGACTCTAAAGGAACTGGCAGATGAAGCGAAAGAATAGTGATGGTAAACTATTCTCCGTATCCTTGGTGATCATCTGTATATATTTTTTTATATTTTTATCCACAAAAGCAAAATAAAAAAATATAAAACCATATAAAAACCATAAAAATTGAAAAACTTAGAAAAATCCAAAACTATTTTTACTTTATTTTTCAAAGCCATGTCTTTTGGTACGATAATATATACGGCCTTAGAAATGTCGATTAATATTGACACGGCGCCATAAATAGAGTTCGTACAAAAGTTGTAAATATTTCATAAAACATGCCTAAATGGCTTGTAGTTATTTCAGACTGCAACCCGCTTTACATATTAAAGTCAAGTATTTCTTATGAAAGCTTTGGCTCACAATAGGAATTAATTTTCTCGGGCAAGGTTTACTTTAAAACCTTGTAAGGGATCAAGTTTACTTTATAACTTGGTCTCACAACAAATCAATGTACGCTTCAATGCATTTATTTGTCAAAACAAGAGAAGTCTTGTTTTTATGAAGCTATCATCTCTACAACCATAGCTATCTACAATTGGTATCTACATACTCGATGATACGACTACTCAGACGACGACTACAGCTCTTTCAATAGAACACGGGTCAACAATTGAGGGGGAGCAATTGTCAAGCATTAGAATCTTCGATGCCGAACGTTCCAAGCTCACTAACTGGTGTCAAGACAACAATACCAATCGTACACGTGGTGTCAAGAGATGACTTTAGACGTGACGAGGCGACCAACATATGCTGACAAGAACCATTTGATCTTATCATATGATGTTCTCATCAGTCAGGTCCAACCTTGTAAATTTTTTCTAATATGGTGAATATGTGATCATGTTACAAATTGGTATCATATCTCATACATTTGGTATCATGAAGATAAAACGGACTTGCATTTTTCTTCCCAAAACCTTAGTTAAAACTTCATTAAATCAATTGATATTAAAAACATCGATTGGGTTAATATTTTTAATATGGAGGAGAAAATGTGAATTAATATGGGAAATTATCACAAATGCTTTGACTTAATGTGCTGGCACATCCCCACATATGCGAAATGTTTTCGAATATCATGGCATATGTTAAGGGGGAGCAAAATAGATTTTCATGGTGACATATACTTACCCAAACCCCATTTATTTCACGACGATGAAGATTATGGTGACATAAGGATGGTAGGATAGGTTAAGTCCAATGATTCTTCTTAAACCAGAGGAATCTTCCCAAGGACATTCCATAGCTAGAAATAGTAGTCCTTAGGAAAGATGGAGAAAGATTGTGAACGTAGCTGAATGCCGACCAAGTAATTAAGTTAGCACAGGAACAATCACCACAAGGTGCTAGTTATGACGTATTGGTAACCATTGAAGGGGTTGAAGAATGAAAAAGAATTGTAAAGATAAAGGGTGTAAAGAAAGAAGCCCTCCTTACAACCTTAGGCAGAAACCGGGTCAACACATATGCTATTGAGATCATTTTAATGATGCTCGATATTGAAGATAGACATCATGGACCGAGTGATGCAATGCAAAACCCATCCCAACTAACTTGGATATCTCTTAAAAGGTATTTGTTTTATTCACACGGAGACAACGCATTATCTATCGATTTATTCACTCCGAATAAATTGGTATTGAAATGGTGGCACTCCTCTCCAGCCTCCGATCACTAAAATCCAAAATGCACGATCGAGTCTAGAGCCATTTGAGATCATCAAATATCTCATTAGGACATACTTCCATATTTCCTTGCTTCTTCACACACTGTGAAAAGTAAGAAAGATATTAAGTGTCCTACGTAAAATCTTCATGATCTTGCCTGAATATCCGAGTAATACGAAAGTACTTACAATGAAGATGGAAGTCCTTCTTGAGAGAATATCAAAAAGCTCATGGTAGGTGACTTGTGCGATTGTTTATGAATCAAACTTGTGATAACTGGAAAGCAACAGTTGTTTAATTCTTAACTGAACTTAAACATGTTCCAGGCCTCTACGCAATATCTTAGTGATCTTGCCAGAACACTCAAAGTGACACTCTATAGTGTTCACATTGATAAGTGGAAATCCTTCTAGTGTTAACCTTAAACATCACTTGGTAGGTCACTTGCAAGATTCAATATGAATCAAGCTCGTGACAACTGGAAAGCAACGATGGTGCGTTTCTTTAATGAATCAAACTTGTTCCAGGAATCAGAATTGACGGCTTCAATCATGCGGATAATTTAATCCAAATGATTCACTCTTTACGTTCGCAGTCAGCTTTGGACGGTCGACTAAAGAGAACGGGTTTACCAGTGAAATCTTGTCAAGGAGATTTTTAATTAAATCTACCTGCCACAAGTACGATATTTAATATCGTCCAACGGTCTTCACCGACCGGAGGTAAAATGCTACCGAATTAGAATAAAATGTTCAAAGCCATTTTGTTCGTGTCTACTTATGTTGCGGCATTTGAAGACGGTGGCGTTGCGGAATCCAAGAGGAAGTCGTCCCCGCATGCTTATACTTTATGCACTTAATACCTCATCTAATTTAAGAAAGCCTAAAAGTTAAGTCTTCCGCTGTATCGAACTCTGAAGCTTTCAAGAATTACGAAGGTATAAGTATGTAGGACATGATGTCACGAAGAGGCGAAGATCACAAGTGATGGATGCACAAGATCAAGGCAAGAGATTAATGCTAAAGATTGATATCAAAGATCACATCAGTATGTTCACCAGAAAAGAAAAAGAAAAGAAAGACGAAGACTACGAGCTCAAGACAAGCATAGTATGCTAGGTTTATTTTATTATTGTAACTTGGGTAACGCCCTTGTTTGGAGTGACCTCCCTTAGGGGGAGATTGTTAGAAATACGTTTTTACGTATTTAGGAAAATTCGGTCACTCCAACAATATATTAAGTTGTAGCTCGTAGTCTAGATATCTTTTTACTAATTAACAAGGAAAGGCCTAGTCCATGTTATGTATGGACGGCCCAAATGTAACCCCAAGCCCATCTTATGGGCTTGGTATATAAACCCTCTCCTTTGATGGAGAGGGTGGTGGTTTTTTCATTTCAATACACATAGTTCTTATATTTTCTCTCTCTAAAAGTGTGAAATCATCTATCTTTCTCTCTCTAAAACCATAAACAAGATTTACATATCCTACAATATATATATATATATATATATATATATATATATATATATATATATATATATATATATATATATATATATATATATATATATATATATATATATATATATATATATCTATATATATATATATATATATATATATATATATACATTATATATAACAGGAGAGAAATGCCACATAAGCACTCCATTAATCCACGTCATAATTTTTTCCACAATTTTCGGATTCAGTTTCTTAATCCAAAAATATTGTCATTTGAAGGAATCGAACATGCGTCATGTGATCCAAGACAAAGAGACTTAACCATCAAACTACAACAATATTTGTGATAGCCATCTGCAAAACTAACTAGATAAACGCACAAAAACATCAAATGATAAAATCTAATATAAATAGGCCTCTACCAATTCATAAACAGATCTAAAGTTTTATTTTAGAGAATAAACTGGCCTCATGATCAAATTCTTTGTAAGCCGACGGTTGTGATGGCGGATAAAGCGATGATAGTTTGCGGCTTTCCCCTATTTGCAACCCTCACAGATCAACGGTATTTATATGTTACCCTCCCAATATGGTCAATATAGTAGTTTAATGTGTTTTTTATTGGAATTAAGCCGAATAAAGTGATAATTTTTATAAATTAGGGAATCCAGTGTTGATGGTGATGAAGAAGAGGATAGATAAGATGTTAAACAAGGTATCTCTTCATAAAAAATTCTTATAAAACCCTTCTCATTCATTCGTATTATTAGATCCTCCCAAAACCCTATTATCATTCGTTATTCACCATCCGATTAATCAGGCTTATGTTATGTGCTTACTATGTATTATGTCATTCAATCTCACAAATATCTGAAGCCCATAATCGGCCCCCAAAGAATCTACACACAAAAAATATCGAATCCTATGATTGTATTTGACTATAGAGTTCTACTGTTCATTGATGGAACGAAATCATGATCTTGAATATATTACTTCAGGTGTCGTTTTGATAATCAACAATCAAGGTAAGTTTGATTCCTCAATTTTAGGTTTTTTTTAATCATCAATGATTGTGTTTCTAATTGTAGTGTTCTATAATTGTAGAAATTTGACATGTGTTCTCTATAAGCCTTGAAACTCAAGGTGCGTTGAACTTGCTATTTTGTTGTTTTTTTTATTTCTTAGTTGTTTTGCAATCTTTTTTTTGTTTCTTAAGGAGGTTTTGATATAGGTGAAGGTTCCTCTATAGTTTTTGGCACGAAAGAAGGTTATATGTATGGTGGTACTTGATTGTGGGAAGCTATTCGGACCACAAATGCTTCAAGCATCAATTTCTATGATGAAGGTAGCTTTAGTTTTTCGGGTTGTGGTCTTTTCATATATTTACGTAGATATACCGTCTTTTCATTTGCCAGGGAAAAAGCGGAAACGCTTTGAGAGCCAGCAACAACAACGAACCAGTTACCCAACATCGATTGATTTTTTATTGGGTAAATGTAGTTTTCGACCTTTTGGTTTACTAATCCACGGGGTTTGACCATAGACCCAAATTGGTTAAACCACTTTGATGACCTGAACGCATTCAACTTTGGATAACTTGACCGCAAAGGTTAGCATATTTAATTTTGAACGAGTTTGCCAAATTAAAGGCACGTCGGTTGGTATAAAAGGTTTTTAATTTTTATAAGAATTAAACATTTAGGTTTTAAATTTGGTCTACTATATTTAGATGACTAACACAATTACATTTGAATTGTTTTTAACTATGTGTTTCACGTTATTTGTTGAAAATCTGAGTGCAACTATCCCGATTACGTGTTTTTATTGCAGTGAGATTATCCCTAAGGGCAATTACATTTTTGTTATTTTAGGACCAGATGCTTGAGGATCTATTGCGTTTGAATAAGATTTACAATAATATAGAATATAACAAGGTGTAGTTAAAAGTGAATTTAAAGGTTACAATACATAAGTTTTTAGAATTGTCTATAGCAACACTTATCAGAAAGCTGAGATCCATGCTCTCATCATGAGGGGTGGGTGTAATTCTGTCACTTAGGCTTAGTCTTATATGTTAATTGGGTCAAACCCGATCCATGGAAAATCTATGCATGCTTTTATTTCATAGGTCAAGCCAAATAGGGAGAAACTCACCCGAAACTAGTTCACAATCAGCATTCTTTCAACCATAACTTAATCACATTCGATTTCACATATCAATGTGGATTGATTCTTGGTCTCAGTTTTCAGAACATTAATTAGTCCTGGAACGAACCTGACAAATTGTACCACATTAGACTATGATTCTCTCAAGGTATGCTTTTGTTTTCCTGTTTTTCATAATTCTTTATTGATCTTAAAAATCCATCGACTTTTTCAGAAAACCATAATCCAAACACCCCATATATACTGCATATTTTAGTCATTGGTCCGTCTGAAGAAAGAGTCCTCCACACGGCGGGATTGGATTCGTGGGGATGGTGCTTTTTGCATCACTCACATGAACTAAGCCCATAAAGGATTGAAATCACATGCTTATAGGGGGTCGCTGGTTCTTGATTTTTTAGGTACTTGAGGTTGGGTTTACAGCCCCGACTCCGATACAAGCACAATCATGGCCGGTTGCTATTCAAAGTCGTGATATTGTAGCTATTGCAAAACAGGTTATGGGAAAACCTTGGGTTACTTGATTCCTGGGTTTCTTCATCTTAAAAGGGTCCACACGAATCGTCAAATGGGTCCAACTGTTTTGGTTTTATCACCCACCAGAGAATTGGCTACACAGATACAAGTTGAAGCGGTCAGGAAATCATCAAAAATACTATGCACAATATGTTCTCAAATTTTTGTCTTCTGTTTAATTTGAAAACCTAATCATATTCTAATGCACATAATAACACTGGTCGTATGAGTGATGGTAATGATGATTCAACCCAAAACCAGTAGAAATATTTTTCTAGCTCTTAGTTTTTAGCTGATAATTAACTTTATTTGGGCTGCACAAGTTCACCCCGTCGAGTGGTCATCAAGTAGCATTTGATTTTAGCACTTGATGTTTGTGTGTTGCATATCTAGAGTCATGGTGCTGGATCTGATTATCTTCTTTCAATTTTATTGACTTTGCGAGAGTCTAAGGTGCGTCGGCTTTTTTAATCCTTTTTTTCATTCTCAGGGACAGAAGTACCATTATTTCCAGGATGACACCATGTATCTCTTAGCAGGTACAGCTTAATGTTAATTTGTCATAGTTTTTCACTTTCTTCCTATGATGCAGGAGTAAGCTTTATTACATGTACGTATTTGTGTGCTTTGGTTAGCAAAAAAATCATGGATTGATAAAAATGAGAAAATGACACGTCTGTAAATGGGCCATCTGTAGCTAGCCAAAAAGACCATATAAAGCAAAATTGATATGCCATGTTGCATGGATTACGAAAACCTTGAATTCATAGGTACATGTGTTCAAGTCTCTTTTAAAGTAAACAATGACTTTGTAGGAAGACTATCATGGGTGCTTTTGGATTTTAAGATACGCGTAAACCTGTATGTGATATTTACAGACAATTTAGACTAATTTTAGATTATGACTAATCCTGTACAACAATTAAGGACATTTAAACATATAAACATGTAGTTAGTTTCCATATTTTTTATAACAACATTATCTGCAGATGAGCTTTGCCTTGTCAACAGAAGATTACATTAAAGTTTATAACCAACGAGGAAAAGGTAAATACAATCATGTTCATTTATTCAGTCTTCAACCTTGATTGAATACCTCACACTTCAGTATTTAGTACTAATAACCGTTGGATAACTATTGACACGCAATTCACTCTGGTATCTATTTTGCACGAGCTGAGTCACTGCAGTAAATTAAATTATTGTCGTATTAACTTGGTGTTAGTAATCAAGCCTATGAAGATATGTAGATAGAAAACCATAACTTGCTGCACCAGGTGATTTCAATACTAGAAGATGGAGGATTACAATATCAAGGTTATTAATTTGATCATGCATCTCTTGATAATAAAGGTTAATTTGAACTTATATAGTGTCTTAGTTTCTTTTGATATCATAACAATGCACTTTAGTCCCTTTTATTAACCAGTATTTTGTTTTTGACCGGCACCTACTACAACAGTGCCTAAAATGAGTGAATTATCTTGAACTTTACACAGCTAACTCGTTTAATTTTCTAGCGTCCCGTTTCAGTATTCAACATTCCCATTTGATACCAGTTTCCCGTGACCTTTAAGATCTAATTGGTCTCCTTCAGTTTCAGTTACATATTTAGATTCTTCATCGTCTAGCAGGGCTATTTGTTTCCCAACTATTCCTTCACATGCGCAACAGCTAATGGGTCATAATGATGTAGTATTAATGCTTGATAGACAATACTTTAAGAGTCTACCTGATGGTTCGAGTAATGTAGGTCCTGATGCTAGAAACTGGGGAAGCTAAGGTCTAGATCTAAATACAGGTCCTGGAGGTGGTGGTATAGATAATAAGTTGTTGAGACAGACCTTTTGCTGACTCACCAGGTGTTAGTCGAGAAACTCTTAAGTAATAATTTCACCTTAAGATCTGATTATTAACGTGTAAATATTTTTTTCTCTTTGTTGAGAAAGTGAATTTAGGTGTGTTTGGAAGAATGGATCAAGCTTTATAACATACATAAAACACCAATTATACTTACTTGAACGTGACTTTTCGGATGTATGTTGCAGGCACAATCACACATTTGACTGAATGAAACACACTCGATCAATACCAATTTGTCATGTCAGCTAGGATCACATCTTAATGATGGTTCCAAAGACCCCAATCACTTTTAGTAGATTGCAATCTTACCTGTACAACAGCTAGGGTATATGTAACGAACACAATTCTCATCAACACATAGATTGCATAAGCTGAATAATTTTTATCGCTGTTTTATTCTTTTTGCAACTCATGCTTTATATGTAATTGCATTTAAGGATGTTCGTGGAGAATCATCAAGAAGAGACCAGCCCAGAGGATGCCATCAAGCGTTTGACCTATTTGATACTGATGGATCGGGTATGTTCTTATCCTATAAATTCGGGGTGTTTGGATGTACATATTCAAAGTGGTTATGTGGTATGAAAAATCAGTCGTAAATAAAACGGCTTGCAGACGATAATATTTGAATGTGCTTATTTTGCTCATATTTGTAATAGTAAAAGCCAATCAAAATGTTTTAGCGATTAGCAAATTATGATTATTTAAAAATCTTATATAGATAAAATGACAAAAAAGAATATTCAGCACTGGAACACCTAAAAACAATCACTAAAAAAACCATAACACAGGATAATGTGACAGTACCCTCCATTCATCACACCAATCCATCTCGAAACCGTTACTCCCACAATCTTCACTTAATAGTGAGCTTTTTCCATCTCTAGCAGCTCCAACAAATTCATACCATTCTCCTTCAAACCTTCCAAGAGTTCATCAGTTTGGCCACTAGAAACCAATAATTGACTTCCCAAGTAAACGTTAGGCCTATGACATGCACATGTATTGTATCTTTGCGCATTGGGTTCAAGCTCATAGATGGTAGATAATAGAAGTTGTGTTATTTCACATAATGATTTAAAATGAGGATCAACTTGATGGAAAATTATATTCAGCATCCAGAAGTTGCAATCCAGGTTTTTCAGAAAATGTGGCATCATAAAAATTTGGAGTCCAAAGCACTCGATTGGAGTGTAATCCAAAGATTAGTGCTTGGGGATACAGTTTACTTTGTTTAGCAAGAACGTAATATCAGAAGATTTTAGCAAAAGAGTAGACCGTGGATGCTTTGTAGAAGAATATTGGGTGAAGAGGGTTGCTGTATAATGAATTGCCACATTGGTGTAAGAATCACAGTGAAACTTCTTATCATTATCCAACTAATTGAGGTACCTTTTTTCCCTTTTGTTTATTCATTTTCAATATGATTTCTATTTTCAAAATTTTAGCGGTAAAGGAATTTTTGTTTCTTTCTTTTCATCAGAAAAGTAGAGCAACCACAGACTATGGAGGAAAAATGTGTCAAATCTTGTCATTTAGTCGTTTTGACCCGTTCATTAGTGAGGTAAAGGTTATCTGTATCAATTATATTAGCTCTCAACACTTTGTTTTAAGCATTGTTAAGATAATGAGTATTAGTAAAGTCCATGATTAGAAAGACATGAACCATGAACCATGAGCAGGTATTTTTATCAAAATACTATTGTTGTGAACTATCAGCTGACAAAATGCTATATGAAGTATAAACCTTTTATATTAGCTTATTCATTTGTTACTTTTAAAAGGATCTAAACTGGTCAACTTTTGATAATCGTTCTACTTTTAAATGTTTTTTATATGACCCGACACCAAATTTAGTCCAAATTGATCCCTTTGTAAGTTAAAATATCAATTGTCAATTTGTAACAACTGTTTTTGATCATCAATGGACGTAGGGGTTGGTTCGGGTCAAAGTATGTCAATTATCGGTACAAGTTACAACAGGTCGGGCTGGATTTGGTTTACCAACAAAAATAACTTTAGTTTCAGTCTTTAATTCGTAGATAAATAAAAACTACTGTGTTATTTATGCGTCAAAATGGGTCGAGGGTTGTTGACTTGATCCCTTTTTGCTTTCCTGTTTGACTCATATGGACAGTAAGATAGACAATTTTCAAATAAATTGTATAGATTAATGTTTAGGGATCATCAAAATTGACATGATCACGTGGTCTTTTTATCAGGTTAAAGGTAACTCAAATGGTGTTGATAGATCTCTTATACACTATGTTAGTTTTCGATATAATAATGGCTCTGTATGTCATGTGAGGTAAACAGTGCAGGTCATTCGTTTCGGCTGGGCGCAACGGTGTCTCGGTCGAGCACGGGCGACCGAGTAGTCACACTCGGTTGTCCCCGTTTCTATGACCGAATCGCCGAAATCGGTGGACCGAAATCGATCTATATACGATTGAGTTGAAAATGAGAGAAATCAAAACGAAAAATAAATATGGAGGAAGTGGAGTGTTATGGCTGTGGTTTAGGAAGAAGATGACGATGGTATTTTTATCTTTTTTTTCTATTTATTTTTTTTATTAAATTAAATTAATTTTAATTAGATAAAATTTGTAATAAATTTTTAAATTTTAATATATTAAACTGTATTTAATTTCTCACAACATATATTAATTTGATCATTTTTATAGTTAGTTTAGTTAATGTATTTTACCCTCTTTATTTCTAAATAAGTTTTTTTAATCATTTTTAATGATACTTAAGTATAAATATTATTGTAATGTTTTTTTAATGCGAGTCTTCAAAGAAATTTTTTATCTTGAAATGTTAACTGTGAAAAAAATGCAAAAAATTACTTCTAACTGTTTTGTTCAACAGTTCATGGTAGATTTTTTATCTTAAATTGTTATTCATGATACTTCAACTTATTATGCTATTCATTTTTTTATTTCCCACCTCACACCTCACACCTCACGTCTCTTAAAATGTATGGGTTACAAATAATGATATAACGACAAGCACGTGACTACTACGTTAACTTTCATAGTAACCTATCATTAATTTTGTGCTACATACATCCTATACATATTTCTATTTCAAATTGCCTAATTTTAGCAAATATTTTTGGTGCACTTAATGTTGTAAATTAGGGACCACTATTCATCAAAATCTTAGTTGGACAAAAAAGAGACGAGTAAAAGTTTATCAACTTTGTTCAATAGGAGAGGTAAATATCTCCAATATGTAAAAGCGATTATTGTCGAATAGAGCATATAGATCCAGAAGAAAATTGCCAAACGGGAAACATTTAACGATATGCTAATTATTCTCTGGTTGAACCGAAACCAGGTGACTCGATCGGGTTGACCTGATGATCATATCAGTAAATCGATAACTCGATTAGATTGATCCGGTGGTTAAATTCGTGACCTGGTCGCTTGACCGGGTTGACTTGGTGGTCGAAATCGTCATTAGGTTATTCGACCGGGTTAACCCGGTGTTGAAACTCTGACCAGTAATCAGGGGCGGATGTATGTGTAGTGTATGGGGTGGCGGCGCCCCCCATAGCTCGACTAAAAAGGCGAGATTACAGTGTAATATATTTTTTTAATTTTGACAGTTTTTTTAATACCTCCTACCCACACATTAAATTTCGACATTTAACACTCTAAAACCTACTAATCTTCCATCTTTAAGTTAAAATATTATATTTTTTATTCGAATTCTAAATTTGTTGCCTTACTATTGTCAAAAAAAAAATTTCCAAACACCCAAAGGCCTTTGTCACATCGAAATAATAACTAATAATTTTTATTTCCTTACCATATTTTTATCATATATTATACAATCTGTCATTTTAAAATATAAATACTTAGTGTATATATAGATAAAATTTGCCCCCCACTGTCAATATCCTACGTCCGTCAATGTCAGTAATATTGAAGAAAATGTTGAATATTTATGACAGAAAATATTGAAGTTTCAGCATTTAGGATACACTATATTTATATATACTAGAGATAGAGATAGAAATAGAAATATGCATCAAATTTAACTATCTTGGTTAAAATGCTAATATTACTATTTTTTTCAAAAGTTTATGCTTTTAAAATATCAAATTTTAAAACGGTGATTGGTTCATTGTTTTATGCATGTTGTAGGTATTTGGGTATGCCATTGTTTCAAAAGTCAATACGATGAAAGGATTGAAAATTCTTTATTGTGAGAAAGATAAACATTAACCTCTTAAAAAGAGAGTATTTTACATAGTTTAACTTTGTGTGGCAGTGATTTAAACCTTATGAATTAGTCAGTTAGTTTCACAAAAAATTGTGTATGAAGAAATTGTATTTTCTATTTGAACTCGTAACATATATATTTTGTTCTTGCGGATAGTTTGATAACTTTTATTTACTCATACATTCATGTTTTTAGTTTCTAATGCATTTGAAAAATAATATGATATGTTTATAATTAATTTTACTTTATTTAATTTTTATAAACAATATTTATAAAGCCCTCCCATCGGTGAGGCCACGTAAATACAAAAGCTCATATGCATAAACAAAGCAAATTACTACACAAACATTTGCGTAACTTAAATACGTAAACAAGAACCAGAAGTCATACCCGTCCATCGGACAGGTTTGCCACTAGTATGTATGTATGTATGTATGTATGTATGTATGTATGTATGTATGTATGTATGTATGTATGTATGTATCTATGTATGTATGTATGTATGTATGTATGTATGTATGTATGTATGTATGTATGTATGTATGTATGTATGTATGTATGTATGTATGTATATACATATATATATATATATATATATATATATACTAGTGGCAAAACCCGTCCGATGGACGGGTATGACTTCTGATTATGTTTTATTTTTTTATTTGCTAAATATTTGTTTTCAAGGTTCGATGGTCGAGTTCATTTTGATTTCGTAAATACTTGTCTAGAAGACAAACTTTAAGTTCCATTGAATTGATAATGTAATGATAGAACGTAAATTCAATATTATTTAAATGAGTCAAATTTTAAATCTCACTCGAAATACGACTCGATAAAAAATCGGATCATCAGAGTTGTTAGGTGTTTTGGAATCAGATTATGTCAGGTCGGGTGATTCGGTTGAGACTATAAATTTAGATTTTGGTTTCCTTTTAATCGTTGTATTATCTTCACCTTAGTGTTTTTTTCTTTTTTGATTTCTTATAAGATAATCAACATTATTGTTTAGTCTTAAGTTGCAACATGATACAATAAATGTTAATCACATTTTTAGCCATCTCACAAAGTTATACTATATAGTTGAGTTTATGTTAATAACACACTCTAAAAATAAACATTACACAACTATGTCGGGCTTTGTAAACTTTACTATTGGCTCCCTCCCAATTATACACTTAAAAGGTTATGCTTTGTTACCATAACAAAGTTGCATAAGTAATACAAATGGTATAATAGTGCGCAAAGCAAAGTTTCATATCGCTATTTTAGTTTATGTTGTAGAGGAGTACCAAAAATTAGTACTTATTAAATAAAAAATTAATTTCCAAGTCTCATCGGATCAACCCGATAACAAATATGTTTTAACCAAAATCTCACCCTATAACACGATTTAGTTATCGTGTCTGGGTTAAAACAACCCGACAACTTCATCAAAAATAGTAAAAAATTAAGATATTTTCATTTTCATTTGAAAGTAAAAAAGTAGAAACAAAGGGTAGAAGTTTTAGAATACCAACATACTTTCAAACTTTACCACAATAAAACACGTACTTTTTATTACTAATACCATTAATATACTTTCAAATATTTTTGTAACCTGACCCACCGTTAGTTATAATGTATCAAAGTAAGTAATCCTTAATAACGTGAGTCATTAAATGGGCGTTTGCTTTCTTCTTTTTTTTATTTCTATTTTACTTTCATAATTTTTTTGATTTCTTTTCAGATCGTTTAAATTTAAAATAAAACTCAAATTCTTTTTTTTTTAAAAATTTTAAAATTAGTTTTTGTTTCTATACACATTTTCTTCAAAATTTTATACACCTTTTCATTGTGATTTAGGAAAGAAAACTCTTGAACTTTTATTTTTAAATTTTTGGAAAATCGTGTATAAAAACCAAACTAATTTAGAAAGATTAAAAAATATTTTGTAATTATTTTTTTCAAAATTTCTTTAGATCTCTTATACCTAGGCAAGAAAACTACAAATTTGAAAGAAAACTAAAACAATTTTTTTTCTATTCTTTTTAGTTTTCTTTCGGTAAGATTCAAGAAAAATATTCAAAAACATTTCGAAAAGCCAAACGGCCGTTAATATTTGTACAAAAATTAACGTTGCGAACGATCGTTGGATAAATGAACTAAAGAAAAACACTATAAATAACAGTGGTTCAAGTTAAAAAGATATTTAAAAGTATATTGGTGGTTTAAATAATAAAAAAATAAATGTTTCATTATGGCAAAAATTTAAAAATACGTTGATACTTTACGGTTTTTACCCTTAACGTTTATATCTAAGATCCCGTCCTCACAAGTCACATATTCTTCTACTCAGTATTTAGTTCAAAAAGTAATCCTGATATTCTATCTAGAGATATGTCACAACTCTGTTTTCCATTCAAATATCTTACCATTCATAACAGCATTAGGAAGTGTAGTTCATATTCCATTATACAAAATTAGACATTCCTTAATTGCTATACTGGGATCAAGGACTTTGTGATAATAAGATTAAAATGAATACAGCAAATTTATGTTTGATAAAACCAACCCACAGCCTGATAACGCCGTATAAATTTTCATGGGATGAAGAAAATATATAAAGCCCACACAAATGTTGCATCAGTTATCATCCCATTTGGTCCAGCACTCCTCCACTTCTTAGAATAAAAATGCAATCAGTTGAAAAATAACCATATAGATTATTACTAAGATATTCAAAACACACTTTAATACAATTTTTATACCTTTTTAGTAACCTCAATTAGAATACCATCAAACTGATGTATCATGGCAACGGAAAACATGGTCCTTGAACTACACAATAATGCACAACGATATATGACACTATTTAGAACCGATAGACTGACCATTCAGTAGATAAGGGTATTTTCATATCCACTGGATGAGCTCATGAGCATACTATTATGTAATACTTTTTAGTGATCACATTCCAGTGACTTCTATTTGTTCTCTTGCTTTAAGGTTCTCCTCTAAATTTTGTAATTTCTTCTCTTTAACCCCAAGATTCTTGCTAATAATAGCAGCGTCCTACAAATAAACATAGATTAGTCATACAATTGAAATCGATATATCTTTAAGATATCAATTACCAACAAACCTAGAGATATAATTTTCCTTGTCTTTTAAAGCTACATTTTGGATCAGGGTACCAATGTCATATTTTTTACTTTTTAAATCCCAATTAATTAGTCACATCTATCCAATCTTGGGCTCCTTCAAATTCAATACTTGAATGCTAGGATGATCAATAAGACACTACAAATACTTCTAATAGAAAGAAAAAAACAATAATTTTCAAGAGTTGAGACCATTTGACGGTACTCTTCTCGTAGAGTTAAATATCTGCTTCATTTGGTTTTCTCTATCTAACATTATGAAAGAGAGATTAGAAGGAGAGCGGCTTTGAATGTAACTCTTTACATGCACTGTTGCAGACATGTAATTGTGTGGAATTACAAATAGAATTCATACACTTTTGGCAGTATTTAACAACAAATATGGGCTTGAACCTCTCGTTGATCCTCAATTATAGAATATAGACTTCAGTTGCTCATTCTCGTTCATCAGCTTTTGCTTGTCAACAGAAGCAAATATTTACATATCTAAGAAAAATTAAAAATATAAAAACAATCATAAGAAAAACATTGATCAAAAAATGATTGATTAAACGTAAGAAAAAGGTTTAAGAACAAAAAAGAGCCGCTTATAACAAAATCCTGGATTTTCCCATATCCCAAAAAATATTCAATATTTTACCTAAAACTTCTTGAGTAGTTAGGCGTGTAACAGGTTCAGGATTAAGCATCTAATTGACAAGGTCTTTCACATTATCAGATACCTTAGGCCAAGGATACCTCTTCTAATGATGGCTTGAGCAATCCTTGTTCAGTTTCTGCATTTGAGGTGAATGGTACTTTTAAGATCAAACTGATAACTTAATCAATGCATGTTTTTAGTGATTTGATGAAGAAAATGAAACTGACCAACCCAAAATGGTGGGACACCACAAGCAAAATGCAGAGGATCGCACCAGCACTCCATATATCTACCTTGTACGTCTCCAATGAACTTGAGTATTTGCCTCGGTTGAACTCAAGACAAGCCTACATTAAACCAAACTATGTTATTAGTTAAAACTATTAAGAACTAACTTATGTTTGATACACATCATGATCTGCAAACAACATAATAAAGAGCTTCATAAATAAAATTCATTAGCTCATATCAAGCTCCATTTGCTATGTCAGACCATTGCCTTAGCATGTATTCATGACTGACTAACACCACCATACCTGGCGACGCAGCTCCTTTACTCTCATTCATGGGGTTCTGAAAATTCAATATGTTCTTATCGTAAAACACATAACATTGCAGCTATCGTGCTATAGTCTAGAGTGTATGTCAGTCATCGAATCGATAAAAGGGTACCTGAGATTACAGGTTTTGGCTTTCTGATTGTGTGTATTTCAATTTGGCAATTGGTATTTATTATATATATACAACCTTTAACTACGAATATACTCAAATTAACGTCACTAAAACGTGAAATTCTGGAACGAAGTTTCAAGTGACCAGACTCGCAACTCGTATGGAGTAAATTTGAAGTAATGACCGAACAGGATACAAAGCCATCTTTCATTGACTTTTAGTAAGCATATAATATGAGTTAATTAGCTTTAAAAAATCATACCTAAGTTTTCCAAGAGTAAGCCCAGATTCATTAGATCGAAATAGTCCAATATCTTCAAGAGACATGATTTGATCAGTGTTTACGTTCTTTAGCATTTCGTCTTGATGGATTCTACTTTCATTAGCAAAAGCATTAGCACCAACGATAGCCTTGTGAGGCCGCACCATCAGCCCACTGCATTTTTCCTCCTAAGCAATACATGTGCAAAATGCACCAATAGCCAACCATGGATTTTGTTTGTTTTACTTTATACCTATGTTTTTATTGATAAGTTTTATTATAAAAAAATTTAATTTTATACACCTTCAAGCTTTACAAGCCAAACTCAAGCTTTGATCAAGCCTTATCAAGCCAAGCTCAAGCTTGGATTGTTAAAGCTTGACAAGCTATCGAGCTAAGCTCAAGCCTACAATTGTTTTATCAAGCCAAGCTCAAGCCCTATAAAGCTTGAGCTCGGCTTGACTCGATTACACCCCTAGCCAACCGTTCATAAAGATTAATAAAATGCAGAATACCTTTATTATATGCCATTTTGCTCACAATGACTATATGTCTCGTATTGATGCATGTATAAAGACCTCTTAATATTTCTCCTTTGCATGTTATTGTAATTAGTCCCTATATCAGGAAAAAATAAAATCAAATCATCAGTTAGTTAGTTAAAGAAACTTTTGATATCTTAAGTTACATCCATGACTCGCCTCTTCTAAAGAAGCATTACCGGCTCTCTCTCTCTCTCCAATTCTGTTTATTATTCATTCTCACGGTCTCGCACCCGAAAAGCTCCCTAGAATCCGCACAACTAATTAAGTATATGTAAGATGATAGGTTAACTAAGGCACAAGCCTAATCGCTGGCTTAGGCCCCTTAATTGTCCATTTTCTTTCTAACATAAAAATACTCAAAACAATGATTGCTTCCATTTTATTACGATCTGTGAGAAGCTGCCAGTTTCATTAACCATGAAGCCCATTAAAAACATCACACATTCGCTTTGGCACAACACTTCTAATTAAACGTTAATACGAAGCCAAAAGAATATTTACCCAACATCTGTATAGCAAGGGCTTTAGCTGAAAAGTCATCTCTCTAGTTTTTAAATGCATCTTGATCTTCCATCTGTACACTAAGCACAACAGCACGCTCGAAGAAGCAAATGATCCTGATAGCTGCAAAAAAATCACCAGCCTCTTGCTTGCTCTTCAGGGTGTCTTGAATTTGTATCTGCATAGCTGCAAAAAAGAAAAGAAATTACAATGGGTGTTTGGCATTTCTTATAACAGCAACCAAACACCCTTTTTGCACAAGAATGGATTTTTGGCTACTATTATAACAACAGCCAAACACCCCTTTTGCAAGAAAAGGGGCTCAGGTTTCGAGACATACAGATGGGGTTTGATGAAGTGGGGTTTGATAGATACATGTTTCTGGGTACTCAAGTCAAATCCCGCCTGCACTACAAATAACTTAATGTACCCAACCACCCTCTACATATATCAAATATAAGCAAACGACATTCTATTCAAAGGCATCATCGTCGTCATCTGGAGGAGGTTGGATTGCAGCTACAATAAGCTCAACTTCATGCCTACAAAGGTTAATGGAAAAAACATCAACAAAAAACAGAGCTCTAATATGAACAATGGAAAATAAAAGTATAAATAGACTTACTGTTGTTGAGCAGAGCCTGGCAACAACAACCAAGCAAGTAGAAAGAAGAAACGATTATTTCTTATTTTTCGAATCACAACGATAACTACATAAGTGATTATCATAATACCAAACGTAGTTACATATCTTAAAACATGACTTTAGGTGATACAAAGTGGGACCTTTTACCCCTTCATGCTCATTATCGTTTTGGCTGCTATAGCAGAGCTATCAGCAAAACAAAATAGGCAACCCCGTATTAGACATGTTGGCGCCTGCACCAATATCAAATTCTGGAAGGGCCCTGTTACAGACAACCCAAATATATATTAGTGAGAATAGTGTGGAAGATTATGTATCTGAGACATGACAATGAATAAAATGTAACCTCTTTCTAGTAATCAATTATTAAACTTTTATTAACATGTTACATCTTCTCTTATGAATCCAGTTAAGTATCTTGGGTACGCGGTTCTTCCTAAAGCATAAACAAATTACGAGTCCGGTGATTTGGTGACGCCATGTTAGAGTGCATAACTAAACCTACAAAGTTGAACGAATATTGATACAACTTAACATAAGATCTGTGAGTACGTGTTTTTTCACTAAAATTTAGTATCCTGAAGTACAGGAAAGTGACGTGTACGATTTAAGTATCTTGGCGTACATGCTTTTTGAGTATTTACCAACACATTAAAGAATATGTTTCTTGATCGATGTGAAAACTTACAGAATATGTGAGATGAAGTTTCTTGATCGAGAACATTTCTGAAGAGCTCAAATGATTTGTGAGTTGCTTGAATAGGTTTTGCAGATGATGAAGTTTCATTGATGTGCATACGTTTTGATGTTGGTATGCTTACAGCTCATGAAACTTGAATATTCTCTCATAGATGTAGCCTGAATAGGTTTGCAGATTCATTTCCCTTGCCTGAGGTGTCATCAGATCTCCGAGGCACACTTAACAAACCTGTCAAAATAGGGAAAAAACAGCAGATGTGTCATGGAAATAGTGACAGCAGATTCCTTCCCCCATGGGAGACGTTTTTCAAAGAATTACAAAATATATATTAACTACCAAAAAAGTAAATTGAGAAGATTCACTATCTTAGTTAATCTATCCGGATCATCGCGTTTACTCTTGGGTGCTGTTTTGCTTCTTTTGCAAGGAAGGTGAGTATTTTGAGTAACTTTTATATATCAAATCATCAGTAAGCTCGTCAAGTACTTTAATTCAGCTGTACTTTTTCTATTCAATCCAGTTATACCTTTTTCATTCAACAATGGGGTATGAATGCATCGAACGCGTTGGTTTAAATTAACAATCAAAAGAGTATTAAAACAAAAATACCTATTATCTTACAAAACAATGTCTTTTCTAATTGTTATGTCCGTATTGTATAGGGGTGTTCGGTTATCAATGCTACAGGGGGGTTGCTTGTGTATAGTGATGCAAGCTGTCAGTATGTTATTGAAAAACTAGAAGCTAAAAGTCCAAAACCTAGAAGTTGTTTAAGTCCAGCTTCGAACTAAAATCGCTACTACAGGTGATAATTCATGGCCAATGCAAGTAAATCTTAAACGACTTATCTACATCCATACCATCTTCACCGTATAGAAACTGGATAACATCACCATGAGAGTTCCTCACTGGACCATTGTACTCCACCATGATATCTTTCATAGCTTTTACTAGACGCCTCGAAATATATCTAGTTTCAGATATAGATCAAAGCACCACCTGTAAGATTTGCAGTAGTTATAGATTTTAGGATCTGATTACAAGAGAGAGTCATATTTATGTTAAAGAAAACTGAAAAAGGTTTACTTGCATCCAAGTGTCATCTTGGAGACGTTCTCGAGATGCTTCTAGTGATTGAAGTGGATTCAAAACTCAAAACTGCATAATTTTAGGGACGATCATTAATCCTATGCAAGTCACTAAGATAGTCCTACCTGGTTACAATTTTGATCACCAACATAGAAATTATGATAAAAAGCTATAAGCTTACCAAAATAGTTTGTTGCAGAGACATAAACTTGCACATATAAGATTTATAGTAATATAAAATCAACTGTGACATAAACCTATTGCGACTATCTTCTCTAGATCTAATCTTTTTTTCTTTCTATTTAATTATTAAATAGGTCAAACAATTTTTCAGTTTTACCCATAATAGATCAAACTGGAACCAATACGGCTAATTTTTATGTAGATGTTCGAATTCTATCTGTCACAAACTTTAATTCACCATTTTGAACTTACCGAAAGGTTCATATTGCCATTGTCCTCAGCTTCTTTATCAGCCACTGTTGTATTGGCAACAACGTTTTGAGCTTTGGTGTTGTCGCGAGGGTTTATGTTATTGGGTTGTGGTAAATAGTGGAACGAATATTATGAAGATTTGGGTTACTTGATGAAGGGAGATTTTAATTTGTTTTTTAATTTGTATCACAAACACAGATAATAATTAGATATCTACTTATATAGCAGGGTATATAATACAATCTCCATTGATTGGGATTCAAGGTTATGTTATCTTCAATCCAATACCCATTGATTGGAATTCAATGTGTTGATGGATAGATTTGTGTGGGATGATTAGTTTATGGGGGGTTTGAGTTTAGGGTAGGGAGAACAATGATAGAAGACGAATTTTTGCAGATAGGTCAAAAGTAATCGGTTGAATATGAATATAAGCCGGGTAGAGGACACGGCCCAAATGATGCCCGAATGATGCTGACGTGGATTAACTAGTGCTTATGTGGCATATCCCTCCTCTTATATATAATGTAAAGCTATATATATATATATATATATATATATATATATATATATATATATATATATATATATCTATAATATATATATGGGGATAAGTTTGACATAGGATAATAAATAGGTGCCACCTCATATCCCACGTGGCATTATCTCATTGGCTACAATATATCCTAAAATATTATCTCATTGGCTACAATATATCCTAAAATATTAAGGCCTCCCATTGGCTATATATGTATATCTTTTAACAATAGGAAACTTAATAAAAGATATATTCGGTTACCGATATATTCGGTTATTTTTTCTGTAAACCTAATTCATTGTCTATCTTCAGAAAAAAAAAACATACGACGACTCCTTTTTCCTTTCTTCGATCTTTGGTTCTATAGAGTTATTACCAAGGTGAAGAATTTGTAGCGGGTTATAGCTTATTATGATAAAGCATCTATAATCTTTTATAAGACAGATCTCCGTTTTGGCTTTTTTTGTGGCCCGTGTTGTCCTAACCGTTATGGGTGTAGATTTTACAAGTGAGAAAAGGTTAAAATCCAAGTAATTTATTACAGCACGGTATGAATGTGAATTGTTACCTCTGTTGTGCTTATTCACAAGTACTTTTGAACAATATAAACTTAACTTTACCTTTTGTCTTTTAGCCTCTAAACATTTAGAAACAGTGACTAGACTGTTTTTTCTCTCTACTTGTCTTTCTCTATATAAATTGCTTATTTTTATCCATAACAGAATGGTTTCTTCTTTCAGTTTATGTGACAGTTGCTGGTGTATCTCATAGAGTGTGCTCTAAGAAGTTGTCAGATTTACGTCATATAGCAGTTCGTCTCTAAAAAGAAAAGCTGGGGATATCATCCAATAATTATTTCCTCAAAGAGACAGTGCGACCCATAGTTGGAAATATTTACAACGCCAGCTGCTGAATGTAAGCACCTTCTCCCGCTATCTTATTCTTTTATGTTTCAAGGGTTTGAATTTATTGGTTCTTATGTCTATGTGTACTCAGCATGTGGTAAAAAAATGACGCCACTAACTCCTATACCGTGCCAGTAAACACGTTCAGCCATTCAAGTAACCAGTTGTGCCCTAGCAACTCACAAATGTTGGTGCAGCTTAGATTAATTATTTATAATGTAGTTTTTGAACCTGGCACGTATTCATATCATGTATTAAACAGTAGCCACTTGTGCAAAATAAGCAGAATCGCAAACTTTTAAGCCTACTAATTTCAGTTTAGTAGTCTTAATAGTGACTTTAGAAAGTTCACCTTTTGATCTTTTGACTTTCTGTAACAACCCAATTAAAGTCACGCAAGAAGAATAAGCATGGGAATCATTAACTTTGCATAAAGAACCTGCCTTTTTTTACTTGCATACCATTTCAACAATATATATCGTGGTCGGTAATCTTTCCTAGATTAGTAATGAATAGATAGAAATTTAATTATATTTGTATCAAAGAAATTTAATTATATTTGTATCGAAGTTACTATCGCTTAACAAAACTGGAGAACATGTGAGGAAATAGTCACACATAAATTCCTCCAATGACAGTGCTCATCACTTCTTGACAAGTTTACACGACAGCATTCTGTTTCTACTTTGTTTTCAGTTTAGTGTGCTGCTGCCTGCTTGCCGCTTATGGAAGTAGCATATACGCTGATTGGGATGAATGGTCTTAATGAGTGATTCAAGGTTAGCTTTTTTATTACACAACTTTTTTGTATTGTATTTTCTCTGACCATTTATCATAACACCATATGCCAGTCACCAGTTGTTTATGGAGCTTTTTGTAAAAAGTAATCCTTACATATATTCGGAATGTTGTCAGCCAACTGTTTTCTTTGTACCACGTTTTATAAATACTAATCTTCTGATATTATCATGTCAGTATCTCATTATCACTTTATGAAACATTCCATATTTTGTTGTCTATTGGTTTATTAATTAAACTATACTTTGTGGCAAAGAGGAAAAGTCCTAGGTGAATCATCTTTTCTATGTAAATCTGTGACAATGCTTGCTAAAGAAAACACGTGCAGCTGCGCGAAAGGGGATATAGAGGTTCCATTGTTTACCTTATCAAAATTTCTAAATCTACCAATAATCCTCGGTCTCTGTCCAAAGGATATGCAAGTTTCCAAGGGCTTCTTGCACTAACAACAGCTCAAATGAGAGTGATGATGAGAAGAGTGGGAGTTCAGCATCTGAGTCTAATTAGGTTCTTATTTTAGGTGTAGTCTTTATTTCAGGTAATTTTTTAGTTCAGATGAGGCAATTTTTTAGCAGTGTTGTGGAATGTTCGCTTTTGAGTATCAGCAAGCGTGGAACCACGTACTTATGAATGGGTCATTTGATAGGTCAAAATGAGACTCAAAGGTCACTGGACTACCTAGGAGTGGGAACCGAGCATATATTTTTGAAAGACGTAGGCCGAGTAGAGTATCAAAGCATCACTGATGAGGAAGCATTGAAAGGTACATAAACGTTGATTTCTTTCACTCGAATGATTATTTTTATTTATTGTTTTAATTATTTTGTTTTGTGCGTGTAGCTTTTGAGAGACTGTCTAGACTAGAAGGTATAATCCTGGCATTTGAGACATCTCATGCACTCGCGTATCTAGAGAAACTGTGTCCAACGTTTAGTTCGTTCGGGTTGCTGCTTTCTTTTGGGCTCCCCTTTGTCCTGGTCCAAGTTTTTTTATATCTTTTTGATAACACGCATCCGGCAAAGCATCTCAAAGCTTCTCCCCCACACATACCACCGCCTCATATTGGTGTCCCTGAATATATGGGGTCTTTCGGTGGTATAAGCTTGTTGTATAATGGTGACGAAGGGTATCAAATTTTCTAGGTAAAAAACAAACCTTTTTATTATTTTTTTATAAAATATCGTTTTTAGTATTGGGTTGCTGCTTTAACAATTTTAATATGAAACATATACTTTGGTATATATAAAGTTTTGATTTTTATGCTATGTTCATATGATTCGAGTGTTATTATAATTTCGGTAGCTTATTTGAGTGATGATTGTGTTTTATTATCTTGAAATGGTGGAAACAATACTATGACTACCCAGACAACAATTTGAACCAGTCTATAGCGTATTTGGTGAGGTAGTCCTACCAATGGATTATCTATGGATTCATATTCTTTTATTCAGAAGTATGATCAGTGGTCAAATCATCTACAGGATCTTTGGTCTGCATATTAGAATTTGGCTGCGCAATGATCTTTTATTTTGGAAAAATGGTAATGTTTTTGTTAGTTGTTACGGCTGTGCTAATTTAAAAGCATTAGTAATTATATAACCAATTCAGACAGATCTTATCACAAAATTTATTTTTATATCAGGTATCATGACACGTAATGTAATATTAGAGTTGTAAGTTGTAGAATACCATTGGTGTGACTTGTGAGATTGCTCTAAAACCATTTGATGCATGTAAAAAAGTTTGTGCTTATGTTTAGATTTTTTTTGAGATGAAATTAGGAATACTTCAGAACTAAGTGGAATGATTTGATTACTCAAACATGGTTCCTTCTATGGGGGTGTTTGGATACTCACTAATATGTTCATACCATCATGGGCAGATATAATCGAATCTGAACCCCCGCCTATGTTACCCTCTTTCAATAGACAACTCGGAGTTAGTGTGGGTGTGTCTGTGCAAATTTAAAATATTTGCCGCTGTTTTTTGAGAACTGTCATGCAACAATGAGCATCAACACACAAAAAATGACTAAAAAGGTCAAAATACGTGCCAACTAAAGAGTAACGTCTTCTTCTTTTAACCCAGAATCAAAACATAAAGTTTCTGTATTAGTAAGTTATTAATTTTTCTTATTTTGGTTATGAATGTTTGTCGTTGGGAAGGGTTCTATTGCTGCCTACAAGTGAACTTAATTTTTTTTAGATAGTCGGTATACCTAAAAATAGTTCAAATAATATTGTGTGCTTCTTGTGCAGCGCCAATAGGTGTAGTTTATCTGATATTACAACTGATATACAATCTTTTATATCCATTAATTAAATGTGTTGAGTTCTATAGCACAATGACTGATTATTCCATGAACAATTTCATTTGGCAGGAAGATTCTTTAATCTTGAAGATTGTGGCATACTTGAGGACCACTTATTGTGATTAGGTCCGTTTTATTATCTCATTTATTGGAAGTGTCCCTGTACAAAGTGATTATTACCATAAATTTGTATGCTAAAAAGTAAGTAAATACTAAAACGAGATCTGTTCATAGATTTTTTGGTATTGAATGTTTTTTGGTATATACTATTAAAGAAAATAGAAATCTAGGTACGAAATCTGGTACTTCCTTTTCGAGTACAAGATCTCAGGCGTGTAATTGTTCAATTTTCCTATTTGTTTGTGGTTTTGTTGGATAATTATAACGCTCTTTTTTTGGCGTAGATTGTTGTCTTGCAGCAATTATATCATTCAATGATGAATACCTACATAGGCATTTTCTATTTATCAGCAACAAGCATTCAATATTCAATGCGCACCAAGATGTTTGTCTAATGGTAAAATGTTATGTATTGTTGAAGATTATCGCATTACTTGAAAAGAACACGATATCAAAGCTTCGATTTGAGCTTCCTATTCTCCAAAGTTTACACGTGAAAGACGACCGTAGAAATTTGCAAGAAAGCAAGATGTTTTTCGAGAAGCAACCAAATAAGGAAAGCATTTGTGGTTATCGGGATTAACACTGCGTACAATAGCAGAAAAAGGCGAGTAGCATAAAAAGGCGTGATTAAGTTAGAGAAACTTGGATGCCGAGAGGTACTTCTATACTTCAATGTTTTTACCTAAGAAAAAACTGTACCAAGTAGTCAAATTATCCTCTAGGAAATACACATGTCTTGAAACATCATTCAGGTGACTATTACAAAACTACTATTTATTTGAGTGCAATATACTTTGTGCAAAACATAGTTTAATCACTGTCCAAAAGTTTACCTGATAAAGCCGACCATGGAAATTTGCAACCAAACAAGACGTTTTCGAGAAGCACACAAGAAAAAAAAAAGCATTTATAGTTATTGGGACTGGATGCAAAGACATATAATTGGATTTAATTCAGATCTGGATGCAAATGAATTGGGTTCAACTTTAAAGATACCTTAGTAGTTCTCTGGTTAATTATGATATGGTCTTAGAATCAAAGACTACGATAAATGGTTTGAATTCAGCACCAAATGCTGAGTTTGACTTCAATCAAACCTGAGATGCCAAGTGGCTCTCTGGCTAATTAGGATTTGGTCTTAGAATCAAAGCACACAGAGAGAGGCTGCATCTTTGGCTGATAATGACTCGAGGTTGGAGTCAGAGAAGATTAGCATCCCGAGCGTGTCTTTGCCTATTTTTTTACTATAGATAAAATCAAACAACCTTTGTTGAGAACTCTCAGAATAATATTTTATTGCTCGGTCTTCTATCCCGAAAGCACACCTGGCAAAGGCATAAAATCCTGAGGAAAAAGATGACTCTTTACCGGGATGACTACTTCTTTTTTTTGGTACCCTGGTAAGTAATGCTAATCTATATCATTAACAAGTCAAACGGGTGTATTGAGAGAAATTAGCTTATAAGGAAACATGCGGTACTGACTGGAACAAATCAAATAGGCCAATCTTACCCAGAGTTCATGTTTATGCTTAAAACAAATGTGATTGTTAATTTATTTAAAGATAGAAATGTGCTTGCTGCTGTTGTGAGTCTTTGTTCGATCGAGTCTCATAATTGGTGTTCCTTGAAATATCATGGTATTTCTGAACATGACTTTTGCTCTACAAGTGTGGCTGCATCTTCATCGTCATATACTTTCTAATAGTCTTGAAATTGTATCAGATGGTAAGCTTGGAGTCTTTGCACGGTTTAATAACTTTTTTAGTTAACTGAGAATTTAGCTTCAGGTAACTTTTATTCATATGCGTTAATTACTTTAATATATATAGGACATGAACTTAAGTATGCCCGTTATCGCAAGATAATTTCCATACTGTAGTAACAGTTTTTCTTCAACACATTACCAGATATATATGGATTTTGGTGACCCTTTTGCATTATACGAGGTAACCGCTTGAGCAATCGCTTGAGCACTCCCATAGTATATATTCAGACCCGATGACCAAAACACAGTACCTGAGATGGATTTAGGGAGACTTAAAACATTCAGCGAGCACATGGACTGAGGGACGTGATTTGAACACAGGTTATTTCATGAGGTATTCCGATACTCATTTTCTAAACCCTGTACCATTCAAGAGATAATTTTTGTATTTAGTGTTTCCGTTAATATATCATCATGTCATTTGAGATTAAAAGAAAGAATACACATGACGAAATGGCAGTACGACAAATAGTACTAATATGTAGCATTGTCAAAAATAAAGTGCAAGCAGACATAAGCCTTAACCAGAACAAACAGACGTCACTTCTCACAGTCAAAGCTGGACCATGCGAGCAAAAAGGATTTAGAAGATGAAAAAAGGATATGGAAGAAGACACTACATTTTCACCTAAATTTCATATTACAATAATAGAAACTCTAAACGAGACATTGATAAATCTCATCTTCATTGAATAGGTAAGGCAAAGATATTTATTGCAACCTTTCCAAAAAAACATTAAGCATGTTGCTGTATATTCTGTCTTGTGAATACATATTCCACCTAGATTTTATTAAATGATTGGAAATTTAATGCTAAGACTTAAACATGCCGCATGATTTATCGACTTAAATAGCATACTACTAACAGATTGATAAAGGGTTCTTACGTGGGATTATTAATTATACGTGTGTTTCACTCTTTATTTGAAACCTATAAATAACCTCCTACATTTCATTATCTACACTCAAGCAACATCAAAACATATAGTGAATTTTAGTGTAAACTTTGTACAAAACTTTGAGAAGATCGATATGGAACAAAATAAAAATGAGATATCGACAACGAGTTCCGATTGTTCTAAGTAACAAAAGGTTACACATGAGTCAAATCATGGAGCGAACTTTATAGTGAAATGGGTCGATAGTTGTGAACATGTTTAGAGAATGGTAAGAATTTGTGTGAATGTCAAAACACTGACGTGTTACAGTTCGAGGTAAAGAATGATACTAATGAACCAAACATTAGACGTATCTCTTGAAGCCAATAGTTTGTTTCTTACGTCTTTAATATATTCGGAATACTCATAGGCATTGGCGGAGCCAAGATATTAGATCGCGGGGGGCAAAAAACAAATTTAACGATAATATAATATATTAAATGTAAAAAACTCATCAAAACATGTTAAGACCTTCTAATACAGTAATAAACAAGAAAATCAAGCTGTGTTGAGCAAAAACCAAACCAACATTACGTTCGAGAAGAAATTAGAGCAAAACACTTGCTAAAGAAAAGGAAACTGCCCTAAACAAATGTTAGCAACAAAAAAGTCAACGACTCGGTTAAGCATACAACTGTATATACCCACTTTTCTTATCAAGTATTATTATTTTACATGCAACTGTATCTACATTACAATCAACACAAGTTATAAAAAATACATCAAAATAACAAAACAAAGATCTAAAAAATAATATTTTATTTGAATGTTCATCAGTCTATCACATCACTACTTGTCAAGTTATATAAAATGGTCGTGGTATGCGCTCCATGTCTTCCCTATCATAGTATAGGACACACACAGTTTGCACGACACACGGCAATTAAAAGTAAAATTTACGAGCTTAATATCGTACAAAGCTTTGTGTGAAATATAAAATACACATTCAAATAAACCTTGATGCATATCACCGCAATCATTGTTCTATACCCAAAACATCAAAAAGTACTACAAATATTAATACTTGGTGGAAGACGTTAAAGGTGCACAAATTATTAGAAGTCATGAGGTATTTCATTCTCAATAGGAAAAATTCTTGAAATGCTCCAAAGTTGCATCCACTTTCCCAAAATGCACCAACCAAATGAAAATTTCTCAAAATTTCTTATGCAACTTATACAACTTATGCAGCTTATGCAACTTTTCAAAAAATAGAAAAAAAAAATTCTCAAATTTTTTTGGGAATGTCACATAAGTTACATAAGACATTTTAGAAAATTCTCATCTGGTTGGTGTATTTTGGGAAAGTAGGCATTTCAAGAATTTTCCTCTCTCAATAAACATATGCTTTGCCAAAAAAAGTGTTGCAAAAATAGTTACTTCATTCATCTCATAATAAGTGTTTAATTTAATTTTTTTAGTTTTTTTTGTTAAACTTTGACCATAAATATTTTAATTTGTGTTAAAATTTGATGAAAATTATACTAATAAAAAATACATTTGAAACCCAATTCATTTATATGAATTTCATCCAGTATTATATAACAAAAATATAAATACTTATGACCAAAAGTGAGTATACAAGACTATAAAACGTTTAAATATACACTTATTATGAGACTGCTAGACAAAGCAGATAGGAAAATGAAAAATCAACCAGTCGCAGAAAATAAAGAATTCATTCAGGCATTATTTGTAACGGATCGATCAACATTGTTTCAATAATAGATTTACGAAACAAACCCGCCCGTTGGGCGGGTTACGAAACTAGTATATATATATATATATATATATATATATATATATATATATATATATATATATATATATATATATATATATATATATATATATATATATATATATATATATATATATATATATATATATATATATATATATATATATATATATATATATATATATATATATATATATAGAGTTATAATCAAATGAGAAGAAACCTTAAAATAAGAAGGATAAGAAGAAACTATAACCGCATATTCGAGATGGATGCACTTAAATTAGATGCATCTTTGTAATCTTAGATGCATTATAATGCATTATAACATGTTTTATAGCTTTTAATTAGATGCATATACGTATATTAGATGCATTTCATGATTTATCTTTATTTTTGTTCCTCTGCACGTGCCCAAATCATGAAAATCAATTTGTACCATCTACACATCAAATTAACTTTCAAAACTCAAGATCGTGTATGTACATGAATAGAAATGCATCTAATTCAAGTCGTTGCATCTCAAATGTGTGATTTTAGTCTCTTCTCACCACTTCTTATTTTAAGTTTCTTCTCATTGGATCCTTACTCTATATATATATATATATATATATATATATATATATATATATATATATATATATATATATATATATATATATATATATATATATATATATATATATATATATATATATATATATATATATATATATATATATATATATATATATATATATATATATATATATATATTGTAGAAACTAGAAGGGGGGGTTGAATAGTTTCTCTTCGATTGGTGACCAAATTAAAATTACTTTCAATTTGGTTTGTATCAAAACTATCTTTTACTTGAGGCTAAGTTGCATAATGATTAGGTTCAATTCAAATGCACTAGCAAAGATAATAGGTAAGTGTAATGATAATGAAATAAGTAAAGAGTAAGGAAAGAGACAACCTAGTGGGAAGACACCAAGATTTATAGTGGTTCGACAACGAGGCTCTATCCTCGTTTCTACTCCACTCCTCGAGTACACCTACTCGAGATTTTCACTATATCCACAAGCTCCCTTCTCGGCGGAGAAAACCTTACATCATTGCTTACAAAAAGGGTATCATGATGAATATGACTAGCTCATAGATTCATCTTTATCACAACACTAGTGAGTGAGTGATCTTCTCATTGGACAAGGTAAAGGAGGGGATCAAGAGGATAATTATATGTAAACATCCTTAACAATTTAAGTGATCATTTACTAATGATTATGCTATAGAAAATAGAAAGAGGGCTGAGAAAAACGTCCAAGAGGCTTACTGGAAAATGAGATTTGACCCACTATTTAAAGGAGACAAAGTATAACGGATCTATAACGGCTAGCTGTGCGCGGTACCTTATCTCACCCCGCGGTTCCATATCGCTAAGGAACCGCGTAGGTACTTAAGGTACCGCCACTAGACTACGCTCTGTTTTTTGTCTTTTAGTGGGGTGGGAATATCTGAGGTATTTGAAACCTTCAAAGGATATTCTAACAACATTTGGAATATGCTATTTTCAAATTTTCATTTTCCATTTTAATAAAACATTTTATGAAAAAGAAAGTTTATTAAAATGTCTTTTGTCATATTAACAAAAGTGAGTTTTAAGGATAATCATTTTGATGATCACTAAGTATGATTAAGAAAGGTTAGTGATATGATTAATACCTTGATGATAGTGTTTGTTAAATAATTCATTTTGTGTTTTACACTAAATGTGTTGTATGGTTTGTTGTGATCAAAACTAAGAAAGATTAGTTAACACTAATAATGTTTTTAGGCATCACTTGCATTAACAATCTCCCCCTTTTTGATTACGACAAACGATAAACTCATTTACGTAGAAACACAAATATGGAATTATTAACTAGTTTATCACTATCATTTCTCCCCCTTTGTTGTAGCAAAAAGGTTAGCACAAGTCTTTGAAGAACATCGAACTTTGCTAGTAGCTCCCCCTTGGTGGTTGCTCCCCCATGCTTGGGGCACCAAGTTTGTGAGAAAAGGTGACATGCTACACAAAGGTTAGTAGAAAGGAAAGAAACACCAATGTATAGATGATCATTACCTACTAAGTAACTTGAGAGGGAGAGAGAGAAGAAATCTCAAATTAGAAGCAAGTATTTTGCTAAGTATGTCCAAAGAGGTAATTGACAAAATCAAGCTTCAATCCGATGAAGATGATAAGCTTGTCAATGGGTTAAAGTTTAGAATTGATGGAATCACCCATAAGCAATTGTAAAAATTAACCATGATCAACTCAAAATAGAACTAATGAAATAACACACAAACAACACAAAGGTTACATAAAAGAAAAAGACACAACAAAGAAGATAGTCATACACACAATATGAGTATCTAAAAGCAATAAATATGGAAAATAAACCACTAAGCATAAGCTAGTCTAATAGTGATATTTTCCAAGATTGCTAAAAAAAATAAAAGACTAAAAAGATGACGATGCATCATTCGAAGTTTTGTCCACCGGAACGAAAACTTGAATAGGAGGTCGAGTGAGGAGGAATTCAAGAAAATTTAACTTCTCATACACATGAGCAAGTTCAATTTGTTGAAATCGAAAACAAGCATACGAGGATCCATGATGCAACACAAAATCGTTTGATGGGGGTATGGCATCAAACTTAGGGTTTGGTGGTGGTGGGGTAATGGGTTTGGGAATGTTTTCACAATGCCTTGTGAGGTTTGGGAAGGTTGAAAGGTCATTGAGTTGAGGGGTGTTGAAGGATTGTGGTGGTGGGGGAACATTTTCTTTAGCTCCGGTGATAGGGTTTATGGTATAAGTCTCATTCCAATACTTGATTGGAGAGAAGGTAGGGTTTATGGGTGGTTTGGACGAAGATGGTTCATTCTTCTTAACCCAAATAGGTCGAACTGAGATTTTCGGTTTCTTTGAAAGCTTGGATGAGGAAGCTTTGGGTGAGTGGGGTTGTGACAAAGAAATGTCAAGGTTAGGAATGTAGGAGTTAGGCATTGTGAGAGTGTGATAATGAAATCTCAAGGTTGTGTGAGAATGAAATCTCAAGGTTGTGTGAGAATGAAATCTCAAGGTTGTGTGAGAATGAAATCTCAAGGTTGGGAAGGTGTGAGAATGAGATCTCAAGGTTGGGGTAAAAGTAAAATGTAATCAAGGTAAGAATTTGAATACAAAATGTGAAGTGTCAAGGAATGTTTTGTCAATTTGAGTAAACAAGGAATCTTGACAGGGTATAGGGTTTTAAAAGTTTTGACCAAAAATTCGTCAAAAACTGATTTCTGCCCGCGGTACCTTAAAGGGACCGGCGGTTCCTTACCACATAAGGAACCGCGCGACTTTTAATGAGCCGCCTACAGTGGACGTGAAACCATGTTTTTCCTGGGTTTTGGGAAAAACTAAGACTTCTTCAAAAAGTTGCAAATCTTGGAATTTTACCTCTATTAGCATCAAATTATGCTAGGGTTGCAAAAAGCAACACATTCACAAAGAATGTCTTGACAAAGGGTGACAAAATAATTTAGATATCATTTTGAACCAATTTTAGTCAAGTTTTTAGAGGTTGTGATAGATTTAGGTTCAATTTTAATTTCAAATTAAAGTTGATTAATGTGCACATAAGGATAGAAACACACAAAGCTAAATCCATAGATCAACAACATGAAACATTCATGAAGGAAGCAAGTACAATGACAAATAAAACTAACTAATACATAGCTAGCTTAACATTAAATCTAGATAAGTAGTTTTCTTTGGCTTGGTTTTGTTGAAAACTCTTATTAAGAAAACTCTATCATTCATCTCCTAGGAGGAGGCATGGAGAACAAGGCAAGCAAGAACTCTTGCAACCTCCTATGTAGTCCATACATATCCATCCTAAGGTTATGGATGATGTAGTGGTTGTGAAGACAACATGGACAACTAGGACCATGTGTTTGTTGAAACCCATAGTATGGATCACCCAAAAGGAGGGAAAGTGGAACACCCAAAATTGGAATGTTTGAGTTGGGTGGAGGTGGAGGAGGCAAGTTCTCCAAGGGTGATGTGGGTGAGAGTGGAGGCATGTTCCCTAAAGGGTAAATGGGTGAGTGTGGATGTAAATTCTCCAAGGTTGGTGAAATGGGTGAGTTATGAGGGGTAAATGGTGAAGTCACCAAAGTGTCATCAAAGTCATTCATAAAAGGAATGCTTTGGATTGGTTGGGGTTGTGTGGTCACATCCACGGGTGCACTTGGAGTGAAGGGTGAGGTAAGCTCATTTATTCTAGAGTGGAATGAAGAGGAGGTAGAACCAATAGAATGGTTAGTACCATGGGTGGAGAAAGTCTTGCATGGTGCAAGAGGTGGGGAAGGTGATGAAGAAATGAGGATAGGAACCATCTCATTCTTAGGTGTGTGGAAAGGTGGGAAGTTAGGCTTGGCTACCTTAAACCTTATTTTGAGTGTTTTCCTTAGGGTGAAGGTCTTGGAAGTGTTTGAGGTTTTGGTACACACCATGGTTGACAAGGGTGGTTTAATGTTTAGGGAAGGATGTTTTGATGTGTGAATAACATGACTAACAAGGTGGGTTTAAATGGGTGAGGGGATGATCCAAACTAGTAATGGGTTAAAATCATTTTAGGTGAATAATGAATTTAGGTAAGCTAGTTTAGGAAATGTGCAGTTTATTACTGAAAATCATGCAAGGTTTACATAGATTTAAGAAAACAGTGTAAAGCAAAAGATGTTGTCGTGCACAGTGACCGGCGGTTCCTTATCTAGGACCGGCGGTACCTTATCGATAAGGATCCGCGGGTCGATATAGAACCGCGACCAGAGGGCTTTCAAAAGTTTCCCATCCTAGTTTTTGATAAACCCAGATTTTTACCAAAAGATTCACAAGCCAAAGTTAACTACAGATCATAATCGAATAAGCTAACTATCATAAGGAATGCACAAAGCTATGTAAATCACAAACATCATTGCATAAGCAATAATTAGGATCAACATAAATAATAATCCAAACATGTAATCATAAGTTAATACACATCCAAGATAAAATAAAATTGTTCAACATTACATGTTTACCAACATGTATTCTTTGAAATACTTCAAAGATTTCACCTTCTCTTTTTGCCCAATCCCTTGATCATATTCCCCAAGAACTTGAAACCCTTCCTTGACTCAACCCGGTGTTCATGCAATTCACCTCTAGTCCTAAGGTTTTCACGGTAAAGATGCTCCATGTTAAGATCTTCCGGTACTTCACTAGAGGAGTAATGAGGTGGGGGAGCTAGGTCTTCAAATTCATCCTCGAATGGGCTTGAGGATGGATGGGAATTACTCAAAGAGTGGAAATGAGAACTAGTACCGACGCCATCACCATTACTTGTTGGCATATCGGTGTCCTCATAATCCGGCTCTTGATGATTGGATTTTCGTGAACCTCGGTCACTTCTAGGCTTTCGTTCATATACCTCTTGAATAGGTAACATAACCCATTGAACCGGGTGAAAGCGAGAAAGATCGAGATGAGGAAAATCTTCACCAACCCTTCTAAAAAGGCGAGTAAGAAGCATAGCATAGGGAAGGTTTGTTTTGGGTTTGGAAAGAGCAAAATTTATACGTCGAGCGATGTAGAATGCTAAGTTGTACTCGGTTGATGTAAAGATGCAAAACAACATATGCACCATACACGCCGGGATATGATCTCGGTTTCCACCAATACAAAACACATTCTCCCTAAGGATGTTAGCTCATTGGACCATGAAGTCCTTAAGGTCGCTTGAGAGCACTTCATAGCGATTCACATTTCGCACATTAGTATGAAGGCTTCTCACAACATTTCCATCACGCTCCTTCGAGATGATATCAAGGATGAAATTTAGATCAACTTCGGTGATGTCATCTAAAGGTTTATCGTTGGACTCCACGAGAGCATCAAGTCTCCATTTGTCCATAAAACGACAAGTGCCTCTATATGGCACACCAAGAATATCACCAAAATCATCGAGGGAATATTGAATGATTTGATCATTCAACATGAAGCGAATAAAGATTTGGCCATTGATTTCGAGCATGGAGTAAGTGCTAAAGAATTCAAGAAGAAACAAGGGATAAATTTCTTCGTCTATGAAGAGCAAGCAATCAAATCCAATATGCTCAAACATAGAGTTGATATATCTATACCTTGTTATTCTTGTATCTACAACCCTACCCTCATGGAAATTTCGAGTGGAAAGGGACGGAAAAGAGTTTTGAAGTTGAGGGGAAGCATAGGTTTGGGAAATGTCCGGCATATAGTTTCTAGTGAATTGATGATCTTTTTGATATTGAGAAGGCATGATTAGTACCTAAATAAACACAAGAAAATATTTCTCCAATCACTCATATGAAAAATAAAATCAAAGATAAAAAATATGAGAATGTGTTATATCAATTTCTTGACAAACATAGGATTGAATCCATATCATTCTTATGTTCACAATGTGTCTATTCCATCATTAACCAAGAACACATGATCTATGTTAGATCAACAATGAATTAGAACATTGGTTTTTCAAAACAAGGTTTTTAGGTAAGCATTAACAATGTCATTACCTACTTGTTCATGGGTTCATCTCAAATCCATCTTTTAACCAAAATCATTTAGCCAAAATTCGGATTTTTTCTACAAGTGGGTTTTAGTGAAATCTTAATGAATATGAACCTAAGGAATCATAGTAAAATAACCATGTCAACCCACATTCCTATTAAGGTTTTAATTCAATTTAAATTTTAAAAATCCCCAATTATGAAAGGATGAACCCTAGAACAAAATAGATGAAATTGAAAGAAAATACTTACAATTAATTGATGTTAGATGAAGGATGAGTGAAACCCACAACTTGGAATCAATTAATTTGAGTGATTGAAGGTTTTGGAAGCTTAAACAATGGTGGAAAACAAGAAACCCGTCGGCTGTGTGTTTTTGGGAGAGAGAGGGTTTGGTTTGAAAAAGAATAAAATACTCAAACTGGCGCTTTGACAAAAGTTTCTGCCTGCGGTTCCTTATCGATAAGGTACCGCGGGTTTGAGCCGCCTAGATAAGGAACCGCCTACAGAGGCAGGTTTTTATCTATGAAAAACGTCAAATTTTGAAAACCAAGTTTTTATAAAATACTTAAAATTAAATCATGAGCCTTTTAGAATATACCGAAGGATTACGAGTTAAATCAAGATCGAAAAGAACCGAAACGGACAAACGACTACTCGTAGCAAAACGGTAAAGTGGAGAGAAGTCAAGGGAAGTGAATCAAGACTAGGACCAATGCTCAAGGGATTAATGACAATCTTCAAATAGTGGTAACGAAGAGCTTGTGTCATATATAGTGGTTTAAGACGTGCCTTTCCGGCGAAACGTTAAACGACTTTGGTAATGAATAAGCACAAAGCAATTATTCAAGTACAGACTAAGATCACTTTCAATAATAGTCTTAGTCTAAACCAAAATATGAGCAAGGTATTAATTCACTTTCTCTCCCACAAAGGGCCTACTAACCGTATGGGTGCAAACCATAGAAATCATGCTTGATACTTTAAGCTTCTACTAACTCACTCTACATCACCATAGTGAGTCAAGTATCCAAGCAATGAAGGTTTGAGAGGATAAAGGAAAAGAAACACAAACCACAAATAAATGTCAAGGCAAGGATGCCGAGAACAAGCACATAGTCAAGTAATGATCAAAAGAATGATCAAAAGGGTGTGTGGAAGAACGAAAGCGTACCTTGGCCACAAGAGCATTCCAATCCATCAATGCAAACCCCAAGAGTGACTATCATGAATACTAAGTCTTCAATGACTAGTATCAATCCCACTCATCATTCAAAGATATTGAAAATCGATGATGATACGTCTTCTACAAGTGCAAGTAACTCAATCCGCAACCAATTCAATGATTGATCTTCATGAGTACCTACACAAAACAAGATGCAATCTAGTAGATACATTTCAAGAGTAGATCTAAAATGTATAAAGGCTACTAATCTAAGTGGGATGCAATATTACCAATTAAAAGACCTACTTTCAAAGGAAAAAATAATTTTGACCAAAGAGAAACTTTAGTACAACTAGACCTTCTAATTTGAGGAGACAATGGATCGATCCAAGTTTCAAAGTACAATATACTTCAAAGATCTTGAGTGACCATCGCTCTGATACCAATTGTAGAAACTAGAAGGGGGGGTTGAATAGTTTCTCTTCGATTGGTGACCAAATTAAAATTACTTTCAATTTGGATTGTATCAAAACTATCTTTTACTTGAGGCTAAGTTGCATAATGATTAGGTTCAATTCAAATGCACTAGCAAAGATAATAGGTAAGTGTAATGATAATGAAATAAGTAAAGAGTAAGGAAAGAGACAACCTAGTGGGAAGACACTAAGATTTATAGTGGTTCGACAACGAGGCTCTATCCTCATTTCTACTCCACTCCTCGAGTACACCTACTCGAGATTTCCACTATATCCACAAGCTCCCCTCTCAGCGGAGAAAACCTTACATCGTTGCTTACATTATTTTCTGACACTAAGCTAAATGTCGAGACCTAATCTTTAGCTAGGACCAATCTACACAACGTTGCCTTCTTCACAATTTAACGACACAAGGCTAGATGTCGGGTTCTAATCTTAAGGTAGAACCAGTCTTCACGACGTTGCCTACTTCACCATTTTACGACACAAGGCTAGATGTCGAGTTCTAATCGAAAGCTAGAACCAATCTTCACGACTCTTCACTTTGAAGCTAAGTGAGAACTTCACACAACACAACTACTAGTCACTTTATAGTTTAGTGAGAACTCACATGACAGAACCACATCACTTTATATTTAGTGAGAACCCCTAATCAAATCTATTACAACTCAACTAGACTTATCCAAGTACACACATATATCTTGGATTTACACAACACAAATCCAAGCAAACACATATGTAATGGATGTACACAACAAATCCAAGTATCCACAAATAACTTGGATGAACACAACTAGTCCAAGTATTCATAAATACATTGGATTGACCTAAAACAAAAAGGGTATCATGATGAATATGACTAGCTCATAGATTCATCTTTATCACAACACTAGTGAGTGAATGATCTTCTCATTGGACAAGGTAAAGCAGGGGATCAAGAGGATAATCATATGTAAACATCCTTAACAATTTAAGTGATCATTTACTAATGATTATGCTATAGAAAATAGAAAGAGGGCTGAGAAAAACGTCCAAGAGGCTTACTGGAAAATGAGATTTGACCCACTATTTAAAGGAGACAAAGTATAACGGATCTATAACGGCTAGCTGTGCGCGGTACCTTATCTCACCCCGCGGTTCCATATCGCGAAGGAACCGCGTAGGTACTTAAGGTACCGCCACTAAACTACGCTCCGTTTTTTGTCTTTTAGTGGGGTGGGAATATCTGAGGTATTTGAAACCTTCGAAGGATATTCTAACAGCATTTTGAATATGCTATTTTCAAGTTTTCATTTTCCATTTTAATAAAACATTTTCTAAAAAAGAAAGTTTATTAAAAAGTCTTTTGTCATATTAACAAAAGTGAGTTTTAAGGATAATCATTTTGATGATCACTAAGTATGATTAAGAAAGGTTAGTGATATGATTATTACCTTGATGATAGTGTTAGTTAAATAATTCATTTTGTGTTTTACACTAAATGTGTTGTATGGTTTGTTGTGATCAAAACTAAGAAAGATTAGTTAACACTAATAATGTTTTTAGGCATCACTTGCATTAACATATATATATATATATATATATATATATATATATATATATATATATATATATATACATATATATATATATATATATATATATATATATATATATATATATATATATATATATATATATATATATATATATATATATATATATATATATATATATATATATATATATATATATATATATATATATATATATATATATATATATATATATATATATATATATATATATATATATATATATATATATATATATATATATATATATATATATATATATATATATATATATATATATATATATATATATATATATATATATATATATATAGGTATAATTATGATTTGAAACCACACTTTTTAATCCAATCATATCCCAGTCACATCTTTTAGCCAATAGTATTTCAGGATTTCCTAGAAAATCTCAAAATTCCACAAAATTGAGATTTGAAATCGCAGCTTTTTGAAAATTGCGTTTTGGAAACGCAGTTTTAAAAACTGCTTTTCGGAAGTCGCGTTTTGAAGGTATGGACCGGTCCGGTTCAAGTCTGTGGCGGGCCGGGTCTGGCAAAAATTCGGATTTTGTAGTTTTTTTGTAATAATTAAATTGTTTCAAAATATTGTCCATAACTGGGTTCGATCCTGGGTTGGTGATATAGTAACAACATACACAACCACTAGACTAAACTAGAAGTTGTGATTTGTATTTAAAAAGCAAATATATAATGTTTAATAAAATTATCATTACCTGGTTGAATTAAAAACAAATTGTACATATCTTTCCCTTTAATATAGCTTTGACAAATATTATCTTTCCCTTTAATACAACTTTTACATAATCATAATATCAATAATATACATAACTATTCTTTCTTTTATATAAAACCATACGGGTATGAATTTACCATACAGTTTTCACATCCTAACTGATTTGCTTTGTTTTTTTTACTTTTAGGTATACTAAAACTTTTGTAGGAGCGATTTTACTTGCTTGCAGGGAAGTCAAAACAACAAACATGCTCTCAGCTTGACTGAGAATGCCCTAACGATCTTAAGTGAGTATATCTGAATTTAGAAATCAATGCTAAAAGGTTTATAAATAACGGCTCATCAATGTGCAGGTTTTTGTTTATTTCAGGACCACAGGATATATTGTTAGGTTGTCGTTGTTCCGCTCGAGAATCGGGCCCTTCAGGTAATCATCAGTCACGTAACTGATAACCAATGACAATGTTACTTCTGTTTCACCAGAAAGCATCTTTGTTTGTAATGAGTTCAAGTTGGGACCAGGTACATATGTAGGGGTGGTGTAGCCAAGGATACCTCGGTTAGGGGTGTACATCCAAGTCATAGACGCGTCTGATTATATGAATCTCTTGAAATTTGATTTCCATTTTATATTTAATTGATTGATTATTGTGTCCTGTTTGATGATCGTTATGTGTTGTTCTTGTCAACCTATGTGTGATTCCAACAGTATGTGAAACATCTTAATGTTATTTCTTATCATTTCAGAGTTAAAAAGAGGCGAACAGGCGGTAGTTTCTCCTTGCAGCAAGGTATTAGAGCTGCAAAGATTCGCTTCCCAGTCAACCTTAATGAAGGTGTTTTGGAATTTTGGATTCTGTACTATTATTTGTTCTTACTTTGTCTAACCCAAGTGGGGTGTCTTTTCCTTCTGCTGGACAAAAACGTAAACATTCAAAATGATTTCAGCGAGGCGAAAGAGGTTGGCCAGTCGCGTCTTATAGCAGCTCATACAACGCCAGCAGAGTTCAACGGTGCTCAGACTAATTTATTCCATGATACAACTTTAATTTATCTGTTCTTATAGCAGAGGTACAACTTCAAGGCATCGAAATCAGACGGCTCCGAAAGACACTTTGCGGTGTTACCTGGTCTTATAATATCCATTTTTCTTCGAATTGCAATTTTTTTATGAGGTTTACGATTATGCTACATAGACTATTTAGAATATGGCATCATTATTCTTTTTCACTATTAACCGGTTTGGCTAATCTTTTTCAGGTGTACCAAGCTAATATATAGAAAACACGTTAGATGATCAAGGCGAACTGAACTGAAAGGTTTTTGAAAGGTAAGTTTGTTTTATTATCAATGTATAATTTCTTCCGATTGATATATCATTTATTTCCAATTAATAAAAAACTTCTGTGAATTTGTCGCATGCTTCTTGATTATGTCAATGTTACCACCTTAGTCATATATCCCATCACACATTTTATTTATTTAGTCATATATCCCATGCTAATGTTGGGTGTGAATTTGTCCTGACACTTTTTGACCAATGAAGAATAAATTGCTTCCAGGTCGGAGATCCATAATATCATGTATTTAGAATGATAGATAAGCAGATTCAATCTGTTATGATGCTCGACCTGCAAGCAAGTCAAATTTCCCTATATTTAACTTTTTTCATTGTCAATACAAAAGGGTATACAATAGAGAAAACTTAATTTTGTTATCAGGAGATATGAGGGTGTCTTTAGTTGTGGATTTCCATCATTCTTTATCTTGATTTTGATAAGGTACAGACTGAAATCGACACCGTTTGTACAGAGCTTAGCCGGATATATCATCCATGATGATCTAAGTTCAGTATCTCCGTAATTCTCTTGAAATGTGATGTTAAGTTGGATCAGTTGCGAAGATGTTTCCAGGTTCGATCATGCATTTATATTGTAAATTTTGATCAGTATAAATCATTAGATTTGGGACATGAAGAGTTAACATGTCTAAAACAGAAAGCAACATTAGTTATAGTTTTTCCTGTTTTTAACAACCAGATATAAACTCATTAGCTATCAAAAACTAACTTGAACTTTTTCAAAGAGTTTAGAGACCAACTTCACACGTATTTATATATATTAGCCACATATATTTGCCTTGATAAATGGAATGGTGGTGTGCTGCAAAGGAGGTTATCTAATCACAACATCAAACTTTGCAAGGACGCTCTTGGATCCCACCTGCAGAAAACCAAAAGAACACAACCTGTTCAGCTATGCAGGCCGCTAAGAAGAACATGACAGATAAAATGCAGCTGAATTATAATAGGTTCTGCTCTATACATAGAGGTATCTAATTTACTGTTACTTCTTTAAAAAGTCATAAAATCTTGTTGTGCTTAAAAAGATATTACATTATTAACTTATTCTAGCTAGGTTGAAATTTTCTTTGTTCGAGTACTGTATGGTTTCAGAATATTTGAGATACTCTATAGAAAACTAACTATGAAGTTTTGAACCAATTTATTAATCTTTGTAATGGTGAGAGTGGACTAATAAGAGCGTCAAAATTATTTATCACCACTTCCACTTTTCTCAACTATATCAGCATTCCTTTCTACATGTGTACATTGCAGCTTACATGCTTGCTGCCAGAGCCACTTTTGTTAAACTGTAGTTTTCAAGGTTACCTTCAACAGCCCCACCCATTACATTTGATGTCCCACGATGTGGAACATCTGCGCCCAACGTTTAGTCCAAAATATTTCTGATTAGATAATGGCTGGTTTGTATGACTGTATCTATGTTATGGTAATGATGGTGAATGTGCTGAATATGGAGCTCCTGAAGTGAATTATTTGACCATCATTATATGTTGGCTTGATCCGCAAACACGTCGTTGTCCAGTTTAAATAAACATAAATGGGCTGAAATTGACACCTTTACTACAACCAACAAAAGACCTAATCTTGTGACATGGTTACCTAGGAATTCAACCGAATCCATGCCACCTGAACTCCAAGCAGCACAAATAAAATTTCCAGGTGCAACAAAATTTGGCTTCAATATGTCAGCATCTTGGAAAGAATTGTCTTGCGGGTCAGGTCCTCTAGCAGAATAATACATTATTTTGGAGCACTGTTGCTAAAATTTGCTTCTACTCCGCCTGCAATGCATGCAACTGCCCCAAATTTGATGATCTTTTTTGAAACAGGATCTCTAATGAAGAATTGTAGTACTGAAGTAATATCTGCTAAGATTGAATTGAGCCTATTTTGAATATTCGTACCTCTAAAACTTATGCCATAAACATACCATAAAGAAAGCATTTGGTTCCTTATACGTCATCCAGTTTCTAATACCGATGGGGACATGATCGGTTGGCTCTAACTGTAGTTTAATGAATAAAACAAAAAACTTATAGAACAAATCTATTATAATCCTATTATATCAATTATAAGTGATCAAAATAACAGAAAGATGCTAAATTAAAAAAAAGTAATTATAAAAGGTTGTAACACTCTTGAAGGATACTACTGACCTTGGAATCATTAGTAGACGAAATAATTATACCAGGCAAACTCATGGGAACAGGATTAAGCTAAAAGCCAATAATAAAAGGGTCCATTGAGAACACAATACCAGCTGCAATCAGATTCCTAGCTGTCTGCACAGCAGTATTTATAGTTGATTGCCCGAGCACAAATTCTATAGAGTAGCTACAGCTTAAAAGTTTCCCTTCAACAACGGTCTAATTCAAGATACTGGCGTCTTGGCATTCTTTCACATAATCATCATTTGGTGGCTCTGAACCATTCAGTGCGTCTGTTGTACATACCAAAGTGTACCTTTATCAGTTCCCGCTGCAAATATTAAAGAAGGTATGTTATGCATGGAATTTAAAAACTATTGAATCATTCAGTGCACGACCTGTAGGAAAGTCAAATTTCCCTATATTTAACTTTTTTCATTGTCAATACAAAAGGTTATACAATAGAGTAAATTTAATTTTGTTATCAGGAGATATGAGGGTGTCTTTAGCTGTGGATTTCCGTCATTCTTTATCTTGATTTTGATAAGGTACAGACTGAAATCGACACCGTTGGTACATAGCTTAGCCGGATATATCATCCATGATGATCTAAGTTTAGTATCTCTGTGATTCTCTTGAAATGTGATGTTAAGTTCAATTGTGATCCTTGAGGTTTCTTATGGTCAAGGGAGGACCGTTCAAACTATAAGTCTTT